>JAULUF010000013.1:23985000-24440000 GCA_031834385.1 Semotilus atromaculatus | reverse complement strand
AGATGTCATGTTACGATAACATTTCATTGATCACAGAGGCGGCTGAGGAAGTATAATGATTTGAAGGAAATATAATACACTTGTATTCTGACACAAGGCAATATTAAGTGGCCTACAAAAGATCCCGACTGATTAAATTTAAGAATAATAATAATAAACAAACCATGGCTCACTGTATCATAAGCGGCATTGTAATATATCAGGTCAATGAACCTTTAACACAATTATCCTCTGAATGTCTCGGTTAAAATGCTGGCAGTGATAAATTACATTAAAGCTTTGGAGTCTCACTTTAGGTACAGAAAGCACTGAAGCTGGTGAGTGAGGAATAGGCATCTGAGACCATATACATATCACTAACAACAAAGCAAACAATACATACGATTTTTTGTTTATTTTTGTTTGTTTGTTTCCTTAATAACATCCAGACTGGAAGCTGTCTGAAAGCTGTAGTTTCTCTAACTTGTCTGGCTTGATAGGAATCTGTAAATACCATTTTAATTGGACCATGACTGTAGACTGAGGATTGAACGCTCTTAGCATAGCAGTGATCTGGAAGGCTATTCATCTTTCGGACAAGAGTAAAATCTGACAACCCATATCTTGACTTATAATTATGGTCTCATCATATCCGTAGGGCTGAAAAATGACCCTTTTCTTGGACAAACAAACCGGGAGAGCTTTGTACCTGGCGGCAGCTGCACACTTGAATCACTATTACAGATGAACCAACGGGAAACCCGGCCGGCGGCATTCGGGAACACATCTGCAGGCTACTGTTACGTTTTTCATGTTGATCTGTCCACAGAATGCTCAATGACCAGGTTGCCTGGTAACAGAAGATTCCTTATTCTCGCAGTGTAGCTGAAACTACTTATTTATAAGCGTCAAACACAATCAACAGATGGTTGATTTCATCTGGTCTTGTTTCACACATTCCTTTCTACCTACTGACGTATGTGTGCAGCTGTACTGATTAATCAAGACTTGTGTTTCAGGTCAGCAATTTTCTACAGGTTAGAGGAAACAGGCTACTAATTGCTTGAGGGGAAATGAAAAATGGCCATCTTTCATGTTCCAGAAATACATCGTTGCTGCTCCATCCCTCACTGCCGCCAGCTGTTTTTCTGTCTACAGATTTTCACAAGGATGAGGTTAGCAAGGATGCTGACTTTTGAATTTGTTTACAACCTTCACTAACAGAAAAAGAATAAGACATTTTATTTGTATATATGTATGAAGACCAGCGAAGATCATGGAGAAGGGGAGTTATGTTAACACTACGTCTAGTTGAGGTGACAACTCTTGGGGCTGCATTTTGAACATACTGTAGCCTTTTTATGTTTGTTTTAAGTCAAATTAACAAGGCATTGCAGTAGTGCAAACGAGAAGTTATTAGTGCATGAACAAGGGTTTTCGCATCAGCCAGATTGAGGGAGGAGAGGAGACGTGCAATATTACTCTGTGATAAAAAGAGTTTTTAACAACAAAAGCGATATGAGAAGCAAAGGAAAGAGAGAAATCAAATAAAATACCAAGATTATGTAAAGGGGAGGAGGGTTTAAAGCCTGGAACACACCAAGCCGACGGTCGGCCGACTAAGTTTCCTCGGTGTGTTCCACACCGTCGGCTGAAATTGGTCCTCGTCGGCTTGTTTTCGGCCGATTCGACATGTTGAATCGGCGTCAGGCCGTCGGTGAAAGAGGGAACTCTGATTGGCTGTTCAGCTTAGTGAACAAGTCAGTGAATGATAATAATAGCAAAACAGCGAGCAAAGAAGTCAAAACGGCACAGATAGACGGCTGTTCTAATGTTACACATATTACCTGAGTGTTCCTTGGCGAATATTTCAATATTAACATGAGCGGAGTGGAAAAAGAAAGTGTTTAGCAGGATTGATATTCAAAACGGTAAGCACGCACAGCTTTGTTTGCGGTATGTGTATCTGCAGCCCGTAGCATCGGTTTCCCTTTTTGAATGACGAATATAGACGAATATATCTGCTGAAATAGACAGTTGTCTCATTTACACGCAGGCGCAGAACGCGCATTCTAGCTAACAGTCGGCAGTAGTTCTCTCGGTGTGTTCAGTGCAGCTTTTTACCCCGACGCGAGGCGACAACACAGTCTGCTTTCGTTGCCGCTAGTTTGTTGGTGTCGGCTTGGTGTGTTCCAGGCTTAACAAGAACCCCATCTATGTCAAAGAACAGGTCCATTCTATTTACAGATATGGTGGAGCCGATCAGCATTATTTTGGTTTTGCTGTTATTTAATTTAAGAAAGATCTGGGACATCCAGTGTTCTCTAATACATGCAGAGTGAGTCAGGCAGAGATTAAATATCAGTGGATGTGGTAAAATAGATTTGGACGTCATCAGCATAAAAATGAAAACGAAGTCCATAATTGCGTATGATATCACTAAATGGCTGCATGTAGATGATAAAAAGTAATGGACCAAGAACTAAGCCCTGTGGAACACCCTGTGTCAGTGTAATTGTGGTGGACTTATACCCTTGCACGGTGATACTTTCTATCAGTGAGATAAGAAATGAATCAGCAAAGAGCAAAACTTCCTGGTTGCGTATGCAGGGCACAGGCCAGGGAAGTCACTGCTGTTCCTGCAGGATCACTGGGAAAGCGTTCCCTGTACATGGAAGGAAGGGATGCTGCGGAAGGCACATCCTGCCACAGAAGGTAACATGTGGAAAATACACATATGAACTGGGTGGATGGCAAGGCAGTACAACATATGGAATGTCACTGTGTTGGCTCTAGCCTATGACAGGGGGGAGACCGTCAACCAGACAGTGACGGTAGAGCCTGGGAAGACACGGGGCCGCAGGGGGCCGTACCGTGGAATAATACACAAATGGGAATCTAGAATATCTGTCAGCGAAGCACACTGTGTGTGTCAACACCTAGGCGGGAGCACACACTCACTTCAGAGGAGTTAACCACCTAAGTGGACACGTGCATCTCGTAATTTTCACCAAGATGAAGGCAACCACTAATTTAGTGGGCCAACCTCGCTTGGAAGCAGCCTTCCCTTTTCTGCTGATTTCCTTAACAGACAAGAGCTGGTCTGAGGTCCTAAGCTTAAGCCATGTGCACGTACAATCGCAATAATGAACGGACAGAGAAGCCAGGGCAACACTGCACATAGAACTGAAACATTGAAGCACTCACTTTTGCGCCCTCTAACCAGCCATCAACAAACACAAACATTTAGAAATGTGTTGCTGTTAAAAGAGCAGTTGAGAGCTCAAAGCTCACGATCACCGCTGCACTCGCACTGTAGAAACCACCAGCACTGGGAGAGTCTTCCAGAAGAACATCGACACACTCGCTCGTTGTAACAACAGCAATCTTCAGAGACATCAAACGATCGGCAACTAGTGCATGCATCCACTTCCGTATTTATACCCGCGCTGTGGGGGTGGAGTGTGTGATGCGAGTCACGCATGCCAATTCCATTGGCTCGTTCGATAGTAATCGAAGACGATTGGCTCCCTGGTGTTATCCCCATTCAGTCGACGTTGACTACTTCTGACGTTCTCGACTGAAAGGGAACCACTGGTTTTGTTTACTGCACTTCCGTTTCCATCGTCCTAAAGGCAATGCCTTTTTGAATGGGTTTTTGGTTAAATGCCTGAAATGAGGTCTGTGGTGAAACATGTGGATTAAACATCATCACTCCGAACAAATAAACTGCTCACTAGTCCGCTTTCACAGTGTTTCACATTGTGTTTATAACCACACTCTTGGATCCTCAATCCAATCCACAAACTTTCAGGGAACATGTTTTTTAAAAGTCTAAAGGAGTTGATGGTAGCTTAATGGTGGTGATGCTGTAGTCATGTGACCTTGATGTGGTTTGATTATAGACCATGTTTAGGTTTTTACTTCTAAGTTCATAAAAGTTGTGTCCATTTGTCATGATGAACAAAATGTGTAAGAATCATAAACGTTTCTTGGTCACAGAGCTTATTTTCTGCAATAATCTAAAAGCCAATGGAAAAAGTCCTATTGGGTTTTTGTCGTGGGAATCAGGGTGATGCTAACATGGTCTACAAAAGTAGCTTTCTATTGGTCAACACTGAGAATCCATGTGACCAATTTGAACCAGTTGCAAAATCCACGATTGGAAATATTTTGCTCTCATGTGAAATTGCAGATCATATGGATTCCTATTATTCCTATTTATATGACTATTTTAGCCATGAAAATATGCCAAACAACAGTAAATGTGACAGCACCTTAGTATATAAAGTTATACTTTTCACCATTCCATTCAAGTAATAGTTCATTTAGATCAAGTAATTTGTGTTACATTTATGTATTTAAACAATAAAAAACAATAAGCATTTATGCACTAAGAAATCCAAACAAAAATCCCTCCTTCCTTCATGTTGTAAGATTTACCAAGTTTCGTTATTTGTAGCAGACGAAATAACACATTTTGGGTGTTGTCTCAGGGGACGTTTACACAGCGATGTACTAAAAACTGAAAAGTTTTTCCTTTGCATTTCCAACAATTTCCGTTCACACGAATTTTCACACAAAATGACTAAAAACACTGTATTAATCATGCCAGGCCAGTAAATGGCGATGCCACTTTGTAAAACATTACCCGTCTGTAATACACATTATACACATGCGCATCACTATTGTGACATCACTATTTTCACAAATTAGCATTTTTGTAGTTTACATAGAGACACACTAACGTTTAGATTACATTAATGGTATCGGTTTCAAAAACTTGCACTTTGAAACCTGTTTTCAAAAGTTTGTTTTCAGGCTCCCAAAAAATACCATTGTTATGTAAATGAACGGCCAAGACGTAGAAAAAGCTGTGTAAACGGCTCCTCAGAGTAGCGCCGACTCGCATTAGCATTATTAGCTATAGTTAGCTCTTTGTCTGGCTAAATTTGAGATCTGTCAAGCTATACTCAAACTCAACTTTACTTTTTTTTTCATGGAAATACAACAAGCTTCTTCAACATTTAAGGCTCGATGTATAGTGATATTTTCCATGCCGAAGTTGATCTGAAAGACAAGATGACCTTTCGAGCTAAAAGGTCATCACGTCTTTCAACTCAACTTTCATTGTTTTTGTCAGTCATAGATCTGAAGCTATACATGGTCCAATCTCACCTGCGTAAACTCAGTCCTGTAATTGCCTACTGTCACACTTTGCCACGTCGCTCCCCCCTCAGATTCAGCTCTCAAATTGGAATGCCGCACGGAATGGGATTGCGAGGAGGCGGCGGAATGAGACAGTGCCGATTTCGGCATGAAATATCAATGTCCGGGAAGGTCACAACAGTCATGGCCTCATCTGTCAGCTGGGTTTTCAGCTTCAGTCTAATGCTGGCCCTTCATAGCAAGCCTGAAGGCAACAAATGAACCTTCATCAATCATGCTCACCGAAGCTTTAGCCGTTCCTGTTGCATCAAAGATATGAAGGAGGTACGGATCAGGAAACGATGACCCTTC
Source organism: Semotilus atromaculatus (assembly GCA_031834385.1). Taxonomy (NCBI): domain Eukaryota; kingdom Metazoa; phylum Chordata; class Actinopteri; order Cypriniformes; family Leuciscidae; genus Semotilus; species Semotilus atromaculatus. Next base: position 24,434,501 of record JAULUF010000013.1, on the reverse strand, counting down.
CATCTGTGGCTGAGACCCTACTCACAAGAATTACAGGAGAAATGGAACCAGGTTTGCGCCATATTGCTAATAAAGAGCCCTATGAAATATTTATGCCATAAAGGGCTACATTTAACCGTTGATCAAACTGGGTCATGATACATTTGCAAGTAATAGACGTGCTGTGTCGTGGAATGTGTGCTGTGTGTTATTTAGAGGTTGGGAGATGAAAAACACTGCTTGGGGAGGTAGAAACAGCCTGGGCAATAACCCTTTTTATTAGTGCAATTTATCAGATGTGTCACATGACTTTTTTTATACCTTTTCTTTCAATACAAACCTTCCGTCTAAACGTCAAAAGGCAATAGTATGTGGGTGACACAACGCATGTCTTTTTCTTTACATTTACTTAAAATATTTACAAAATGCATTTCATACCTGTATACAATGCTTTAAACTTTTAAGATGATAATATTTTAATTAATATTTATAATATTAATATTAATATTTATCAAAAAAGTAATTAATAATAAAGATTTTTTAATAATAAATAAAACAATTATTGAAAAGAAAACCCATAAGTAGCTTGGCATAATGTTTTGAGAAAAGAATATTTAAAAAATATAGACCTTATTCACAGCAGCGCCATCTTTGATTTTTAACAGGAATGAAAGCGAGGCTGTGAGGGATAGACCTCCATCTCTTCAGTGGGTTGTACTGCTATTAAATGTGTTTGTGGATTGTTCTGCTGACGAAACCATGCAAAAATATGTTTCTGAGAAATTCCAGTAGACCAAATAATCCAGACAATATGATCTGTTCAAAATGATAAGTGATCTAGGAGCTTTATACAGCTTTTTACAGCGGATCCCATTGAAAACACAGTAAGTCTATCCCTCACAGCCTCACTTTCATACCTGTCATGGGGCTGGTCTGAATAAGGTCTATATATTGGCAAAACTGTTTCACTTCTTGTTAAATGTTTGTCATGTATGCAAGTCATGTGACAGTACCAAATAAAACAGAAAATTATATCATAGAGAGGACACTCATGACTGTTTGTTTTTTTAAGGCCAATAAAATACTGAAAATGATCATTAATGATTATTAATAATAAAAAATAAAATGGTAACTGCGATTTATTAAGATATAAACTAGCAATTGTAAGAAATAAATGTCAGAGTTGCAAAATTGTTCTCTCACATGTTTACCAAATGTAAAGAAAATATGTTGTTACATACTGTCACCACATGACATATTTACAGTCATTAAATTGAAACTTTTCTTGTTTTTTCAAAACCATATGAAACCAACATAAGACTACATTTGTAAGAAATATCTAGAGTCATGAAACTCTAGAGGGCGCAGGCTGATGGTCGGTTTACATGCATTCTTCAAACAATCACATCATTACCCTTTGCCACAAGCTGATTGGCTTCTGCGGATCCTGCAGCCAATGAGATGCTTGCTCAACATTTTAATAGTGTAGTTCATTGTTTGCTATGAGCTGGTCCTGCAGTGCTATCAGAGTTCCTCTGAACCCCTCCACCTCCCCAGCTCCACCTGCCTAGATCAGCTACAGGATTTATGTACAGTATGTCTATTCATGCAGCGGCAGCACATTTTACATGCTCACAGCAGTGTGTCTGTGTATCTATTAGCAGTAGTAAGTCCATACTTGTCTAAAGCAGCAATAATCAACAGCAGCAGCAGCGTAGCAGATACAGTCTTTCAAGAACAAACACATTAACACTGCCATATTCATTAACATGCCTAAACTATTCCGAGAGTTGTCATGATTGAACTTTACTTTTTAGAGTAGCTATTTCCATATATTTATTGTGGACACTCTTACATGTCACTGACCCATGTTCTTAAAATTACGTAATTAATTCCATTTGGCTTTTAGCAATAAAGTGAATGAAAGTGCAGGGAAAGTTTCGAAACTTTAGAGAGGATGATTTTGAAACGGCTACAATGGGTTTAGAGAGTAATAGGTTTACTCAGAACAAAAGCACTGAAAGAGAAACAGGGAATTGTAAGACAGCACTGATACAAACGGATTTTGCTACTGTCAGCATTTAACTTAACTGTCAGGTCATGTGACGATTAACTGCGAGTACTAAATAGGCTAATTTTGTTTACAGTATTTGTCGTCCTGGAATATATGACCTGACTTCTGTGTTTTCTTGGAAAATGACAACAATGTAAATGTTGTGCATGCATTTGAATAATGCAAATTAATGGAGCACTACACTCTCAGTGCTGTGCTATTTGAGTTTGATTCAGGAATGCATTAATTACCATAAATACATATTCATGCTTTTCTATGGTTTTGCTGATTAACAGCAAGAGTGTAAGGAACAAAAAAAGTCTACCTAGCCGAATATGGGATTTTTGCCCCATTCATAACCAAAAAATGCATGGTAATGTATGCAAAGAGGTAAGCGTTTATATTCATTAACATTTCAAAATGTAAAAATGGGGAGAATCCTTGAAGCATTTAGATCCAATGACTTTCTCAGAATCATCCATCTTTCCCATTTATAACATTTTCTGAAACGTAGTATTATTAAAGCAGTCTGAAACTCCATTTAAGAGTGGCCAAGTGCTTGGCTTTCAAAAATTCAAAGGTTGGCTGGTTTAATCTGGTTTTGTTTCATATTTCTGCATGACTGAGCTGACCATATAGTTCTACACATCAAGGAAACCATATTGGGTATTAGAGAGTCTTGAAAATACAGTTCTTCAAGACTCCTGCGTGTCTTCTGTGTCCAAAAATCTCTGAAGCAGTTCCAGCTTTCTGCTTCAAATGCTACAAAAGGCTTACTTGTGACATGCATATTTCTGTATTTTGTCATTTTCAGCTTCTCGCCAAATGTATTTTTGTATTTAAATTTCCAAACCCAGATTAAGAAACTTTTAGTTGTTAGTTGTTCTCACAAGATAAATAAATGAAATGATCATTCAGCCATTCTGACTTGATGACAACAAACTCTCAAGTGTCTTCTTCAGTGTTGGGGAAAGTTACTTTTAAAAGTAATGCATTACAATATTGCGTTACAACCTAAAAAAAAGTAACTAATTGTGTTACTTAGTTACTTTTATAGAACATTTGCATTTACATTATGGAAAGTAATGCATTTCCTTTTTTCTACCTCGGATATGTTTTTGGCAGATGTAAAGCCTCTTTCACACCAAAAGTCAAGTGAATAAGCCTCAAACTGAAGGAAATGCTAGTCCACGTCTGTACAGTAGAGGGCGCAGCTCAAACAAACCTTTCAGCTGTGCTGCCATTCTGGATCGCAGAAGAATAGGATGCAAGAGAACAAAGTTGGACAAACAATTTTTTTTTTAATTTTGCTTATTCGTATGGTTGAATTGGTTAATCGAAGATCAGCTGCTAAGACATTGGTTAATAAAGTGAGATTAAATGCATAAAGCATATTCGATGTAACATTTAATTATTGTAGTTTTGCATAAAATGAGTTTACATTTCACTGTTTTTATTCATTTTAAGGGAGAATGGAACAGTTTTTGTGAGTGATAAGTAAATAACTGCTCACATTTAGTCTAGAACTACAATACCCATCATGTTCACACACAACGCCTCTCCACTCACTCACGATTCCTCTCAACACGGGGACAAGAGAGCTGTCAGTCAAGAAATGGGAAAACAAAGTAACTTGCGTTACTTGTTTGACAAAGAAACTCAGATATTTTGTTGTAAATTTAAAAGTAATGTGTTACTTGTTCCTTAAAAAAGTAATCTGATTACATTACTTGTTACATTACTCACAACACTGTTCTTCTTTCAAATGAGACCACAGTTATGCTTGAAGAGCAAAGGCTTTATGAACTGTTTATTTTAGTGTAGGAATGTCATTGTTTGGGTTCAAAAGGGGGGAACAAGTTAACAAGTTGAAGTCACCATGTCATCAAAATTGACAATTCTTATTTTCTAATGGAATTTTGTCATCTTTAATCAAAATAACTTCCCCTCCCTCTTGCGGCGACATCTCTTCTCTTATGACGTTTACTGGTGCGAGGGTGGGACAACCTGTCACTCACATGAGATCAACCAATAGCAAACCACAACCATCCAATCAATTCCCCATGGACACAATCAAGTCCCGCCTTTCATTTTTTTTTGTTCGAGAAGCTTTTTCACTCGGATATACGTCACAATAGGGAAGAAAAGACTATCGCAACTTCCCTTTCAAGTCTGCTGTAAGCCTAGCTATAAGATCTCATGAAAACACCAGGCCTCCTCCACTCTTCTTCTCAGGCCTTGTTACGGCTGGCTGCATGAACAGCATGATGAGAAAGACGTCGTGTCCTCAGACCAGGAGGAAAGGCGGTTATTTGGCAGTTGGGAAAGTCAAGCACGGTGTAAGCGGTTAATTACGCCCATACTTCAAGTCCAACGGTTCCCCACTCCCAGAATAAATCAGTCCGCTCTTGAGGAATGCACAAGAAAACAAAGGAAATACCGGAACGAGGCGCTAATCAATCCCACCGACTTAATTACGCTTTCCATCTTCGCAGGTGATTCTCATGTGGAATTAAACTCCACAGCCTTCCAACCACAGCAGGTGAATAAAAGCACAGCCTTCCGATTATCCCTGCTCATTGTTACGACCCAAAACACACATCTATCAGACATGAAGCTTGATGAAAGGGAGTAGACCGTCTAGTTAATGAAAAGAGAGTTGTTACACAGTTCTGCCATTTTGTATTCATCGGGGAACATAGTGTAAACTCTTTTGTAATTCACCTTGACAATGTTACTTCCCACTGGTTTTTATATTTACTCTAGAGGTTGCATTTGGCTGTGGATTTCCCATTGGATCCTCGGGGCGATGTAAGGTAAAAAAAAAAAAAAAGGTGTAGAGAAGAACCTCAGCATTCTGGCACTATATAGTTTCCGGATGCTGTAAATCGAAAGTATTTGTTTTGTTCTTTGCTCCAAACAGAAGCTCTCAGATCCACCTTCCATAGAGTTGATATGGTTCTTTTCGGTCTAATCTTTAATCATATTTAAAGAGATTATCTTTCTAAAATTACCCCAGCCCCTTCTGACAGAAGCGTGAGAAAGCGTCTTGTTTATCTCATTTCTCAGATTTGCGTGTGGTTGTTAGCAAACAGAATGGCTTATGGCGAGGATGCAACATTTGCACACAAGCTTAGGATGGATGACGTCACGACGGAGGAAAAAAGGCCCAGCAGCCACTTGATGGCATTCAAGTACAGTGCACAGATGTGGGCTGCAGTACTGCTGCTCTCTCTTTGCTTTAACTATCAGGAGAACATAAAACAAGAATTCTTTTCACGATTAAAGATACAGTCTGAGATTTTGGCATCAAATGGAACTGGTTTTTCACTTTGGATTCCCAGACACCCCTACTGCACCTTGTGCCCCGCCCCCATCTGCTATTGGCCAGATAAAGAAGAAGCCCCACCCTTAACTTGCGTCAATGGTTGATTGGAAAGACATCTTTGGATTTCTGTGGACTATATTATTGTGTAAAGCAATAATGTTTTTGATTAGGGCTTTTCACAGTAAATTCATACAGCTTTTATTAATAATTGCTATAATAATTGCAAAATTTAATTTAAATGTATTACATTTATTAAATTACACAGTTTACAAAAGTTTAAATAATTAAATTATTTTTGTATTTTAATTCAAATGAATTAATTTGACAGCCCTACTCTGAATTAATTCCATTTACTTTAATACAGAATTGAATTCATTGTGAAAATAATTCATTAATATTTCAATTAAAATAAGCAAGTAATAAATTAGCATACCGTGACATTATATTTTTAATTTAATTAGTTTTTATTATTACTAATATATTATAGTTTAATTTTGTTCATTTTATATTTTAACTATAAATTCATTTGTTTGGCAGAGTGAACGTTTTATGTTTTTATGTTACGTGTTTTACTTTTCTAAATGTTTATGTTGGTGTTTATAATTGTTCCATCAAAATGCTTCTGAAACAACTTTCCTATTCGGATGAAATCACCAAGTCCTCTAAAGTTTCGAACCCCTTTTAATTGAACATCCTGTTGAACTTACAAATGCATTTTTACAGAAGCAAGATGTAAATGGCATTGAAAGGGGATTGCGGACTGTGTTCAGATCACTGAGGGGAGGAGCTAAGCCAATAGGGCGGAGTCTGTCAGCAGTCGTGGGCGGGGCCTAGCATTTGTGACGTCACAAAGGTAAAAATCTGCAAACGGCTTATCAACGACACTGATTATGATTAATGGGGATTAAAAAACAGGAGTGGGAGGATTTTTACCATTATGGGGTGGTTGTGTACACACACTGCCGACACACATTTATGTTAAAACACCATTTAAAAGTGAATTTTGCATAATTGGTCCCCTTTAAGATTTGCTTGTTAACGCAGGTTGATTTGGTTTTAATTGCTTGAATGTGTCAGAGATTGAGGTTGGACTGCTGTTTTATAGTTCATAGACTGCAACTGAATCCATCCACTTACGTCCTAATGCAGTGAATGTTCTGACTGATAGTCTCTTAGCATACCCCGGCTCCACTAAATTGGAGGATTTACTGCTATGATGTCTTTCATAATCAGTAATTACAATAATGGTCCATCCATTGGTCTTACATCAAGAGGGGCGAAAATCTACACCTCTACAATGTGATATCAGGTTTCCTTCATCCAGCGATAAACACGTCTCATCCACTTGGCAGCAGCCGTTTCAGTGTGAAATGATCTTCCGAGAACAATCTCTCAAAGGGGAGGTGCTCTTCGATATCCGTGGGGAGGACTTGGCAACACATTGCACCTCTTTTCAGGGATTTTTTCGCAGGCACAGATGCTTTCAGAAGGCGTTTTCTTTTGTCATGTCTGGAAAAGGAGAATGAGAAAGGAGCGGGTGGGGAAGATATATATATATATATATATATATATATATAGAGAGAGAGAGAGAGAGAGAGAGAGAGAGAGAGAGAGAAAAGCGACAGAAACAAACAGATAAAAATGCTACTTGGCATGCTAGCATGTAATCCTACTCAGATGCACGTGGGAAGTCAATGGAGGATGTGCACATGCATAAACATGAAGGTGCGTCAGGTTTAATTAGAATATCACAAAGCCTAAGAACGGGAGAAAGGAGCAACGGAAAGGAAGTGAGATGACTGCCGGCCCAGCCCGCTTCCTAGGGTGATAATGTAGAGGATGGCGCAGAAGACAGCAGGAGAGAAGAGAGAGAAAGAAAGAACAAAAGAGAGAGAGCCTGTGGTGGAGCACTGATCAGTTTGTGCAAGGTCTGTAGTAATGCATTATGGGAAATAATGGTATGAGGGGGCTATAATGGTTTGTCAATGAGACAAAGCAATAAAAGCAGAACATAAAAGGAAAAAGACGTAGCCTAACAGTTTATGATGGTAAACATATTGGCAAACTTATTATCGAGGCACAGATCATGATGTGAATGCATCGCTAAAATCCGGGTAGTATTTTATTTATAATTATTTTCATTTCATTAATAAAATTAGGCCTATACTATTCAATGCATTACATGCACAATTACATGGATTAGTCAAATGAATTCAATCTTGGCCGGTTGGGAAAACGTGCCTGTGGCAACACTTATGCAAAATTATATCACGTTGTTTGTCCAGTAAGTGGTGCTAATAGTTCATTTAATTTTCACAGAAACAGATAAACACAGATGTGGCAACATTTACGTAATTTGTTGAATGTATTGCAGCAGTTCGCAAATGAAATCGCATGACTCTTACCTGATGCTTCGCATCGCAAGCGCAACTCTGTACCAGTCGAGCAAGTTTACAATGTCAGAAAATGGAGCTGGAAATGTGATGCAAACGTCACATGCTAAAAGTGTTTTGAGGTCATGACATGGTATTGTGTAAGTAAACGCATGAAAATAAGTCTTTATTAATCGATTTTCTGCTCCTGTAATCATAATTTGTGTGAAAAGGAAAAAAACACCTCTAGAGTTTTACCACCTCTAATGTTCATTTCCAAACCGATCTCACGGCAATTTGTACGTATTTTACGAAGTGGAATTCACAAGACTTTACATATTTTACGAGTTACCCAATTCGAACGAATTCGTACAAATGACCTACCCCTGACCCCGCCCCTAAACCTACCCATCACTGCGGTTGAGACAAATCGTACGAATTAGCCACCTCGTACGAATTCGTACAAATTTGTCGTGAGATAGAGTTGTCATTTCATCTGAAACCTGCGGTGAATTGTATGTTTAGGTACTTTTTTAGACAAAAATGTAGGTAAAGACAGGTTTTTCCAATGAGCCTATGTTGAATTAACCACATATAAAAGTAAATAAAGTGTAATTTTTTTGTAAACAACAAACCAACAGTTTCGGTATTCTCATTAACAAGATTGTTTCAAAATATTGTCTTTCACAGCAGTGATTCATTTCAATAAAATTAGAATATAAATGAGAACAGACAATAAAAAAGCCATCGAATAAGAACTTAAATTGCAATAGCTTAGCAGTTAAGAAAATACATTTGTTTTTCAAGGCCATTAAAAATATGAATAATACATCATTAGCAAATAAAGGCAGAGTAGCCAATGGCAAACATGTTCGGTAATCAGGGGAACCAGCTTTATAACTGGCTTTTTATCAGCAATGGAATCCTGGGCTGTTGCCAAGTAAAAGTATCTGCTGAACTTGTGGGAAATAATTGGAGGTGATAGTCGGGTTGTTTAGAGCACTGTCACAGTGCTGTGACTCATAACACAGGTGCTAGTCAACATGTCTATTCTCGCAAGGCTTTCAAAGCTTTTGTTTTCAAACTGACAAGGAAAATCGAGTGAGAAATAGAATCTGATTCTCCTGAACCCGAACTCCAAGAATCTTAACCCTTACGAGGTCTGAAATATTAATATTAATATAAAAAGTTAGTGTTCTCATGCATCTCAGTGGAGCCAATCACAGCGGCTGTAGATGTCACGTGATAAGTCTCATTTGGAGACAAAGGAAAAAGACATCATGTCGACAATGCTGACTGGCAGATGGCACCAAAAAAAAAATGCTTTCAATGTGACCTACCAGCATCAGTTACAGTACGTGACTTTAATAGTTGGTACGCCATAAGTAGTTGGTCATCTGGGTACTTTTTGCCTACTCTTTTATGAGAACTGTGATTTCTGACATACTTCTTTTGTCACATATTGTTTTTCGCCTACTATATTGTAGGGAAGTATGCAATTTCGGATGCAGCTTGTGTAAAATTGCAAGTGTGGCTATTAAAGTCATGCACACTTATGAACAAGTTAATCTATTATTGCTGTCAATCGATTAATCATGATTAATCGCATCTAACATAAAAGTTTGTAAATATATAATATATGCATGTATATGCCTTATATTTTTTAATTACAATCAAGTTGGATGTTTAAATCATTTCAAATTAAATCACATTAACCTTACTTAAAAAAAATATTTATTGAGTTAAGAACTTATTTATGTAAAACATACGTTATCATAGCTGATCATATAATTTTTTTACAGTGTGTACACACACACATGCAGTGTATATATATATATATATATATATATATATATATATATATATATATATACATATACATATATATATTTTTTTAAATGTTAGATGCGATTTATCGATTTGACAGCACTACTTTTAATATTATAAAAAACACAATAAGTACCTGATCTGTCAGCCACAACGTCGATAAAAACAGAATCCCAATTTCACTCGCCGTGACTGTTAGGACAAAACCACGAAAAAGTCCTTTTAAATGACATGACATTTATTATAAATTAATCAATTCGGCACAAACAAAAAACAGAACAAAAATGTATGTAACATTGACAACGTTGATAACATTTTAAATGACCCTCAACAGAGAAAGATACATTTTGGAACCAGATGGTGTACTTACAGTATTTATCTGCAGGTTTGGTTATTTGAACCGAAAACATTGTGACCCTAGCTAAATCTTAATCTTAAATATTAACCTTTATCTTAATATTGATCTTAATCTTAATCCAAGTCAAATTCCACAAACACTATTAAGTGCGAGTCAGTTCACTCGGCGGCCATCTTGGCATCGCTAACCCTAGATTTAACATAAACCCTGCCCCGGGGAACGCGATTTATAGATTATCATGACAGAATATGCAGATCAATGACTACTAGAAGATAACTACACATAAGCTACATACATTCATCAACTAACCTTTAAGAAATGTCCTGTTACATTATACATGTTGTCACTTCTTCTTGAGCCTCTCCATCTTTGTCTGACTCTGGTTTGAACATAAAAGGATGAAAGAAAACTCCGCCCCTTGTGCTGGGAGCAGCAGCTCATTTGCATTTAAAGGGGCATACACAAAAACGGTGCGTTTTTGCTCACCCTCAAAAAGAGACCATTTTAACATGCTATATAAAAATATCTGTGGGGTGTTTTGAGGTAAAACTTCACATACACCTTCTGGGGACATCAAAGACTTATTTTACATCTTGTGAAAAGGGCATTATACCATCCCTTTAAGCTATTTCCAATCAGTGTAGCTTCTGTTTATTTTAATAGGAAATTACCAAAGTCTCCAATACTGTTTGACAACAATACATTTCAAAAACATAGCTGAATAACATCAGACAGGAGTGTCATAAAAGGTACTAGCTGAAATCACACACTTATCTACAATAGTCACTTCTCCCATTAGATTTTTCTTTGAGTTGTATGTTTCCTTTGTATACCGTCTCAGGAATCAGATGGGGGTATCTATAGTCAAAGGACAGTTAACACAAGGCTGTTCATTCTTCTGTAATGGTAGTGTACGTCAGTACGGATGCATTGGTGAAACAAGCCTGTTTATTTCTTTTGAGAGCTTAACAGCAGCAGTCTTAAGTGCCGGTTTGCATTCAAGAAATGAGGGCCACGGGGTAAATTAAAGTGCTGTGTAATTACGTGAAAAAAAAAAAAAAACAAGAGCAGGACGCACATGACTAAAATCACTGTTATTAATATGTGAGCAGATTTAAATGATGGGAATTAAAAGCCTCTTCTAAGTGCCATTTGAGTAAAATTAAGAATACATCCACAAGTAATGGCTTATTAAAAATACAGAAGCAAGGGAAATAATTGGGAATGAATGGTAAATTAAAATAAGGAGAGGGAAAATGGGAGCAGTTTTGCTTGGTGAGAATTATTCAACTTGATCTGCGGTTGCCTTCGTTAGTGGAGATGGACATTTCTGTTATTGCGAAGGAGGAGAAGGAATGATGGTGGACTCGGGCAATGAAAGGAGATGTGTAGAGATTTTCTGTCAACCCATGATGAAGCTCATGGTCTGTAATGAGGCTTTAGCAGGTGCGGTCTTCATCGCTGGAGAGGCCCTGGAGAAAAGGCCATTTGAGTCATTTGGGGGTGGACTGGAGCTCCAGGAAATCACTGATTGATGGATCGTTGGTGTCTCATCAGCACACAGCTGGATCTTCGATTTAAAGACATCAGGTATAGGTATTCTACAGCATAGCCTCTCAACTTCAAGTGACGACTTGCCAATCGGATGAATTTGCTTCAAAAAACTATTTTGGTTTGGTGCAAAATAGTGATGGGGACGAGACCGCCTATGCCGAGTCCGAGTCAAGACAGAGTCTTTGAAGGGTCGAGTCCGAGTCGAGACCGAGTCCGTTGGTTTTCAAATACAGTCTAGTCCGAGTCAAGACCGAGTCTTTGAAGGGCCGAGTCCGAGTCGAGACCGAGTCTTTGAAGGGCCGAGTCCGAGTCAAGACCGAGTCTTTGAAGGGTCGAGTCCGAGTCGTGACCGAGTCTTTGAAAGGGCCGAGTCCGAGTCAAGATCGAGTCTTTGGAAGGGTCGAGTCCGAGTCGAGACCAAGTCCGTTGTTTTTCAAATACAGTCGAGTCTGACGCTCGTTTCACACATACTCCGTTTGCAGTGCGTATGCGGTGTAATATTTTTTTCCGTACCCATGTTAACAGGTTAGAGTAGAGCTTTCACACTGCACGCGGGTACGGTCCGGCGATCCGTTCCAGGTGCGGTGCGTATACAGCAGTGCAGCGATCTTTTCTGATCGCACTGGTGACAACTTTTTTTAAATAAAAGTTGCTGATAACTTCTGAATTTGAAATACAAATAGTGAGTAAATATGCTTGTTTGTGTTTGTGGTAGCCTACAGCCGCGGATCAGTTGCGCACTGCAAACGCAGCATGAAAGCTCTATAGCGCGTGCTGCTGCTGTACGGTATACGCACCGCATGCGCACTGTGTGAAACGGGCGTTAGTCAAGACTGAGTCTTTGAGGAAGCAAGTCCGAGTCGAGATTTTGTCTCGACATGTCAGTTTTGATTTTAATGATTTAATATTACCCCAGTGGAAAAAAAAAAATCTCGAGGACTCAGTCTGAAATTACGAGTCCTTCTCCCACTGTGGTCCGAGTCCGAGTCAAGACCGCGTTTTTGAAGGGTCGAGTCCGAGTCAAGACCGAGTCTTTGAAGGAACGAGTCCGAGACGAGTCCGAGAAAGCAGAAATCGGTCTCGAGACCGGACTGGAGTACTACATCACTAGTGCAAAATATTGTTTTTTAGATGCAGAAGTAAGGTATTTCCTGTGAATTTGCCAGACTTCCGTGGGTAAATAACTAGAAGAATAACAAAGTGCAATAAACGTAAAATTGTTTTCACTTCAAACCACTGCACTTTAAATTAAATTAATATGATAACATATACCAGTTATCAACACCAAACTTTGATCAACTCATGTATGAGCCCAAATCAAATAAGTTGGTGCATTATTAACAGTGGTGGGCCGTCAGGGCCTCTTCTGCTTTTATCCAATTATATTTCAGCCATCATGTGTTGCCAGGGTCAAATAAATCTGCCTTGAGGCTTTAAGAATCGATAGTGCGGGCGCCTTTAGCTTAAAATGAATGGCAATGAAACTGTTGCTTTAACCAATCAGATAGTCAGTCAGATTTAATCAGCCAATCAGATTTCGCTTTGACTGCATTAGGCGTGAAATTAACATTAATAACATCAAACCTCATTGGTGCTATGATGTTAAGTCATGTGACATGCAAGAACCAATGAGTATTTTTTTAGTTTTATTATGTGTCAGTATATTTGAATGAGTTGATCAATGATTTGATTTGATTTAAGAGTCAAGTCACCTTTATTTATATAGCGCTTTTTACAATACAGATTGTTTCAAAGCAGCTTTACAGAGAACGTACTACAGCAGAAAAGTAGGTTAGTTCAGTGATGGTTAGTTTTTGTTGTAAAAAAAGTTATTAATTTAGTCTATTTATATATATATATATATATTATATCTATATCTATATATATATATATATATATATATATATTATATCTATATCTATATATATATATATATATATATTATATCTATATCTATATCTATATATATATATATATATAGCCGCTCTGGAGAAAACAGTGATGTCATCGTCCAGCTCAGTTCAGTTCTCATATAATGGTGTCAATGCAGGCAGATCAGAAATATTGTTGAATGTTAAGTGTCTCCAACTAAGCTAGCCAAAAGCCAAAGGCGACAGTGGCAAAGAACCAAAACTCCATCAGGTGCCAGAATGGAGAAAATAAACCTTGGGAGAAATGAGGCTCAGTTCTCCTCTGGCCAAGACACGAACAGTGTATGATTATGATTCAGGCAGCATTACAGGTCAGAAGTCAGATTTGATCAGAACATTCAGAATCTTTATCCAGCTTGCATTAAACCAATGGATTACTTTTATGCCACCTTTATGTCCTTTTGGAGCTTGTACGTTTTTTACAAGGCTGGTAAGTTTTCAGCAGAACATTGTTCAGAGCATCACACTCCCTCCACAGGTTTATTGTCATCCCACTTGTGCCATAACTTCCCCAGGTGAACATGTGACACGTTCATGACGGTCCACATGATGTAAAACGGGACTCATCGAACCAGTTGACCTTCTTCCACTGCTCCAAGGTCCAGTTCCCGACACTTGCATCCCCATTGTAGGCGCTTTCGTCTGTGTGAGCTACAGTAGACCTTCTGTTGGCTCGAACCAGACAGGACGGCCTTCGTTGGCCTCGTGCCTCGGTGAGCCTTAGGTGCCCAACACAGTCGCTAATTTGTCCCTCCTCGGACACTGTTGGTTAATTCTCAGCACTGCTGACCATGAGAAACACACAAGCCTTCCCGTTTCAGAGATACTCTGACCCAGTCGCTTTGCCATAATTTGGCCCTTGTCAAAGTCACTCAGATCTTTATTCCTGCTTGCAACATATCGAATATGAAAACTGATTGTTTGCTTACCTTCTAATCTACCCAGAGCTTAATAGAGGATATGCGCGTGACGTGACCATCGGCCGGAGCGACTGCGGTTACAGACACTGAGTGGCAGAAAGACTGAGCGGCAGCATTGGTTTTCTACGTCAATGTCACAAAAAAACGGGAACGAGCTTTGCGATTGACTGTACAACTAGATTTGACAAGAAATCTGAGGTATATTTTTACAGTCTGCCGAAAGCTACAGAACGGAGAGGCAAATTGATTTCTGCAATTCACAGAAACAACTGGATCCATGCAGGCCGCGAAAGGTGGATTTGCAGTTATCCTTTACTGTCAATATGCTGAATTTAGGGATAAAATCACACCCTATATATTGTATTAGTTAGTTAGTTGGTAGTTCTTTATTATTCAGCATTGGCTGAAAATTGGTCTTTGGTCTCGCCATACAATCACAAAACAATTAACAATACACAATATACATACATAATAATTAAAATATTCACATTTCCTTCCTCTTTTTCAAAAGACATTGCATTTGGTACAAAAGTTTGTTTATATATTGCTTTAATCGCTTTTGGTGTTCTGTAGCGACGACGTGATGGCAATAATTAAAAAACATGATTAAAGGGGTGTGTTGTGTCTCTTGCTATAGTCAAAGCTTTCCTCTGAACAGCAATTTGAAATAACTGTGCAACTGATTTTTGTTTAGATCCTACAATTTTTCCTGCGACTCTTGTAATTCTGTCTAATTTTACTTTATTCACTGTTTGGGAGACTTTTGACTGTATGGATCTGATTTGTAATTAGATGAGTGAACCCCTCTGGGTGCCTGTCACAGCACAGTTTAATATAAGGATGAGGAGACAGTTGAGCAGGTTTAGATGATGTATTGATAAAAGGACAAGCCACCGAGGTACAGGTATTTCACATGTAGGTATCAATTACAGGCAGTAGAGGCATTAGTCTGGAAAACAAGAAATACCATAAAGGAGAGTGAATAAAAAGAATGGCTGGGCATATCAATAATATACATCCATTGATACATAAAGGCAGCCAAAGCATACTAAATCCTCATCAGTAACATTTCACCATGGAATATACAATCCAATAAAGGAAAATAAGGAATCACATTGTACATTATAGACCATAAGCAATCATCAAACATGATAAACATCACTCTATATATGGATAGCACAGCACATCAGATTGTAATCGCTCGTTTGGTATAAACAGCTCAAAATTCACATCCTAAAAGAATCGTCAAAAAAACCAAAAATAGTGATATACATCTCAATAAAGAAGAAATAATCACAAATGGAACAGCGTCATTAAGCTAAACTAACAGATACAATAGGCTAGCTGAGGGCAACAACTAAATACCAATCTCTATAAACACAAACATAAGGCAAACATGCTTACTTGTAGGTCAATGACTAACACGTCACGGTAACTTCTGCAGCAAATATCACAGATAACAAGAATAAATGTCCTTTCAGCAATCGACGCAACATAGCAGTTCAGCAGACAACAGCAGCTTCACTCCGAAAACGATGCACGATGTCAGAATAAAAGTCCTCTCTTAAAGGAGCCTTTACCACAGCTGCCCCCAAAGATGAGAGGCATCTTTGTATTCAAGAAAGGCGACTCTATTAATGAGGGTTAGGAATTCCAGGATCCTCTGAAGGCAATGTTGGTAGGACAACCAAGCAGGCAACTGGTCTGGTGTAGATTTTACCCTTGATCTGCACATCTGCTGATCTGAAATGACCATCGGGACTCTGAATGACTTCACCTACCGGCCATAAACCTAGGGCAACTGAGGGTCAACAATCATGACGTAGGTATGCTCTTGGAGGTCAGGAGACAAAGCTTGCCATTTCTGCCTGGTCCACAGAGTGGGAGGCTAATCTCGGATGAATCTGGACCAGAATCGATCTGCCAGGATCTGGGATGTCTCCATCTTCTGCGACTCAACATTTCAGATTCAGGGTAAATTACTTGTGGCAACGATCCATCAGGCCGCCCCATGAGGAGACTACTAGGGGTCACTTGGTCAATATCAGCCACATCGGAGGATATATAGCCCAATGGTTTAGAATTAAAGATAGCCTCAACTTCCAACAAAATTGTCATCGGTACCTCCTCCAGAACTGACTGGGAACCCAAAACAGTATACAAGACTGACTTGGCAGATCTCACTTCCCTCTCCCAAACTCCACCAAAGTGAGGGGCATTTGGGGGATTAAAGCAGAAGTGGATCTCCTGACGAGAAAGATGGACCCCCTTCTTGCAGGTCAGGAGCTAAGGCAGCATATGCTTCCCGCAACTTACACTCGCCTCCACGAAAGTTAGTCCCTCGATCTGACCATAACTGGGTTGGGGTGCCTCTCCTAGCGATAAACCTCCTAAGGGCCATAAGGAAGGAATCAGTACTCAGGCTAGGGAGTAAGTCTAGGTGTACTGCTCTCATGGTGAGACATTTAAAGAGAATACCCCAACGCTTCTTGATCCGTCTTCAAATTTTGATCAGGAAAGGACCAAAGCAATACATGCCACATGACTGGAAGGCAGGCTTGTAAAGCTGGATACGGGCAGAGGGTATATCAGACATCTGAGGCACCGAAGGTTGGGCTCTCCACTGACAACATTCCTGGACAGGTACGCTGAAACCGTCAAACAGCTTCACGGCCTCACAGGATCCAATAACACCTCCTTATTTCAGCAAACAGCCGTTCTGATACAGGATGATGCAGCTGGTTGTCATAATGGCGGATGATCAGGCGAGTAACTGCATGTTTAGGGTCTAGGACTACAGGATGGAGAATAGAATCCGCGAGGTCGACCAGTCTCCTCAAACGACCACCCACTCTAATCAAGCCACTAAAGGATCCAGCTCTGGAGCCAAAGTGACTAGACAGCTACTAAGTTTAACTGTCTTCCCAGATTCCAACAGGTGGTAATCTTCAGAGAAGGATTCCCGTTGAACGTGTTTAAGGACATGGGCTTTAGCTCGACGATAATCTGTGGCTTCTGGATCTGAAGACTTCCGCAACTCCACTGGATCTTCACTAGACTCAGGATTAGGAAGGACCGGCCATTCTCGAGGGTTAAGGAGAAGGAAAGGGGGTCCTCGGAACCATCTGTTTGGGGCAGCAAGGTAGGAAAGAGATTTCCCTTTTGTTAGGTCATCAGCCGGGATCTCTGCAGAGCTAACATTTGACGCCAAGAGCACTGATTGGTAAGCTCCTGGATCTCAGCGATCCTATTGCCAACATAAACTCGGTAGCGACAGGATTCAGACTTCAATTCCACTGAAGGACCGTAGTAGAATCGGTCCACAGTACAGTAGACTGTATTGTCAAGGTCAATTCGTTGGACAGCAACTTCGCAAGCTGGGCTGCCACTAGGCTCCCACAGAGCTCCAATCTGGGAATGGAATGCACTCTTTTAGGGGTAACACGGGAACGAGCGATGAGGGAGGACAGGTAGGTCTGACCGCCTGGGTCAATGGTACGTAGGTAAGCTACGGCTCCGTAGGCTTGCTCAGAGGCATCTGAGAAGATATGCACCTCGTGAGTAACTCCTCCAATATAAACTTCAGAAGGGACATAATGATGAGGAAGACAAACACTAGGAAGGCGGCGAAGTTCTTCTTCCCACTGCATCCAGGAGTGGAGCAGGTCAGGAGGTAGGTTAGGATCATCCCACTGTCTCTGTTGGTTCCAAAGGTGCTTAACGATCACTTTTGCATGGGTGGTATAAGGAAGGAGCAATCCCAAAGGGTCATACTGGGTAGCAAGGACCCTATAAATATTCCGCAAGGTAGGGGCCTCATAGTCTACAGGGTGATGTCTTGGCTTCCTCAGGATCTTTCAACAGACGCCACTCCCCACTGCGGAGGGTAGGCATGACTGAATCTCTTGGCGCATTCAACAATGGCATGTCTCTACAGCGAAGAAGGGGGATGGCGAGGCGGCGAACACCTTCTATCTCTTGGGTAGTGGTCTTGAGGTCAAGCAGCTGAAGGCTTCCTGGTCCTGCTTGGAACGAGAAACTTCGTTACTCTTACGGTAAGGAATTGTATCCAACAGCCACAATCTCTGAACTTATATAAACTCTTTGCAGAACATCCTGACTTACAGAAAATTCTCTCAATTTTCTTAGCAGGTATAACCTTTGATTTGCTTTCTTATAAATAAGATTAACATTTTCTGAGAAATTCAATTTAGAATCAGCATGGTTCCCAATTCTTCACAATTTCAACTGTTTGATCACATAACATTATTTCTGTTAGAGGATCTGAATAATTTAAAATAAACTCTTTTGTTTTACTTACATTTATCAATGAGGAACTTGCTTCACAACATTTTTCTAGTTCCAAAACCTTCTCCTCGTACTCAAAACGTACACAGTCTTTCCATAAAAGTGCCACAAGTGCCATATCATCTGCATATTTTATCATAATTTATCATTCTCATGCTGCACTCTTATACCACTTGTATAAACAGAAAATAAAAGAGGTGACAGAAAATCTGATTTTAACCCCCTAACACAAACTCGCTGTGGTCTATTTGTTAAAAGTTCTTTATCCAGAGAACTATTCCTCCATTTACACCTAGAACCACGAGGCATTCCAAGAGTAAATGTCTCTGCATAGTATTAAAGGCAGAGGTATAATAATCAATAAAAAGAACACGCACATAAGCCTTTTGCTCGTTGTAAATGGCTAGCAATTGTATCGACCATGGTGAGCGTTGCATCCTCTGTCCCTCTTTGTGATTTGTCTGCAAATTGCAGTACATCTAATTGCTCTGATATGTATGGTTTAAGGTGATAGCTAACTACGGTAACACTTTATTTTACGGTGTCCTTGTTATATATGTTACATGTACTTACCGTAATAATAACAACAGTAAAATATGCATAATTACATGCAACTAACCCTCAACCTAATCCTAATCCTACCCTATTCCTATAGTAAGTAGCCTACATGTAGTTGCTTAATATTACTCTGTATTTAAATATATAATTATACTGTAACAAGGACACCTTAAAATAAAGTGTAACCCTAACTACTCTTTCCATGCATTTAGCAAAGTATTGATGTTAGAGCCACAGGATTTTTTTTTGCTCTCACTTTTTTTGAGAACTTAAATAATTTTGTTAGGGGGTCAGTTAGTTAATTTGCACATATCTTTAAAACTCTGCCCCTAAGGCCATCTGGACCCGGTGCTTTATAGGGCTTAATGCATTTAAGGGACCTTCTGATTTGGTCGCCGGTCAACCAAATCGGTGGCCCCACTGGAATCCTATTACTTATTTCTTCAATCTTATTGCAATTGTCAGCTACATCATATCTTCCATAAAACAGATTAAAATCATTTACCCATTTAAAACCATCTGTCCCTATAGTAATATCACTATTTACATCACTCGGGTCATGCCCCATCATCTTATTCAAGCCTTGCCAAGCACTCCTTGCATCCTGATTCGCTAACTGATCCTCTACCTTGGATTTAAAGTCAATTTTTGCTTTTTGTATCATAGCTCTCAGTTCCTTCCTTTTCATTTTAAAACCCTCATAATTATTTTCACGAAATGCCCAATTCTTTTCATTAAGGAGTTTATTTAAATCTTTAGAGATCCATGACTAATCATTTGAGAAGACTTAAACCACTTTAGTATCAATAACTGTTTCTTCACAAAATTGAATATAGGAGGAAATACAGTCAGTTACTTCATGAGGGTCTCTGCATGAATCAAAAAAGACATCCCAGTTTGTAGTACAAAAACAGTCCTTTAACATGTCTTCATTATCCTTACTCCAAACCTGAATTCTCTTTTCCAGCACCAATCCAACACCGAGACCACGCTGATCATGAACACATTCATACTGCGTGCAATTTAAAAGGGCAAAAATAAAAACGCCACGAGACAACAGCGAGACACAGGGTCACCAGCACGTCGCACCCCCCGAAGTTCACCCGGAAGTATTGTTATATATTGTATTGACAACTCATCAATTAAATATTTACCATCGCATATTCTGCATAATTGGATATCTTTAAATAAACACTGACAAAAAAACTACACACGTTTTTGGGCTGGACGATCTGATAATATATAACACTGATATAAGTGATCACCCAGATTTAGACCTATATTGTATTTATAAAAGGCGGTCACAGGCAAATTTCCTTTATGTATTTCCCTGACGTCGAAATCAGGGACATATAAATGTCAGGAAACACGATTCCTGACTTCATGTCAATATCCATGGATCACTGGATCTTTGGTGATTTGTAAGGAACACTATATCGAGTCTGATATTAAAACTGATAATTGTTTCACAGTTTCCCCTGTTAAATCCAGTCACTCAGCAGCTCTTTGGCCACTCAGTAGCTCTTTGGCCACTCAGTCCGGCTGAGGAGGCTGGTTCCGGCAGGAAAGTAACGTCAATGTAATTATCATTTATCATCTCCTAACAAGGCCATATCTAGAGGATATGTGGGGTTGTTAGGAGAAGATCAATGATAATTGCTTCACCTGTGACTGGTTATAAGGTTTTGGCTCATCTGTGCATATGAGAATATTTTGACCAAACCAAAATGAAAGTCATTAAAATAGTAAAATAACTAGACTTTTACAGTTGTGAAGAAATTACGAATAGTGTTTGCTGTGAAAAACTGAATACCATGATCCTAGGAGGTTGATAGGACATTGCTGTGTGGTTAATGAGAAGTTTTGACTGGTTTTAGGTATTTTTTTGATGGGATTGTGAGGATTTTCTGAGTGATTGCTAGCGCATATCATCTTCTAGCCAAAAATTGTGAGTCATGTCTTTTAGAAAAGTAACAGGTCCTCAAAAAGCTACTACATCATTCATGCAGCCCAAATGGTGCAAGTCACACTGAAGATTAATACTTGGGTTAAGGGTTAAAATAGCTACATAATCTCTTACCCCACAGTCCTGTCTTCAAATCATCATGTGTTAAAACCTTAATCAAAACATATTTATTTCACTCCCATTTATATACATAAAGAGATATGTTCAATAGGAAGCCTCTTTCAAGCAGTTGCTTAAGCATTGTTGAACAAATGCGCAAGCGATGAAAGGTAATTCCACATGGCTGGCGATTGTCACATAATGTAATTAATATTTATGATCCAATACGTGACTGGCAGAGAAAACATCCTGACAGAAAGTAAACATTCTGTGAATAAAAGAAACCATAGAAGACAAGTCAGAAACATAGGTTTTTATATTCATAGTTGTTATCTCATGTATACCGTGTATCTCATGTACACTCACCGGCCACTTTATTAGGTACCCCATGCTAGTAACGGGTTGGACCCCCTTTTGCCTTCAGAACTGCCTCAATTCTTCGTGGCATAGATTCAACAAGGTGCTGGAAGCATTCCTCAGGGAGTTTGGTCCATATTGACATGATGGCATCACACAGTTGCCGCAGATTTGTCGGCTGCACATCCATGAATCGAATCTCCCGTTCCACCACATCCCAAAGATGCTCTATTGGATTGAGATCTGGTGACTGTGGAGGCCATTTGAGTACAGCGAACTCATTGTCATGTTCAAGAAACCAGTCTGAGATGATTCCAGCTTTATGACATGGCGCATTATCCTGCTGAAAGTAGCCATCAGAAGTTGGGTACATTGTGGTCATAAAGGGATGGACATGGTCAGCAACAATACTCAGGTAGGCTGTGGCGTTGCAACGATGCTCAATTGGTACCATTGGTTCCCCATACTGATGCTCGGTTTGAACTGCAGGAGATTGTCTTGACCATGTCTACATGCCTAAATACACTGAGTTGCCGCCATGTGATTGGCTGCTTA
This sequence comes from Semotilus atromaculatus, assembly GCA_031834385.1. Taxonomy (NCBI): domain Eukaryota; kingdom Metazoa; phylum Chordata; class Actinopteri; order Cypriniformes; family Leuciscidae; genus Semotilus; species Semotilus atromaculatus. The sequence continues at coordinate 24,412,336 of JAULUF010000013.1, read as the reverse complement.
GAAATTAAGTGTTAAGGAGCAGTTGGACAGGTGTACCTAATAAAGTGGCCGGTGAGTGTATATCTAAAAACATGATCATGGTAGAAGAGGCAAATTCATTACATCATTGTAAATATGAATTTAAATTTCAATTGAGTTTAAATAAATAAAATCATTGACCCTCAGGTTTTTTTTATTATTCCCAACATCCTTCAAGAAAGAGAAATTAATTTGCTTATGACAAAAAAAAAAGTATTCAATTAAAATAGATATTTTTATCAAATTTCTCATCCCCTCAATCATGTTTACATACTATCCTCATATCTTTGCTTTTTCTTTCATTGAACAACAGACTTTGCCATTGTGAATGGATGAAGGTCTGGTTTCAGTCATGATCCAATTTTAATCAAGTTGCAAACAAACAATATGGGCAAACATCTCCAGAAATTCTCTATGGTACACTATTATTCATGTAGCAAGCCTTGTGTAAAGATAAACTTTGCCGGTGCCCACAGTATTCCCGTATTCCTCCTTGGGTCTATTAATGTCAGGTGCAGTTTATCCTGGTGAATGATAAGGAGAGTAAAATGTTGATTCACTTCCCTCTCTGGTTGAGAGGACCAACCTTGTAAGTACAGCAGTCATTGCCCAACAGAGATGAATTCCATAAGAGGCTGTCCATCAAAAGCTCCTCTCGACCTGAGGTATTTTATCTGTCAATTTTTAAGCGTCTCCGGTATGGATTGGAGGTCACACCAAAATTGTGTGCTGAGAATATTTAACCTCGATTTGAAATAATTCACCTTTATATATTGTTTAAATTGCACCAGATGTAGAATACTGTGGAACTAGAAAACGTTATCTTAAAAACTTTGAGATCTTATAAATGTAACACGTAAAAAAAAAACCAAAAAAAAAAACCATCATCAATATTCCAAAAAAAAAAACTCTGAAAAATGGCTTTGAAACTATTTTCTCTCAGAAATGGCAAGTAAATTTCACAAACGGCACGTAAAAGTGAATTAAACATAAATGTTTATAGTAGAAAGACTATATACTGTATATATATATATATATATATATTTTTTTTTACAAAAATTTCTTTAACAGTATAGTAAACAAACTTCGTACATCCAGGCCAGCCGGTGTCAGTATGAAGTCCAAAACCAATAAGATCGAATATGAACAAAAATGTACTAGGTAGGTGCACATTTAACCCATTCTTCATTTGAATAATGCAGAACTTGGTAAAGATTTTGTCAGTTGCTATGTGAATACACACACACACACACACAAAATCATGGACATAATTCGAACAGGTTAAATGGTGCTGAAGAAAATAGTCACACTTGTACTCCTCACGGTCAAAACAGAGAGCACTGGAAATAAATGGGAGACGAATTTCATCTAGTGGAAACTTTGGGTACTGTGGCTAAACAAAATCTTACTGAAAGCAAATTTGAGATGTCAGGCTCAAATTTTGAACACAACTTGTTTAGATTTATGGTTTTGATTTTCTCACAGTTTTAGAGTAAAACATGTTTTTGAAAATATATATTTCATATAAAAATTTTAAATGTATTTTTGCAAATTTTTCAGCAAGAATCTGCCGTGTGTTGTCTTTGAAAAGAGATCAAACTTAAGTCTGTGCTCTAAAGCATTCAAGATTTATGACAGTTTCAGTCAATGTAATTTTCAGTTCTATGCTCAAAAAGTGAATAAATGGATTAATAATACACCGTAAATATAATTTAGTACCATAAAATACCCATAAAAAAAATAAAAAAATAAAAAATAAAAAAAAAATCGCTGAATTAATACTCAGAATTACTAAATAACTGGTCAGTTTATTTGACAAATTAAACTTGTGAGGTAACGCAGCGCTGTTTAACTTGGTCTACACATATCGTACTAAACTCCATTTGAGTATATAATGAATATATAATGTAATGTTATTCTATGTGTTAGTTTGTCTGTATAAGACTAGCAGTGAGGTCGATCAACATTAGAATAACATACTGATCATATTCTAACATTTCATCATGTTGAGCTATATAACATTGATTTGCTTTATGTACATTTGCTCACCCGTCTAATAAAGTACATGCAAGAGTGGCGTCTCTTTCAATCCAAGTTAGTCGCGGACGCTTGCTCTCGGCATTTTGAAAACGCCACGCTGTCGCTGAAATTGATCCTTGTTTTATTTCTCCTTTTGTCCCAAAGTTGCTGGCCATGGTCCATAATGTTTGAACAAAACAACAACAGTGTTAGCGTGCCGCTAGACATAGTGCATTTGTCCACGTCTGTCGCCATGGTTACTATGGCAATACATGACTAGGGAAACGTACTCGATTACTATCGTAACCTCGGTTCTCTGAGAGTTAGGGAACGAGTATTGCGTAGCTATACGCGGTGGGGAAACTCCTTTTCCTCAAAATTCTGAAGCTTAAAAAGTAAAACGCATTTTGCAGCTGCACAGCTAGCATAGTGAGGGTCTGGCTCACTCATTGGCTTTGCCGCGGCAACTGCACATCCAATGGCGCGGGCGCCTCCAACGTGTGCTCCAATGAGCTAGCATTACGTCATACATGTCAGAGCCCGCCAAAGGGGCGTGGCCAGAGCCCATAATGGCCCCCGAAATAGCCATTATAGCAGGTTACATCGACTGAAGCGACATACTGCCATGTTACTCAGTGCGGCCGGCTATGAGCCCACAGAACCAGCCAGAAACCAATGTATATTAAGGAAGACCGGACACCGTCGGGCCTCACAATATACATATATAAATAAGTAATGCTCATACATCCATATTCAACCTAATATACTTAATAAGACCAGACACCGTGGAACATGACTGTTGTTCCTTGAGGCGAAGAGGTCGACTTCAGCCTCGCCAAACACTTTCCATATTAGGCGCACCGTCTGGGGATTCAGGGACCACTCGGCCAGGGGAGTGTTGCCCCGTGCCCGGGATATGTGCTGCTCTCAGAGAGCTCAGATTGACTTGTGCCCAAAATAAGGATGTCTCTCGCCAGGGTGTACAGGCTGCCCAACCTGAAGCCGCCCTGGCGATTTATGTATGACACCACAGATGTGTTGTCCGTCCGGACTAACACCTGGTGTCCCCTGATGTTTGGCAGAAATGCTTTGAGGGCCAGACACACTGCTTTCATTTCCAGGCAGTTGATTTCTAAGCTCTGCTCCGTGCTCGACCAGAGGCCGGAGACAGGCTTGCCCTCGTGCAACACTCCCCAACCTTGGTTGGATGCATCTGTGAAACCCACTTTCCAAGTGGAAATCACCCCCAAGCTCACGCCCTCGAGATACCAGTCTTGAGCCTGCCAGGGAATCAGGGTCTGTAGACAACCGTGATTCACCGTGACATACAGGCTGCCTGACCGCCACGCATGGGCTGGCACACGGCGCTTGAGCCAGTGTTGCAGTGGGCGCATGCGCAGTAAACCCATACGGAGTAAAAATATAATTACTTATGCTTTTCGGAAGAATATCCCTGTTTGTAATCATAGGTTTTACTAAAATACTTTTAGGAAAAAGGAAAGTCAACTGTATATATGTCGATGTCACAATGTTGATGTTCTGGGTGTTCTTTTTTAAAATGAAGTTGTAGAGTGTATATATTTTCTCAGAGCTAATCATCGCGCAAACAGTTTGCAGCACTAGTTTCTGTCTGACGCCCATACGTGTTGTTCTTCCCTGGGTATTGGCGCGCGTGCTGTTTCGCGTCATTTTCGGGTCATTTTATCGCGTGATTTTTCGTGAGAAAACATGGTTTGTGGACAAGATAGAATCGTTGGGTGACAGAGTTGTTGTCAACTCGTGTAGTGCGTTACCTCCTGTTGCGGATCAATCACGTTGTGTCGTGTGGTGTGAACAGCTCAACAACTTGAACACTCCTGATTTCACAGAGAGCAAGTCATGTAGTGTGAACTGCACAGTTCAGCCCGACGTTTTAAAATCATGTAGTGTGAACTAGGCATTAGTTGAAGGCGAATCCGCTGTAGTGCTGCACACTTTAACTGTAGTGGCTGGATTCGACGGCGAAAAGCTTTCAGAAGACTCAGAGACATGAAGTATGTCACTGAAGGAGATTAATCTGCTATAATGGCTATTTCGGGGGCTATTATGAGCTCTGGCCACGCCCCCTTGGCGGGCTCTGACATGTATGATGTAATGCTAGCTCATTGGCGCACACGTTGGAGACGCCAGCACCATTGGATGTGCAGATACCGCAGATGCAGCATTTTAGGCTTCAGAATGTTGAGGAAAAGGAGTTTCCCCACTGCGTATAGCTACGCAATACAAAGTGACCGTTCTCGAAAGGTGACCGTTCTTTGGGAACTTTTAACACAACTGCAGGAAATATATCACACTGTGTAAGTGATTTTTGGATATTTCAAAAATCTTACATATTGTACCTTTAAATGTCTTCATCTTGACCAGAGCATATTTCTGAAAGTATAAATTATGTAAGCATATTCGTTTTTTAAAAACTTACAACTCAAAACTTACAAACTGTCTGTTCCTTGTTATTTTGAGCCCTTATCACAAAATCATGGAGTTCAATGGGAGCACGATTCCAGAGTGCATTAAAATCTCTCTCTATAGCAGCGTACTCTGGCGTTAGGCAAATGAAGAGCAGTGAATTCTCTGGAGTTTAAATTTCTTCATTTTAACTAGTTCTCTGGATGTTGCCATCAGCTATTTTCTTCCTTAACAAGTGCTCCATTTATCATGTGGAGCTGTAATGCCAGTCAGATTATGCATCTATGGTTGCAAAGCCTTTGAAAGTGCAGTGATGGGACAGCAATGTGACAAAGCAGAACATGGCACAAACACCTACAGCGCTAAAATTAAATCACTGCTCAGTTCTGGCCCTTCTAAAACAAGACATAACGTTACAGGAAAACTATCATGCCAAATCTTATTCATGGTTACTTGGTAAATACTGTAAGAAGTTGAGTCTAAAATTAACAGATCATCAAGGAAACAACTATCACAAATGAGGACTTAATATCTCAATTGTTTCTTCCTCATAGCAATGAGATTAAACCGAGCGTCTCTTGATTCTCAGATCTTTCTATGGAGTGAAAAGACATCTCAAACATCTCTAGAGTTACTGAAGGGATCGCAACAATGTCAGTGCTCAAATTTGCCAAGTCTGTAATCAAAAGCCATTTCAATATAAGCTCAAACGTTTCTCATCAAATTCTCGTTGGACCAAATTATCTGAGCTATGATATCCACATTGTTTTGTAAAAAAAAAAAAAAAATAAAAAAAAAAAAAGAAACTCTGTATTTACTGTATTTCAGCAAATGATTATCTTATGTCTGTTCATATTTCTTTTAAAGATTTGTAGAAAAACACCAAAGATTTGTAGAGTTGTATAGCAACAATTGAGTCATCTGTGTGTGTTTTATTCCTTCGGATGCATTTTAAGAGAAACGTCTGTCTGAGAAACATTGATACTTAAATGAGACATAACCGAGCCCTCCATTTTCTGAGCTATGCTATCAAAATTATCTCTATGCGCTGTTTATTGACAATTGTGTCATTTGTGTGTTTTTATTCCTTCAAAGCAATTTTAATAGAAACGTCTGAGACAAGTTGATTATTAAATGAGACATAACCGATACCTCCATTATTATACTGAGACAAGTTGATAATTAAATGAGACATAAACAATACCATTATATCCATTATCTGAGCTATGCTATCAAAATAACCTTTATATCTCTATATGCTGTTTATTGACAATTGTAATGAATTTGAAGAGAAACGTCTGAGACAAGTTGGTACTTAACCGAGACATCCATTATCTGAGCTATGCTATCAAAATTATCCATATACCTTTACTGTCGCTTTTTATTTATCCAAAGGAGTTTTAAAAGAGATGTTTGAGAAAAAAAATGGAACTTAAATGATAACTGAGAACTCCATTACCAGAGAAACCAAAATTACTTTTATAATTCTAAAAACGTAGTGTTTATGGAGAATCATCTCATCTTTGTCTTTTGTCTTCTCCAAAGGAATTTTTATGAGAAATATCTATAAATGAGACATAACTGAATTATGCTAAGCTTCATTATGCTATCAAAATTAAATTATATATATATCTTTGCTGATTAAAAGTTGTTTTACTAGCGTCTGTTTTTATTTATCCAAAAGAATAATAAAATAAATGTCTTGAGACAAAATTGGTACTTGCTGTAATTAAATCATACTGTTACTGATAACTCCACAATTCTCTCATCTGTTTTTAATACTCAAATATAAACTTTGTCTCAGATATTTCTCTTAAAATTTATTTAAAGTAAACAGAAACTCCATTAAATTGCCTGTGCTCTGAAATAGCAAACTATTCCCTCTGGGTACCACAAACATGAGGTTGACTGGCAATAATAAACTGTTTTATTAAGTCTCGATCAGTTCATAAATCAATACCTTTTAGTTAGTTGACGTTAACTGTCACTAAAAAACAGAACATCAATTTATTGCCAATTACCAACTGGAAGAGTCATTGTGATTGCATTGACTGACAATCTTGCTGTCGATCAGCAGACACATTAATATAATATGCGTGTGTGAGAGGGAAATGAAGGGGGAGATTGTACCTGGGAAGTTGATCATTATATCACTCAGTAGCACTAATAGGATTAATTTAATCTAACACTCGAGTTGCCTTCGGCCGAGACAACAGTTCATTACTCAAGCAGTCTCCTAGCAACCTTTGATTGCCCATTTATAAAGGACCCAAATGAATCAGGAAGAAGAGGATGTCATCTCAAAATATAATTTTATTAATCAGTATTTGTGTCCAAATTTCTAAACATCCTTAACACAATATATTTTCTTGATATTGAGACTTGTTTTCAGAGAATACATACTAATATGTTTTTTCTTTCTCACTAGGAAATTGTGTTAAGAATTAATCTAACAAAAATAGGTTTATGCTTTAAAAAAACAAACAAAAAAATGCGCTGATAAAAAGCTTGCATTCAAGAAATGGTCTGTGAAAACAAGTCTTATGATTAAACTACAATAACCCCCCTTAGGGTAAACAGAACCGACATGAATGTATTGCAGATATCATTCATTAATTTTAAAGTACAACATAATTAGAGAATTTTATTCTGATTCAGGGGTAATCAGAATGCCAAATCCTGTCTGACGAGAGGTGGAGCTGGGGATGGAGAAGGGCAATGAGCTCCTGAGAAACGCTATAGTAAATGCTGCTCCATCTGAACACCAGAGGGCGCTCTCATGCGGACATGCCAAATATGCCCCGTCACAGAAGTAGGTAATGCCCGTCATTCCAGGAAATCCCCATCACTGTAGCTGAATGAACAGGAGATGGAAATGTTTTGATTGATTAAACATGACCAATAAACACATGACTGCCTTATTCTGTGTAAGAAGCCACGTCATCTCATGGAGGCTCAACTGTCGTTATGAACTGAGTTTGGAGTAAAAGCATGTTATTAAAGGAGCCGTATGTAAGATTGTGGCCAAAACTGGTACTGCAATCACTTTCAAATTACTGTAGAGCGGTGTATCCCCTCCCCCTCCCCCCTGACTCGAGGTTGCCAGATAGGCTGCAGGATCCACAATTTTTTTATGCGACACGTTTGTAGCTGCAGCTGTGGTAACTAGAGCAGATTCTCCATTTGTCTAGTACGTGCACTTTTTTTTATTATTTTTTTTTTTTTAGATAGATATAGATATAGAATGGAAGATACAGTGTTAGTATTAATGGATCAGGTGTTGCCGAAAAATATGCACCGTCAGCTGTTTCTTGAAAAAGGCCACAGACTCAGAAGCTCTGGTTGAGTTCGGCAGGTCATTCCACCAGGGAACAGACCAGAAAAGGTCAGAGAAATAGGTTTTGTGCCTCTTTGAAATGGCACCACAATATGGCGTTCACTTGCAAAGTTCAAGTTTCTGGATGGCACGTTTGTCTGAAGTAATGAGTTTAGGTAGGAGGGAGCAGAGCCAGTGGTTGTTCTGTAGGCATAAGTCAGTGACTTGAGTTTGATGTGAGCGGCATCTGGCAATCAGTGCGATTTTGTGAGGAGAGGAGTGACATGTGCTCTCTTTGGCTTGTTAAAGACCACTCTAGCTGCAGCATTCTGGATCAGTTGCAGAGGTTTGACAGTTGATGCTGGAAGACCAGCCAGGAGAGCATAACAATAGTCCAGCCTGGATAGAACAAGCTCTGATAGGGAGGGCCTGATCCTCCTGATGTTGTATAAGGCAAATCTGCAGGACCGGGCAGTTCTAGCAATGTGGCCTGTGAAGTTAAATTGATCAATCACAACCTTAAGGTTCCTGGCTGACCTGGATGAAATTATGGTTGACGAACCAAGCTGAATGGAGAAGTTGTGATGAAGTGTTGGGTTGGCCCGGACCACAAGCAGTTCTGTCTTCACAAGGTTTAGCTGTAGGTGGTGGTCCTTCATCCAGCCAGAGATGTCTGTCAGGCAAGCTGAGATGCGAGAATCACCCGCAGATCATCAGGCTGGAATGAGAGGTAGAGTTGTGTGTCATCAGTGTAGCAGTGATAGGAAAATACATGTTTCTGAATCACAAATCCTAGTGATGTCATGTAGATGGAGAAGAGAAGTAGTCCAAGCACTGAGCCCTGAGGCACCCCAGTAGCTAGACGTTGGGTCTTAGACACCTCACCCCTCCACGACACCCTGAAGGACCTACCAGAGAGGTAAGACTTGAACCATTGTAGTGCGGTTCCCGAAATGCCATTCGTCTTTAAAATTGACAGGAGGATCTGGTGGTTAACTGTGTCAAAGGCAGCAGACAGATCCAGCAGGATCAGTACTGAGGATTCATTCATTCATTCATTCATTCATTCTTGCTTGCCAGTCTCAGAGCTTCAATTACCGAAAGCAGGGCAATCTTAGTTGAATGTCCGCTTTTGAAACCAGATTGGTTGTTGTCCGGGAGGTTGTTCTGTATAAGAAAGGAAGAGATCTGTTTGAAAACAACTCGTTCAAGTGTTTTCACAACAAATGGAAGAAGGGATACCGGTCTGTAATTTTCCAGATGTGTTGGTTTTAGAGTGGATTTCTTAAGCAGTGGGGTTAACCGAGCCTGCTTAAATGCTGTGGGAAAGTGTGACTTTATGATGTACGTGAGTGCAGGTACAACTGAGGAGGAAATGGATTTAAGTAGATTAGTGGGAATAGAAGCAAGTGTATAGACTTCTGCCTCTGAAAGCAATGAGAAGGAGGGTAGAATGTGTGTGTTAGCTGGTAAGATGTGTGTCTCAGTTTGTGGTTTGGTAAACTGGCCGCTGATGGTGGTTTTTATTTATTTATGTCTTTTACACACTACCCTCAACACAACTGATGCTGATAGAATGGCTAATACATCCTGATGTTAGTGGCACTATAGATCCAATCTAATGGGGGGAGCATCACTCCAAGCTGGAGCAAGCATGGACACATTGCAACAAGCATGTTGCTGTAGTCAATTTAATTTTGTATGGGATCTATTGGGGGAAGCTTGCACCCCTAGCGGCAGCAAAATCTGATACAACAAGCATGCTGTATAAATTGCAGAAAAATTCAAGTACACCTGGCTGCAGCCTGCAGATCGGGGCGGGGCTGCACCATAACACTTCTCATTGGTTAGGGTTAAAATGATGACGTCGATCGAGGCGGGGCCGCACCTGGGGCTTCTCATTGGTTAGTGGCACAGTAATGACGTCTACACCAAGGTAAACAGGAAATGCGGTTGAAACCAATGCGGTCTTTAAAACGCATGCGCCATATCGCGCTGACTGCGCATGCGTCGTATTTGCGTTAAGCGGTAACGTCACATGTTTTGACGTCACGCGTCTTAAAAACACATGCGCAAATTTGAAATAATACTTAAGTAAAATGATAAAGTATTAAAACAACTCTAAAGTAATAATGAAACCAGCAAAAAGGATTAGAGCACATATCCATAGTTTTAACTATGCCTGATCTAAGGTAAACATAAGGAATTACAGAGTATATTGTGTAATATCTGTGAAGTATTTTAAAAGTTTTTCGCATTCTGTTGCACTTCACTGTGTAAATTACAGTAAACATTAATTGCACCTTATATATTTCTTATTTTAATCATTCCTCTGTAATAGTTCTTGTTTATTTTTGTGCATTATATAGATTCTAAAACATTTATGCCAGTAGGTTGAAGTTAAACTAACTACATACTACATTGTCAATCTCTGTATCCCATATTATGCATGCCAAAAAAAAAAAAAAAAACTCATAACTTATAACCAGTGATAACTTTTATTTCAAATCAAAAATAATTGTGTAAAAGAGATATGCACACATACAGATAATCACATACATCAACCTCACACGTACGTACACTCACACACACGCGTATGTATGTACACTCACATGTACGCAATACATCAGCTGTGGCATGCTGGTGTACTGGCAGAATGGGCACTTACTACCACAGTCTTTTAAATACTGCTCACACTCCCCCTTGCTTAACACAGGTGTGTGCATTTATGCAGGGTGAAATGACTCTTAAAAGAGCCTTTGAGTTATAAAATAAACAACAACAAAAAATAGGTGAGAGAGATGGAGGACTAGAGTAAGAGTTAGAGAATAATTAACACAGCAAAACAAAAATAATATAAAGTAAAATAGCAAAAGTGGGTTCACAGGGAATATAAATGGGGATGACAATGCCAAGGATCTGCAAAGAGAAGGAAGTATAGAGCATCAGAATTAGCATAAAATGTTTTATTATTTTATTACTCTAGTGCAGGGGAGTCCAAAGTCGCTCCTGGAGGGCCACTGTCCTGCAGAGTTTAGATCCAGCTTGACTCCACACTCCTGCCTGGACGTTTCTGGTATGTCTAGTTAGTAAAACCTTGATTGGCAGAAGGATTGGACAGTGCATATACTGTATAGCAGCATAAGTATAAGTAACAGTATGCAACATATAAAACAAGCCCTACTTTCAAGGAGTTATGTTGAACTTGTATTACCATTGAATGCTGTTTCATGTTCAATTAAATAAATGTATACTTATTAATAACAATAATATCAAAATAGTTTACATTTAATCAATGTATTCATAGAAAAAAAAGTCTTACAATATAACATTGTATATTGTTAACTCTTAAATCTTATATTTCTTCTCCTGGTTCAGTTTTGCCACTGTATATCTTTTTAAGGGCCTTGTTTTAACACTATATCCTAATCCCACCAAAACCCCACACAACACACACACACACACACACACACACACACACACACACACACACACACACACATGTTGTGTTTTCATGTTTTATGGGGACTTTCCATAGACATAATGATTTTTATACTGTACAGACTGTATATTCTATTCCCTTACACTGCCCCGTCCCTAAACCTACCCATCACAGGAGACATTCTGCATTTTTACATTTTCAAACAACATCACTTAGTGTGATTTATAAGCTGATTTCCTCATGGGGACCAAAAAATGTCCCCACACGAACAAGGATTTCGGATATTGCCATCCTTGTGGGGACATTTTGTCCCCATAACGTAGGGTTTACCAGGCCACACACACACACACACGCCTACCTACGCTGGCCTAGTTATTTGTGTGATATGATGAGTAAAGTTACACGACCTCATTTTACACCACTTCATTTTAACACCACACTAAACGCCACTTCAGAATTAAAAATGGTAAAATAAAAAAATTTAAAAATTTAAAAAAAGAGTAGCTTGCCTGTAGTCGTGTACTCACCATGCAGCAATGAACAGCGGAAATGAAAACATGCTAGAATCGACGTCTTGACTTCACGCCACTTACCAACAAGAAGAGATGGGAAGACATGTTGGCGGGAAGAGACGTGCGGCCCCGTCTCTATCGACGTCATCGCTTTTCCACTAACCAATGAGAAGCATTGTGTACCCCCGCCCAAATCTGCAGGCTGGAGCCAGGTGCTTCTCGAAAAATTGCTAAAACTAGTGTAGTTTGGCAGAGGAAGCATGCAACCTACAGCAATAGCCCTGACTAGTAGCAACAAAATCTGATACAACGAGCATGTTATATAATCAACTAGTATTAACAGTGTAGTCCGGTCAGGGAAGCATACACACTGCAGCTCTGAGTCATATGCAGTGTGGAGCTAAGCAATGAAGTACAGTGTGCTTCCTCATTCATGAACATGATTTCTGCTCCTGTCGTCGTACTGAATTCCATTGTTGTGGAGGTGAAGATGACGACTCCCGTGATTCCACACTCATTCACAGGATCATCAAGCTATGATGTTGTTAGTGTTAAATGACAGACCTAAGGCTAAAACAACGCTTTGATTACCACAGCATGTCGCTTAGTACATATGCTCAATACTAGAAGCCCAAGTAATGAGCATATACTCGATAACATGCGGGGAACAAATTCCTCTCGCTAAATTCCCGATTGCACAATTCCTTGTGAGATGATGTGGTTTGCCAGCCGAATTTCGCCATTTAATGAGCTCCTAAGAAATGCGATAGCTGCTGATAATACAGATAGAGCTTATTTATGAATACAGTGATAGGCGTCGTATTCCTATAGGTAGACGTGGATCAGCTGAGTCACTGATGCGAGCTTGACTAACGTGACCTGGCAGAGCTCGATCATTAACTAAACAAATGATCGTTAACAAATGAGACCTATTACACACACACACACACACACACACACACACACATATATATATACACGTATTCAACATTTGAAGTGGATCAAATCCTTTCATCAAAGTTATACATGAATTTTGAACAATATCCGTTCTTGTCTTAGGACAACTTTGATTAACTTTTTTGATCCACTTATAATTAGTCTCAATTTTAAAATACCGCAAACTGTGTTGCGCTAACATACCCTATACAGTAATTAACCAGGGATACTAAATATTTATATATTTATTTATTAATTTAGTTATTTAAATGCATTATGCCCCTTTCTAAGGTTAATTTCAGACACTGAATGTGTCTAACCAGTAGGATATTCTGCTAAGATCCTATAGTCTCGTCCTTGACGGGCATCATTAAAATGTTTTAAAGCTCATGTGAAATGTGCTAGGTTACGGTGAGAACGCAAGGCTGCATTTCAGCGCTCTTTGAATTCAAGAGCCGTAGATAGATCAGTCAGTAACTGAGTGCTAATTAGTCTCGCTCAAGGCCACTTGTTGAGGGAAAGATATTTGTCAATAAATATTTAGTATAAGCTGATTTATGGTTTTAAATATTGACATACACAGAAACCAACAGAAATAAATGGTAAAATGGCCACTCCATTAAAAAAAAAAAAAATTAATTGTAAAATTATAATGTTATCATTAAAATTATTATATGAGAATTTTCACTATTAAATCTATTAATCAGTAAAAATTACAATAGTAATAATAATATTTAATAATTATAGGTACATTTAGTAGCAATAGTTTATAATTTATAAGTTATTACACAATTATCAATAAATGGTAAAATGACTACACTATTATAAGAATTATTAATAGGCTAATTCATTATAACTCATCATTATGAATTATAATTGATTATAATTAATTTAGTAATAATTTAAATTATTAAATTAAATAAAACAAATATTTAATTATATTTTTTATTATAATTATAATATTATCATTTTAACTGTTTACTCAATTTTTCCGTAATAATAATAATAACAACAATAACACACAAAAAAAATAATAATTATTATTATTTATAATATGAACTATTACTACTAGTTATTTGTATATTTATTTAAGTTGCACAATTATTTTATGCAAAAATGTTTAAACTGCTACAGAATAAGTTTAACATTTTAAACAACGGGGTTGTCTTTTTCACCTTGGAAAACAAAAGGATAATTAATCAAAATATCAGTAGTATATTATTTTTATTTAAAATTTGTTTTTTTTATTATTATTTTGTGATTATATGATTAAGAGTTTAAAAATGTAAATTAGGAATTATTTAGTTAAAAAGTAGTTAAAATTATTTAGTGAAAAATTCAGTATAGTGCTCTCTTGCCAGTGGCACCAAGTGTAATTGCCACAGGCGCGCACACACACACACGCACACACACACGCACACACACACACACGCACACACACACACACGCACACACACACACACACACACACACACACTATAAATAACTGTTCATTAATTACAAAACAGTCCCGTTAATTCATTAACTGCAGAAAAGTCTGCAAAGTCAAATGTCAATTAATACAATATCAGGCATTACTTTGTGGAGGAACTAGTTGCACAGTTAACTAGTGTCCTGGCTGTACTGTCATTCTAAATGTGCAGTTTATGTGCTGGCGAGTTTCTTGTGTCAGTGTCAAGAAACAGCCACCTATGCTGCAAAACTAATTAGGTACGGCAACACATGACGGCCTCTGTAAGGAAGATAAGCCCCTTAATTAAGTGAACTTGGCCTAGCTACTAAATCATCTAAAAAAGCTGTTAAACGGAGAAGCTGCTTTGCCTGCAATTATTGCAAACTTTGTTTTATCCACTCCACTTGCTTTTTCTTGGAAGAGTTTTTTCCCCCCTGCTTAATAAAATGATGTCTTAGTTTAATTAGTGTAAAAATATCTTACACTTATGGTCTCAGTTGGTAACATTTGTGATATTTACTCTCAAAAATTAAAATAAAGCATCCAACGTGGTTCTTTTTCAGCATACTTGGAGTTTTTTGGAGATTGTTATTAATCACGTTTAGGGTGAGATAGTGTATTATTTTCATAATTTAATTTCTTCAACTTTATAATATCACAATATCATATTACTGTAATATAATACTGAATTATTAACTAATTATATTACATTTTTGATTTGAGATTTTACCATTATAGTCATATTTCTGTCATTATTCACATACCTTCATGCAACATTTCAGACCATCCATTAAAGGCGATAATTTGAACCTGGTAGCTTTTACTTTGGTGGAAAACTAAAGGAAGACCTTTGGATGAGGGATTTGTTGTTCATCTATATGTCAACACTCGAAGAACCCACAAACATGAGGTACACATGTTTTTCTTTCTGTAGCTGCTGCTCAACATCTGCAAGCTATAATAATTAGCTTCATCTCATTAGAAACATGATTACATTTGCATACAAAAGATCTGTGTATACACAGGCTCTGTCAATTAGCGTAACATGATGGTATAAGTGTAACTCTAGAGGTTTTCACATCCTCATATTAACTCACTGTCTGCATTAATATGACAGATATGTCCCAGGCATGATACTGTTCGGGGACTTTATCGTTTCTAGGAGTGAAACTCATGAAAATAAAAAATCCTCCCAGAATCAGCTGTTGGCAAAAGAGGCATCAGGTGTTCTCATTCAATTCAACATGGAAATTGATCCTTGAGTTTTTACTAAGAGCTCTCCATGCTGAAGATCTCATTAATTTATAAATGTATCTTCAGATATTTATTCTGCCATGAATATTCATGAAACCAAACTAATTAAACTGTTTTTGTCAAGTGTTATTTCAGTACAGAGGCACAAATTATTATTTTTTCTTTTGAACAGATTATTATTATCAGTGCCTAGTAGTAGAACTGTTATTATTATTATTATTATTATTTTGTCCTATTTTTTTTAGGAATAACTAAAAAAACAGCTTTACCATGAAAACTGCCCCATCCTCTATTATTTCCAACAAACCGAAGGTCATGCCCCAAAATCATGCTATTGGTTGAGCTATATAGTCTTGAGTCTATATTGGTTGAGCTATATAGTCTTGAGTCTATATAATGCTGACTGTTTGCATTCTTATAGACTGCTGCATTGATGACATATTTTTGAAGGCTATGGGAAAACACAGCGCTCACCTTTAGGGAAATTGAACAGTGAAATAATACACATATGGGACCACCATTATGGAGTCAACACATATGGAGCACTTAACCCAAATATGAGGGCTTACCTGAAAAGGGTAAAAATCACAGGTAATGAGTCAGGTAATGAGTTCCTCGGCCGAACTCAACTACTGCATATGTGCTTTATGATGGAGAAAAGGTGGTCCATGGTTCACCTATCATGGGAAACTTTAATTGGGCCTAAAACGTGCACATTGTCACCCTTAGAGAGGAGAAGGGCGCTGACATGCAAACACTACACCCTACCAGTCGTCTAAGTTCAGTTGTTGGTACCTAGAACTCGGAATTAAACTGGTTCCATATGGAGATTTTAAAATCTTGTAAAGGTGTTTGGTGTAGCCCAGAAATGTCTACTAATGATGCACTGTTTGCTAAAGGCGAAGAGGCTGCAACGCCCCTAGTGGAGTGAGCCCTCACTCCTAAGGGGCACAGTAAACCCTGAGCCTGGTAGGAGAATGTCATCCACAATACTGCCCTACAAAGCAAAAAGGCAGTAACTACGCAGAGTGCAGAACTGAGAAAAATGACTTTAAAGTTATCCTGTCGTTACCTTTTTTGCAGTTTCTGTACAAATGACGACCATTTTTCTCCAAAACGACACACATTTGAGATAAGATGTTTTGTCACATAACAAAGGATGCCTTGAATGTCATGAAAATGATAATAACTCATTTTTGACCAAAAATGCAGTTACTGCCGTTTTGCTTTGTAGGGCAGAATACAGTGGGCCACTCTTGGCTTGGATCCTTCTGCTGACCTCCAAAGCTGACAAAGACCTGGTCTGATCTTTTAAAGCTTGATCCCTAAAAAGGGTAGGTCCCCCTCTTGACAGAGGTGAGCGGAGTCAGGAGGGCCATCTTCTAAGAGAGAGCACTAAGGTCAACTGGCTCAGATAGATCTCAAATAGAATAGGCCTGTAAGACCACTGAGATATCCCAAGAGGGGATGAGGTGCGGTCTCAAAGGATTTAACCAGAGCCTGCTATGTGAACTTCGTAGCCGTGGGCATAGTAGGTCACCATGTACAGATCGTGCATCTTTTCTGGGTCGGGACCACCCTCGTGCAGATCTCTCAGTGCCTTGGCCTGGTGGACCACCAAGGACGAGGTAAACTTACACAGCCGGGACAGGATTCTCTGAGAAATTCCACGAGGTGGAATGGACTGCAATCGCTTACTCCACCTGAGGTACCTCCGATTACCACCGCGCCGCCCACCATCGAAGGTGCAGAGGACTGATGAGCTGGTATAATGTGTTCTGTCAAAAAAAGGTGCCTCCCACAATTTCGACAGCTCCTTATACACTTCCGAGAAGAAAGGAACTGAGGCAGGGCATGGCAGTGTGTTGTGCTCCGACCACAAGAACCAATCGGCCAGCCGTGAGCCCTCAGGACAGGGTGGAGGAGTCCACTCAAGCCCAATGCTCACAGCTGTCTGGTAAAGCATGAACGCCAACTCAGCATTCGCCTCAGACTGAGCCGAGTCTTCAGCCTCAGAAGGCTTTAGGCTGCCGTCTGATGCTGCAATCGATACGCACCCTCCTCGCGAGCCCTGAACGAGGAATTAAGCTCACCCTGGGGTGAGCCACCAAACTCATCCAGGAACTCAACTGGAAGACACGTGTGAGTTGAGGAATGGGAGGCCCGCGCTGTCGATGTGCACTGAGATGCGATGGGAGAGCTTCTGCCGGGGGAGACCCACAGGGACTCTCCCATCGCATGTCCCTGCTCACCCTCAGCACACATTGCCTAGGCCTTGTACCAGGAGGTAGAAGAACCAGGGCGAGAAGCAGCTGAAGTGTCTCTGTCTTTTGTAAAAGAACGAGTGCAGCGTGCTCATGGTCTTGTTCTCACAGGGAGGACATTAACCAATTACAAACAATGTCTCAGCGTGGCCCAAACACTGAAGGCACAGATCATGGGCGTTTGAGCGAGACATGAAACGACCGCGTCCAAAAGAACACTGACGGAAGGGCATGTTAGAAATACGCATAATCCGCCATGTAATGCTATTTTAGAGGAATTTGCTCTTTCAAAGGAAATTGGCTTTTTTGAGATCGCTGTTGAAGCACCCCGGGGAACTCTTTGCACTTATCTGTGCTGATGAAGGGGGAGAGAGACCGCTGACGTGTGCTGGATGGTCAATAGATGTGAATGGACTTCTCTGTAGTAGAGACGCTGCATTCGGCTCCGTAGGACAAAGCTGAATGAGTGAAACACGCTGGCTCTCTTTTATACCTGGGTGTCTTTTTATAATGAGTGGCCAGACATGCAAATTTCACCTTCCAAATCCATTGGCCTTTCTGAATGTGTCAGAGGTCAACACAACACAACACAACACAACACAACACATGTCAACACAACGTCGAAAGTGACAGAAAGGGAACATGAAAATATCTTGAGCTGGTTTTAACAACAGCCTTATTTTAGCCATTCAACCAAAAATCCAGTAAAAAAATCCATTGAATTTGGTATGATGGAACTGGAAGTTCAAAAATGCTAACTTATTTTTGGGTTTCAGGACTCTTACAACACTACACTCATCTCAAAGACAATTGCTGAACTAGCACATATTTTTAACATAAGAAAATGTTGATCTTTAACTACAACAGATGGAGGCAAAACTAAAACAAAGTTATGTCTAAGACGTAATTTTACTGTCCACTGATTGTCTTTTATTATTTGGTTTGAAGCCATCTGCTGCAATAGAATGTTATTTGTCTCTCCAAAGAATTCCACCAAACTAAACAGCTGATATCTGCCAATGCAAATGCGAAGCAACATTATCTTCATCCTGTTTCATGCCCAATTATCCTTGTTTGCAATTGAAAGGGAAACTATTTGTTCGTCATCACACCTTTTGTTAGAACAGGCATTTGTGTGGATTCACATTAGCTGGAGTTCATTGCTCACAGCCCTTCCAAGGCTCTCTGCTGGGCTCAGATCTGTTTTGTTTGCAATGTGTCTGTGGTTGGCTGCCTTCTCCATTCCCTGTAGGAAGCCAGTGAAGCGCTGCGTTTTTGACGGTCATTATACATCACTGTCAGGTAGTTCCGGGATAGGGCCAAAGGACTATTTTGTTCCAGTGATCAGAAAGATTCAGCACTGGAGTTCAGTGCTAATGTGACAGCTTTCACGAGTCATTTCCTGCTTTCCTTCCAGTGTGGAGCCATACAGTGACCCGAAAGTCACTTAAAGGGAGACTTCACAGAAAACCCTCGTGAACATTTTAATGCCTTTTCTTTTTTGCACAATGCAAGTCAATAGGATCTAATGTTCCGTTGTATGTGCAGAAATACTACAAATAAAAAAAAAACATACAAGTTTGGAACAGTATGACGGTGAGTAAATAATAACAACATTTTATTTTGTGGTTTAACTATCCCTTTAAGGAAAAGATTTACTAAACAGGGCAAATTAGCCTAAAGAGCGGCTATGGGAGTGGAAAGATCTGCTTGTGATCTACTGACACCTTGCAAATTTAAGAGCCAGACATAGCTGGATAATTTCCATAATGACCAACACAATCTACCAAGAGCAATGCAAATTTGCGTCTGGTTTAAAGGTGCATTGTGTAATATTTAGGAGGATCTGTTGACAGAAATGCAATATCATATACATAACTATGTTTTCAGTTGTGTATAAAGACCTTACTTAATGAACCGTTATGTTTGTATTACCTTAGAATGAGCCATTTCTTTCTACACACACCGCGGGTCCCCTTACATTGAAATGTGCCGAGAGGTTTCTACAGTGGCCCTAAACGGACAAACGCGTTTCGCCACTAAGTTGTTCTTCGTGCAAAGAAGCTAGCTAAAGTCAGCGAATAAAACACTGACACAATGATAAACAAGTAATAATAATAATATTTGCAATTAAATCGTTTTACTGAATAATTAAGTTAACCTAATTTATCTTTGAAAGAAACCATTGCTGAACTGGCAACTCTCTGCTGTCTCAGACGACGACATCTTACCCTGTCGGCCACCGTAACTTCTACTGGTTGCAATTCGCAACCTCACCACTAGATGCCGCTAGAAATGTACACAGTGCACCTTTTTTTGGCCATTAAATAATGGTGCAAACACCAATAAATTGATGAGTGCAAACTGTAGTAAATCACCATGCATGATTCATTTTAATACTCTTCTCTTATAAATGTTGCATCTAAAGGGAAATTCCTACAAATGCATATGCAATAAAGGCAGTCTCCAAAATTACTGTCCACACCTTTTCAGTGCAAATTTTTCACTGCGTGTCTTTAGTACATCCTGACAGTAGTTTTTTAATACCAAAAGAGGGGTTTTGCTGACTCAAGCTGTTAGTAAATCTGGCCCACTAAGTGTGGTCTCACCATTTCCCTCTCTGAAGATGGATATTACTTGACACAATAGCAGAGTTGCCAATTCTCACGCATCTGGCGTGACCCTCACGCTTTCAGCATCAATCTCACGCTCTCACGCACATGCAAGAAATGTCACCCCAAAATCCATTTTTCTCCCCTCTCAATTCATTAATTTTCTGTTGATGATTAGACTAGACCACAGCGTATTAATGACAGGAGAGGAGTTTAAGACCCACAGCTGTAACATCTGCCTACAACGTTCTCACTGCAGTATTCGCTGATCATTGATTCGCTGAAAACCTTACACCTGATACGTCAGTTGCGTGTGAGAAGTTCAGAGAGAGTTCAGAGCATAGGTTCGGAGCGGGTGTCCACTGATGCGCATGTGAAAGTTTGGATGACACTCAAAGTAAGCAGATAATAAAATGGTGTGCCTTGTCAATAGACGTAGCCTTGCCTAATCAGTCTGTGTGCCGAGAGTGCAGACTTCAACTATAGTTGCAAACGTTGTCTGACGTGCGTTATATGGGCTAGCTAATTGCTCAATAAAAATAGGCTCATGGTAGCCTACAAATTACGGTTTGGCAAATCGGGCAAGTGGCATTTTAAAATTCCCCATATTATCAAAGGTTGGCCAGACTGTCACTTGATGGCACCCTGAGTGATGGGAAGTTCCGATCATTTTACTGACTCACTTGTTTGAACTCATTCATTAAAATTAACAAATCTTTTTTCGAGTCATTTCGTTCATTTAAAGGGTATCTAAACCCTAAACCTTTATTAGTTTACCATAAAGTTTACCATACTTTACCACGTCACGTGACAGAGGCAATGAACGGATCGTTCATGATACGAGCTCCTGCGGAGGTAGTGAAGCAGGCCAAACGGCCTATGGCACACAGCAGGCCTAATCTGTGAAACTTGTGTGTTGTGGTTTTCAGGGGAGGTGGAGTAACTATCATGTGTCCCTTTTTGTTTTGAGATTTCTTATTGTTTTTATGTTGTTGTTTTACATGTTTGTTATTTAATCACCTCTATCTTTATTTTTTTTATAGTGAAATCAATAAATTAATTGTACATTTTCTATTTATGTTTTTTTTTTTTTTTTTTTTTTTTTTTTGGTGCATAAATCAGGGTTTATACTAAGTATAAAAAAGGACTGACATTTTTCAAATTAGAGTTAGGGTTATCAAAAAATGTCTCCGTGTGCGCGCACTGAAATTTTACAGTCTCACTCCAGTCAAAGTCCCAAAGTTGGCAACCCTGCAATAGAACATGATCAGCAAAGTATTTAACGATTTGAACTGAAAATGTCCAGAATGCCAATTGTTGAAACTTATCCTCATTCACCTCACAGAGAATTCAACATGAGACCATTTTATCCATCACAAAAAAGGTCATTTTAAACTTTATGTGCCTATAAAATTCTCATTGTACTGATTGATTGAATTCCTGATTTCTTGGTTTAAAGGCGTGTGCAGCGCATTGCATACTGTTAGTGAGCAACTGGAAGAATCACTTTTAACTCGATTAAGATCCATTTAAATGTTCAGTGTTATAGATATAGATGTGCGAGTTTCCCTCTACTGTAGCTTTTAAATCTCATGTGCACTTTCTCACATTCACGTCATCCTATGCTTGGCGTCAATGAACGTCAAATTTCCAACATAGGCTCATTGGAAAAACATGCCTCTGCCTATTTGCAAAAACGTTCCTATTCCCTACAGTTTCCAGCTGAAATAATCACTAATGGCAGTAATACACTAACTTCTGTTTCATTTTATTTATTGTTTTATTCTTTTAAAAACAAATTATGAATACTGGGGCAGATTATCAATTACTAACGACTTATTTATGCACTGTTCTTTGCACAATACTATGTTACACACTTTTACCATAGTGCATGATTTGTAAACTAACAATTTTTTTATGTTTGCATCACAAAACCAGCTCCACACTGTAAAAAAAAAAAGTTGGATTAACTTAAAAAAGTAAGTTACCTGGGTGCCTTAAAATTTTGAGTTCATTGAAATAACAAATTTGAGTTAATACAACAAAGGAGATTGGTTTAATAAATAGAAAATCAAAATATTATGTTATCTGAACTACATTAATTATCTAAGTTGATTTGACAAAATATAAAAAGTCATCAAAATTCATTTTTACAGTGCATATGGCTTTTCTGGCATAGTAAACTTGCTCGATAGCTCACCTGGTACAGTACTGCATTTGCAATGCAGCTCAGATACGAGTCCAAGGAAACACTGTAAAGTTATCATTAAAGAGCTCAAAGACTTGTAGAATTATATCTCACATTTCTATTAGTTAGGTTTACGGTTGGGCTTATGTACAACATTTTTAAACACGATAAAGTAATAAGCTTTCATTTCCGAACTGCTACAACATGTACAACAATCAACGTAACAAAACAATGCCAGATTCACGTTTACCTGTTTAACATTTTTTTAATGCATTTTAGGCACTTTGAAAGTGAAGCAAAAAAGCAACAAAATATCATTTTGGAGAAATGTCATCACCAATGAGCCTAAATTGCAACTTGCATTGGTTCCTGCATTTCTTGTGACTTACTGTCATAGACATCATGTCACGGTTCATGAATGCATTGTTTCCTGCTCGTCTTGTGTTTATGTTGTTATGTGTGTGTGTGTGTGAGTGGGCGTGACTGGCCATCATTGCCTGATCAGCGGCCCAGCTGATCTCATTCACAGCGCCAGCTGCAGTTAATCTCCTCACCTTTAAATACTCACCGTTTTCTCATCTCCTTTGTCAGATCGTTGTTTGAAGTATTCTGTGCTGTGTGTCTGGTCCCGTTCTTGTTCAGCGTTTCGCAGTCTCGTGCTTCTTGTTCCTGTTCGGCGTTTCGCAGTCTCGTGCTTCTTGTTCCTGTTCGGCGTTTCGCAGTCTCGTGCTTCTTGTTCCTGTTCGGCGTTTCGCAGTCTCGTGCTTCTTGTTCCTGTTCGGCGTTTCGCAGTCTCGTGCTTCTTGTTCCTGTTCGGCGTTTCGCAGTCTCGTGCTTCTTGTTCCTGTTCGGCGTTTCGCAGTCTCGTGCTTCTTGTTCCTGTTCGGCGTTTCGCAGTCTCGTGCTTCTTGTTCCTGTTCGCCGTTTGGATCCGTCACCAGCGCACTTCATCTCATCTGTTCCATGTTGACCATCAAAGTCCCTGCGCCACCTGCCCTCATCTAAATCGGGACTTCCATATTACCTTCTAATAAAAGAGTTAACTTGCATTTGCTTCCTGTCTTCAGTCATGGCACATCAAGGCTTCTGCAACAAGTTTTCAAGCCACAGGTTTGAGTGTGCACAAACATGAAGAAGATTTAACCATGGAGAACCCAATAACCCTATTCTTCTTTTGAAAATTATGAACTATGCATTAAATTACTGCTATAAGTTCACTGAACACCAAAATATCCACTTTTTCAATTTTAACCCTTTATTCCCTAATTTAGGATTAGGGCCAAATTTGACCCATTGGGCTTTAGGAAAGTATCATTTCAAAGAATCACAATAACAAACACTGTTAATGCAAACTATTTCAAATTTAGCTTTATTTGTTGCATGTTAGAACTGGATTTCAAATGTACAAACACTTTGGCCAATGGAAACAAGAACACAAGGCCAAAATCACTACCTGAAAAAAACTAACACCATGGGTCTTTGCTTATCCAAAAATCTGTTCTGCTAGAGAGAGGAACTCACACTAGACATTGTGGTAGTCTTTGAAACAATTTCTTTGTTTGTTGTTGATGCAGAGAGGAACTGCACATTTTTCACAGTGCATTTCAGTTTTGAGGTCCTTGCACACAGGCCAAACGGGCGATTTGGTCGAAACGAACATCTGCACTGATAAACTCGATCACTGAAGTGTCTACACATTTCCCATGCATTTGAACACTGTGTTGATTGGTATAATCAACAATATTTTCCAACATATCAAGGGAAACAAAGCGTTGAAACAAGTAAACCAGTGGCATCCTGGTACGACTCAACCTGTTCACCTTTAAAGTTCACATCAGGAAACTCAAAGCCTTTCTTTCGCCAACTGTAAGTTTTTGCGGTACGATTTGGCTCCATCTGTGGGCTAGCAGTCTCGGCAAACGGCACATTTTCATCACTGGACGAGTCATTGGACGAGTCACTGTCTTGGGCAGAAGATTCACCACCATCACTTTCATGCGGTTGAAACAATTCATCAGAATCGCTATCGCTGTCCAATTCGGGGCCAAAGTCACTATCATCAGCTTCAAGTTGCTCCAATACTTGTATGACAGTGATCTTTCTCTGTTGCTTTCCCTGTCCATACTCCCTGAAAAGATATACTACTTTATTTGTCTCTGGCCCGGTACTACTGAGGTAACTTAGTAAAATATATTATACAAATTAAATTATTTCAAGGCTTTAGCCAAAACCAGGACTGTCACCATTCTCCATCAAAGTCACTCAAAGAACCAAAGGGTCATTTCAACGCATCCTCATCCCAAGGCGTCATATTCTGACACTTTGACAAAGCGTCTAAATCCAACGCCCATGGAACCCTTTAGCGTCAATATAACACGCAGAGAGATGGGTAGGTTTAGGTATGGTGTAGGGTTAGGGTTAGACCGCTAGGAGGCGCCTTCTGACCCATATATATCGGCGTCTCATATTGACGCTAAAGGGTGCCATGCGCGTTCGATATAGACGCTTTGGCAAAAGCGTCATTATATTACGCCTTGGGATGAGAACGGGCTGGTCATTTTTGACCCGACATTTGTTTAATCCATTACCCAGAGGGTCATTTTTGGCCCATCGTTTTTTGAACTAGCTAATTTATCCAAAAAGAATATAAAACGTACTTCAAGGCATTCTGCAAGCTAATACGAAATAGATTAACAAAAAATACACAATTTTACCAACCAGCATGTGGTCAGCCATCTTGTTACTACCACTCTGGCACTTGTGAGTTCAATATTCATCCACTATGCAGGGACCAGAAGTGGCACTCAGGGCTTTTGAAGTTAAATTTGATTTTTTATTTTTTCATTTTGGGTTGCAGCAATTAACAGCGGGCAAATTTGAGAGCTTTTCTGTAAATAATGACTTAAATTAGGGTATTTTTTCACAGTAAGCTTTCGTATGGTTTCAGAAGACTTGCAATCTTGAAAGACTTGGACGTCACAATTTATGTGGACAACTTTTATCATACTTTTATGGTGCTCGTCATCATTTTAAGAGCTCTACAGCCTCAGTTCTCATTCACGTCCATTTCAGTGAAAAGAGCAGCGTGAACATTCTGCTAAATGTCTCCTTTTGTGTTCCATGGAAAAATAATAGTACAGGTTTGGGATTAACTGTGGGTAAGTAAATTATGACATAATTATCATTTTGGGGAGAACTAATTTAAAACCAGTCTTCGTTTTTTTTCTTCTTCTGACTTCCAAAAGCAAATTTATTGCAAATGGAAGTGAAATTGAAAGTATTTTCTTATTTGTTTGTTACTTTGATTTATTACTCTTGTAATTCTTGTCCTGTGAGTTTCTCTTCCACCAGTCATTTGTTTCCTCACAGGTGCCTGGAGCGATTGTGGCTGCACAGAGGTGTTGCCGGTGTTTTATTTTTCCCAATGATTGCCAAGGGCCTCGTCTCTGTTCTCTGGCCTCCTGTCCCCACAGGATCCATACAGGCTTGTAGTCTAAAAGACACTTTGTGATGTTCAAATACCCAGAACTAGTGCCATGAAGCTGCACTTTCTATCCATCTTCTGATACAGTGTGTTGAAGAAAGGTGCTGGTTTCTTTAATGAATGGGTCAATGACAATGAATGTCTAAAAACTTGCCACATGCATTTTAAACTATTGTGGACACTCTTAAATGCCATTGACCCGTATCTCAATTCGATACGTACCGCTCTCAGGCTGCCAGACTGCAGATTGTTGGCCCGCATCTCTCCATCTCTGGCACTCACGATTGCTGGCCAGACTCGTTTGACCTTGCAAAAGGTGGCAGCACCTTGGAGACCCCAGCTGTCAATGTTGGCTCCTGCAGACCCTGCATTGTCCAGGCCTCCATGCCCTTTAAAATGAAACCTTTGAGAGGAACAGGCCTCGCTGTGAGCGCTCAGCAGAAAATGAGGCCCAGTTATCACCCCGCGCTGACATAAGGGCGCTTATGGCCTTTTTTTTATTTTACGGTCGATGGATCCAGTTTAAAGATAAAATCACTGCAGTCCTGGAAAAAATCCTCGGTTCAGTCTTTTTATATTAACTCATGTTCAGTGAGTTCAGAGAATATGCTACTATTACTACTTCCAAAGTTTCAGTGTATTCTTCTGCAAACTTTCAGACACAAATAATCTGCCGGGTTTTGAGAAATGGCTTGTTATTTACTTTAATAACCACAGCTTTGCACAGAAAGCTCAGGCACTGCTCACCATGAGTTTTGCCTCTGGGCGGCTTGTGAAGAACTCCAGAGGATATCCTTTATTATTTCTAAGTAAGAGTCAGTTTGTGTCTCGACTTTAAACTCCTCTGCTCTGTTTTGGTGGCCCTGCACAATATGTTTGGAATATTAAGCCAAAACATATATATATATATATATATATATATATATATATATATATACAGTATGTATATACGGTATATGCTGACACGTCAGCAAAAAAAAATATCTGGGATGAATCTTCAATATGGAAGAGGCCAGCGAAGCAGCTGAAGAGTTTTTTGAGGGTGAGTAGAGCAGAAATGGAAGATCTAACGCACACATGTGAATGCATCAATGTGTTATTCTAATGCAGAGATTAATCAGTTGGCTGATCAGTGTTGCAGACTAACAAGCACAGCCGCTGGAAAATATTGGCGTTTCGGTCGTGAATGACTCTTTCCAGTGAACCAATCATTCTCGTTTTTGCCCATGTACTTCTAAGAAATATATACAGTAGATATTAATTCTCAAAATGTTACTACTTTTGGTTACTACCTTTATTTTAAGGTGTAATTGTTACGGTGTAATTATATACACTCACCGGCCACTTTATTAGGTACCCCATGCTAGTAACGGGTTGGACCCCCTTTTGCCTTCAGAACTGCCTCAATTCTTCGTGGCATAGATTCAACAAGGTGCTGGAAGCATTCCTCAGGGAGTTTGGTCCATATTGACATGATGGCATCACACAGTTGCCGCAGATTTGTCGGCTGCACATCCATGATGCGAATCTCCCGTTCCACCACATCCCAAAGATGCTCTATTGGATTGAGATCTGGTGACTGTGGAGGCCGTTTGAGTACAGCGAACTCATTGTCATGTTCAAGAAACCAGTCTGAGATGATTCCAGCTTTATGACATGGCGCATTATCCTGCTGAAAGTAGCCATCAGAAGTTGGGTACATTGTGGTCATAAAGGGATGGACATGGTCAGCAACAATACTCAGGTAGGCTGTGGCGTTGCAACGATGCTCAATTGGTACCAAGGGGCCCAAAGAGTGCCAAGAAAATATTCCCCACACCATGACACCACCACCACCAGCCTGAACCGTTGATACAAGGCAGGATGGATCCATGCTTTCATGTTGTAGATGCCAAATTCTGACCCTACCATCCGAATGTCGCAGCAGAAATCGAGACTCATCAGACCAGGCAACGTTTTTCCAATCTTCTATTGTCCAATTTCGATGAGCTTGTGCAAATTGTAGCCTCAGTTTCCTGTTCTTAGCTGAAAGGAGTGGCACCCGGTGTGGTCTTCTGCTGCTGTAGCCCATCTGCCTCAAAGTTCGACGTACTGTGCGTTCAGAGATGCTCTTCTGTCCACCTTGGTTGTAACGGGTGGTTATTTGAGTCACTGTTGCCCTTCTATCAGCTCGAACCAGTCTGGCCATTCTCCTCTGACCTCTGGCATCAACAAGGCATTTCCGCCCACAGAACTGCCGCTCACTGGATGTTTTTTCTTTTTCGGACCATTCTCTGTAAACCCTAGAGATGGTTGTGCGTGAAAATCCCAGTAGATTAGCAGTTTCTGAAATACTCAGACCAGCCCTTCTGGCACCAACAATCATGCCACGTTCAAAGTCACTCAAATCACCTTTCTTCCCCATACTGATGCTCGGTTTGAACTGCAGGAGATTGTCTTGACCATGTCTACATGCCTAAATGCACTGAGTTGCCGCCATGTGATTGGCTGCTTAGAAATTAAGTGTTAACGAGCAGTTGGACAGGTGTATCTAATAAAGTGGCCGGTGAGTGTATTTAAGTACTACGTAATAATAAACAACATGTACTTACTATAGCGTTAGGGTTAAATGTTAATACTTTTATGTTGTTTAGAAATTAAATGCCTCATTACGCATCTCTCAGATTTTCCTCTTCCTTCAATGTGCAAAAATTCATGCCATCAGATCCTCAATCTGGCTATTTGGGAGCCGGGTTTTGAAAATAAAAACAGCCGAAAACACACTTCCTCTGCATCTCTGTGTTTGCTACGCTACTTTCATGTTTCAAGTGATCATATTTTGATTAAAGAGTGGCAGTATATAGCGTGCTGTATGATCGTAAATGGGATCAGTTTTTATTTCATGTTAAGTTAAAAGCATATGACATGCCTTTACAGACTGACTATAAAGAATGAACAAATCTGAACAGTATCAAATGATTCAAGAATCCCCAGTACTATTCATTTGAGAAGTGCATTACTTTACTGTAAATGTTTTTCGTATTACATTATCCTTTCCTGTTGAAGCGATTGACTTTGAATTAGCAGCATTGCAGAGTTTGTTCATAATTGCCTACTTCATTATTGTAGAACAAAGGTGAAAAACAGAGGTTTTCATGCTTGTTATTGTCTCAGTTTCCTTTTTTTTTTTCTTCTCTCAACCACTGCGTCATTGAGCCAGTGCAGTGCCAGTACATTTCTCAGCACACGCCTCATTAGATCCACTTAGAGCAAATGCGAGCGGATTTCTCTCTCAGACCACTTATTTATCCCTGACGCATGGCTGAATCTCATCCTCAGGCCTGAGCAATGAAAGCCTGTCTGTAAGTCTGTAGCTCTCTTTAGAGTGAAGAATGCAGCATGCTAAAGGAAACTCATGTGATGGTTTAGACTTGCTCAGATGTTGTCATACCTCCGGTTATCAGTGTGGCCTCTGAGATTTCTTAGAAGGTGTCAAAATAGACAGAAATAAGACACATGATGTGTGTAAAATGAATATGTAGCTCAGGTCAAGAGATATGTGACTTTCAACTGAAAACAGATCTGAGCACCATTTGAGACATTGTTGAGAGACGTCTGGTTTTCAGTGATTTAATATCATTGATGTCAGGGAGAGCAAATCGAGATGCTAACACGTTATTTTTTTTATTGATAAAGGAGATGCTCACGGGAATTTCAAACTCTTAATGTTTTAAAATCCACTTTTTGGTCATCTTTAGGGCTATCAATTTAACATGGTAATTCAGTTAATTTATTTACTTTTTAGTAAATATTTATATTAAATAATATTTTTTTTTAATATATAATAATGTTTTTTAATTACTGCTCAATAATTGAATTTCTTAATTATAAAAAATTATACCTTCAGACTTCATGTCATCTTCATCTTTGAATACATTTAACACCTTGTCCTAACTACACGCGACGCGCGATAAAATGTTAATCCATGTTAATAAATGTTTCCATGTTAATCAGAGTTTTTGTCCTAACTTATCGCATCGCGTCTGGTTAGGACAGTTAGGACCCGACTCACATATTGGATGGTGCGGGAATCCCTCCGCACTCCCTCCCTGGACCCACGAGGACACCAGTGAGCGCAGGGAAGAGGCCGGTCTCTCGAGGAGCATGATTTAATTGCATGATTAAAATGAGGAAAACTACTGAAAACGTGGGAACATATTTAACAGGCAGTAACTTGGCCACCTATATAAAGTAATGACGTGATGTTTGCATACTTTACCACAGCTGAAGTGAAATAAATGCAATATTTGTCAAATACACACGTTTCAGATACGTTTCCATTTAATACTTTATGCTTAATACAGCATCGGTTTGTACAAGAATATGTTCAACATAAGCCTATACTATTTAAATGATGTAGTGGGGTCTATGTTTTTTAATAAGTTTTATTTTGATAAACATGACACAATATAACATCGCCTACATGAAAATAGATTTTACTGTTATAAAAAACTCATTTGTGAACATTAGTGGAACTGAAGGTGTTTGAATAAACACGAAACACACGTGATCGTTGTCATGCGGTGATTCCGGCCAATCGTGGAACAGCCGTGTCGTCATCAGAGCTCATGCAGCTGCTCTCGAATCGCTCTACTTTGATGGCATACGTCACAGTCACGTGGCGTCGGCGCTGTATCAAGTCGGACAAAATTTCTAACGGCATGCACTGCTTGAAGTCAGCCACCGATCGATCTGCGCAGAGCTGAATGAAGTCGAACAAGCCTATTTACTCACCTATCCCACAGATAGAGGGTCTTCATTGGGCATGCTCATAGACTGTAAAAAAATATGGACAAAGCGTCTGTGACGTCACCCATAGACTTTCTGAAGAACGGTTTTGAGGCCGTTTATGGGGGGTATGGGCGGCGCCATCTTGGAAAATCTTACGATATTTCAATACAAATGTTCATTAAGGATTCAGAGGTGGCATGATGTGTTGTGTCAGATCATGGCCGAGACGTCAAATTTCAGGAATTCCACTCGGTGCAGCCCATTATCAGCTGTCAATCAAGCTGTCAATCAAAGGTAACCACGCCCTTATTTGTCATATATTTTAAATCTAAATACGATCTAAACTAACGAGTTAGAAAAAAATCACCCCCCTCACAGTTGTCAGGCACTCGGAACCTATCGAAAAATACAATAAAAGTCCATGGGACCAACCTGTAAAAACATGAACTTATACTGTGAAAACGGACATTTTAACATGGGGGTCTCTGGACATTTGCTCCCTTCTGGGACCGGCCCCTAGCAGATTTTAGATGTATTGCAATTTTCGCACTTCCGGGTAGGCTTCATTTTTCAGATTAGAATGTTGCCGCTTGGGCCTGCTTTGTGACGTCACACACTGTCACATGATTAGCATCATGTGATATGCTTAAAAAAAAAAAAAGTTCTACTTGGTTATACTGAATGACATTGATGAAGCACAAAAGTCCGGACAAATATTATTCAAGTTTTAAAATATTTTTTAGATACTGTATGTTAGCCATTGTTCTATATATTGATGCAAACACCAGCACAATTATGCCATGGGTGTTCAGTTATATTTTTAGGAGGAATTTCTACATTTTAAAAACATTTTCATTTCCCCTTAATTTAATAGTTTGAAACACAAATATTTCTGGGTCAAAAGAAGGGTAAGAGTTAAGTGATTTAATATTATATCTACACATATTTATCTTTTTATGTTAAATGAATGGCCTTCGGACACCAAATTTACACGTCTTTGACCCTTAAATTAATTAAACTGAATTGAATTTTATTGACATTTATTATATTATATAATTATTTTAATTAAAATCAATTAATTGTTTTATTAATTGTTTTTATTTTTTTTAATTTTTAAGAGTAACTTGTTTTAATATTTTCTTTGTAAATAATTACAAAAAAAAAAAAAAATGAAATTAATCATGGATTCATTCTCACATCCAGGCAAGGATGAGCAGAAAGGATTCACAGCAGTCTTTTAATCAAACAAAACAAAACATGAAATCACAAAAGTAACCAGAGGCAGCGTAACAGCTTGTAAAAATGAAGACAAGACAATTCTGGATGTAGAACAGAACCAAACTCAAGACTGGGAATTAGGGGAAACATGTGCGTAACACAATCAGCAACTAAGGAAACGAACTAGTAAATACAGATGGGCGGGCAGGAGCTCAGACTCTGTGTCTGCCGTGAGGCTCTTTAGCCATGGCTGGCCTCTGGGTGTGATGTGGGGCAGGTGTTGTCCTCCTCCTTGAAGTAGATGGTAAAAGAGGATTTTGGGTAGGCGTGCCTTAGTTCGCTTATTGACTAGCATGTAAAAATACAAATAGGGAGCAATCCAGGAAATGTGTAAGCCTCGCCATCTTGACTGCTGGCAAATCCATGTGTTTTTATGGGTCCGTTGTGTCAATTCCATTTTCTTCTCTGTTCATTTTCTTCTCTGTTTGTGTATAGCACGCTGTCTCGTTGGCTTGACATTCTGAGTTTGTCATAAATCTTATGTTATTTTATGATAATTTTATGATAATCTTCGTCTTCTGTGGATTTGAGCGTTACAGACCAACCATTCTGGATCAGGGCAAACTATCACGCCTCCCAGAAACCATTGAACTGAACTGGAGGGATGCAGTCATCATTGGGTGCCTGGAGAGTGTCTTGGCCCGGTCCAGAGCACAGCCAGACCCAGAGCCCGAATCACCAGCATCACCCACGGAGAATTCATATGTCCCGAGGAGAAGAAGACAGAGCTCACCCACGCCCTGGAAGTGGAGCTCCATCGTGAGTCTGACCAGGGGTGTGAGCCCGCAACATCAGCGGACAACGGAGAAGTGAGTACGGAAAATGAGACCTGTCTGATGGACTTCAATAAGGAAGTATTGACTCCCACCCGGTACCTTCATCCTCGCTGTTTCTGGCTGTATGAACTATGATTTCTTCATTTCATTGATATGCACGGACTTGTGTTATGCTTACCGTTGTTCTGTCAAGTTTTGTGGCACCGCGAAGCTCAGCCAGTCCTCCAGCCCCTCTGCTGCCTGAGTCTACAGCCCTGCGACGTCTGCGGGGAGTCCCTGCCGTGACGTCGACCCGGAGTTCGTGCATCCACCATGCGAGAGGATCCTCGGGCTCCGCCTCCAGCCTCTGTTCTCGACGCCCCGTCTTGGCCCGTCGACCTGTTGGGTTCCTCCCACCTTCGGCTCCACCGGAGACTCTCGTCCTTGCGGCTCCACCGGGTTACCTCGTCCTGCAGGCTCCCCCTTGGTCAGTCATCACTCTAATTCGGGCACAGACTTAAGCTAGTGTTATACTTTCAGTGTCCGCAATTGCGCGAGGGTCCGCTAGGGTCCGCGTGACGTAAAAATCGTCATCGGAGGGTCTGCCCGGAGGTTCCTTGCGGACGTCCGTGTGCCTCCCGTTTTTTGTGACCGTGCGGTCAAAGTACGCGCAGTCACTACTAGGTTAAAACCGCGAAAGCGCTGAAAAAAAAAATGGACGTCGATTTTGAAGAGAGGCTGTGCGAAGAAGTCCGTCGCTACCCACACCTCTACAACCCATCGTTAAAGTTACTGTAGGGTGCAGTGTGGAACGCGTTCACTAGCGGACCTCAGCAGACAGTATAAATACAAGTAGTCCGCGTCTGCGTCCACGCTGTCCGCAGCTGTTTTTGTACGTGTCCAAACTGGAGTATAACCGAGCCTTTACGGGCCGTCCTCTGCGCTCTGTCCCTCCACCCCAACGGCTGCAGTGTGTTCCATCTACGCCTGTGGATCCATCAGTCTCGTCTCCGTCGGTCGTCCCCCAGTTGTCATCAGCCTCTGCATCATCTTGACGTCTACCTCCTAAACCCCCTCCATCCCTCCCTCTGCCATCTTTTTGTTACGGTCGCGCCATGCCGGAGGGGGGTGTACTTTCACAATTATGTTCAGTTTTTTTTAGTTCGTAAACTTTTAGTTCGTATTTCATCAGTTCCTGTTTTCCTTTGTTAATTTTCCCGCTCCTCCTTTATACCATTGTCACCATCATTATGAGTTTGTTTGGTTCACCTGTGTGTGATTAATTACCTTGTTTGTATCTGTACTTAAGTTACGTTTTCTTTGTTCATGGTCAGTTATTGTCCGTGTATAGCACGCTGTCTCGCATGCTGGCTTGACATTCTGAGTTTGTAATAAATCTGATGTTATTTTATGAGGATCTTCCTCTTCTGTGGATTTGAACATTACACAGACAGGGCAAACCAAACCAAAACACAAAAAAAGGAACATAAACCTGATACATGTCATCTTTTAATTTAATTTATTATTACTATTTTTTATATACTTTTAACATTAAAATTAATTAAATTAAATATTGCTAAATTTAAGTTAGTTATAAAGATTTGCATAAAATGAATGCAATTAATGACAAAAGTTTTTTTTCTGAGTAATTTGATATATTTCATGTCATTTAATGTTTTATTTAATGCCAAATTGAATACATTCATTAGAGTAATTTCTTTTATTTGTATTAATTGGTGTATGATTTAAACATTTTCATTAATTTGATTATTAGAATATTTTAACAATTGACAGCCCTAATAAACATTAAATTCGTCACCCAGACTCGGTATGGACTCCGCATGGAGTCTAGTTAACAGATATTTTGATGCCAAAAGCGTGGTCGTGTGCTGTAATCTCTCTGAACTGCTGTTCATATCTCGTTCCTTCATTCATATTTTAGTTTCTACTTCTTACAGTGTGATGTTCACCGCGGGTGACTTTCAGAATCACAATCTCCCCTGTTCCATTTGGTTGCCATGGAGATCAGCAGTACTTTGATGTTTAAGTAATTTTATTATATTTAATATAGATTAATGCTATTATAATCAGCCAAAATATACTTTGAATGGGGCATATTTTTAATCTGTATCACATGAAATACTTTTTAGGACTAAGAAAAGCATCCCAGATTTGACTATTTAATTTGAATGGTCTGATCACTGAAGTTGAAAAACTGCTTGCCAGAATTTGGAAGTAATTTAACACCAGGTTGAGTTTCGTTTAATGACCGTGCCAGATTTCAACAATTCCGTCTGTTTTTAAAACTTGAAGCAATATTACAACCTTTTTTTAGGGCATGTGATGTTAAAAAATAATCTACCACCTTGCGTTTATTCTGTGGAACACAAAGGGAGGCCAATCTTTTCCCTTTAATGAAAATGAATGGTTTTTCAAAAGCACCAAATTGACCAAAAATGTACACACGTTTTTTTAGTTTTTTTTTATCTCACACTTCAAAGCCAAAAAAACACATCAATTTCAGTCTGAACATTTTCTCCTCACTGAAAATTAGTCTTGAGAACGGGCATCTCTCCTTTATCGCTAAGATAAGGAATATATATGTATATATATTTTTTTTTGGAGAAAATGGGCTTGCTTAGATAACACTGTGTTTGCCCTCAGTTGGCCAGGTGCCTGTTGAGCTTTATGCCCACCTGTGTGCAAAAAATAGTTTGGGAGATACTATCTTTCACATCTGAAACCTGCTATTTTTTAGTCACGAGTACACTAGAGCAAAGGACACATTTATAAATCTTGTAGGCCAGTTGGTTTGGATAATAACTGATCGACATTATAATGTTTTGAGATTGTTCTTTTATTGTAAGCCATTCTTTTAAGTAGGCACAGAGAGAGACACTCTTTTTTCTGTAGATCAAAGTAAAACCCCTTGTGGCAAGAATATCCACACACACTTCACCCATTGACTCAGTCCTTGCTGGTCTAATGGTGTGATCACATGTTGCTCAGCGTTTTTTCACGATTGAAATGCAGTCATTTCTATAGGAATCAGGAGTTTTGTGTGAAGGCGAAATATTTCCCCACAAAAATGTCCCTACGGATTGAGTTGGTCACACAAATCTGCCACGGTGACCGACAGAAAGCTGCTTGGTTTGAAGGTTTGGTCATATTAGTGACATTTTATGGACCATTTGTCTGTTGTCAGTAGTGTAGATGCACGAAACACAACTCACACAGAAGTCACTTTCAAACCAAGAAGCTTTCTCTGTCAATGCAGCAAAATTATGTGACCATTTTGAACATGTTGCAAAATGTGTGTGGCAAGATCTTTCGTGCTCACACGAGATTCCCAAATGCGTGGATTCATATTGAAATGAGTTCACAGTTATCCGAACTCATTCACCTTTAGTTTCGTTTTCATGGATTTTCAGTTTATTTTCATTCATCACGTTTTCCTTTGTATTTTCCCGCCACTCATCAGTAACCATAGACATCCATTCATCACAGCTGTTCATCATTTAGTCTGTACTATCTGTTAGATTGTCTTTAAACTCTGCTTTGGAACTTTATGCCTGATCATCTTCTTCATCTTTGACTAGAT
Organism: Semotilus atromaculatus; assembly: GCA_031834385.1. Taxonomy (NCBI): domain Eukaryota; kingdom Metazoa; phylum Chordata; class Actinopteri; order Cypriniformes; family Leuciscidae; genus Semotilus; species Semotilus atromaculatus. The sequence goes on along the minus strand of JAULUF010000013.1, from coordinate 24,375,989 downwards.
TTTGTCTGTGAAACAGGGACAGAGATCTAGATTCGTTGGTTCAGTAACATCGGTGGTTCGCAACTGGTGGGTCATGACTTTAAAATGGATTACAGGTCTGTTGTATATATATTAAGACCAGTCATAAATTCCAGTGCTCCTGGTTCTTCAACTTTTCTTTTTTTTTGTGTACAATAAACACTTGTTGGGTGTAACATCTGAGACTGGAAGCAAAACTACTTAGGTGTGTAATGGTAGCGGAGTGATCACGCTCCCTCAGTGAGTTTTGAACTTTCAACTCACATAAGACCCACATTTGAGACCTTCTCAGCTGTCGTGTTCTTAAAGAAGAATTTTAGTGGGCTGGGATAAAAGCAGATTTAGCCAGTTGAGTTAAATCCCCAGTGACAATAGCAGTGCCAATCTTAGCCCTCGGCTGCACAGATAAGTCTCTTCTTCCACAAAAGGACTCCGTTCCCATCTCAGTATTAGTCACCTTGTCTTTCCTTGGACACACACTTGATTGAGCATCCGTCTTCCAGGGCTTTATTTCAAAGGAGGTTGGTGGGTTTTTGCTGCAGCTCTGAAGCATGTAATAAGAGATGGAGAAATTCAACGGTTCGATACTTTCTATGCTGGTCTCATTCTGTTTTTTGTTTTGTTTGTTTCAGTCTGATTTGGAGACCGAATCACTGATGTAATCGATTATTAAATAACACCTAAATTCCCATAATTCTTAGTACTTATAAGATCAGAGAGGCTTGCACACTTCTGCAAGTGTGCCATTCTGTTGAACATTCTCATGATATATATAGAAAACAATTATTGTATCTTTTTTGGATTTACCCAAAATGTATGGTAAGATTAGAAAAGCTTTTTCTTGTCCCTCGAAATACATTTGCCAATGTCTGTTTAAATTGAATATTTTGCAATGCAATTTTTGTTGTTGTTGTTGTTGCTTTATGGCACTGTTGATGGCATGTTTTGAGAATTAGTTTTGATGGTCTTAGAGTATTTTTTCAGGTTTAAATAAATCAGCTCATAATTTTTTATACAATTTGAGGTTTAGACAATATTTGAGAATCCAGTTAATGTATTTTTTATTACATTTTCCTTTGGAAAATGCGTGAACGAATATCCCGGACGAGCCCCCAGATACACCACGCATATGCTGCAGTTACACTCATTTGTAGAGTTTTTATCTCTCTAAATAAATTGTGTCTGTGTTCAACTTACCATCATCTACAGAGAAAACAGATATTGCACAATGGAATAAAGTGGAGATTTATTTTATTTTATTTTATAAGGCTGAAATGAAATGAAATTTCATTGAAATGTCAAGTACATTCTCAAATTCAAGTTAAACGTTTTTTTGATTGACTCTTGATTGGTTCTTCTTGGATCCTCTGCATTCAAAACTCATTAATTTAAGTAGTTGTAGTTTGATTTATTGGTGTCCTTGCTTTAATATTCGCAGCAAAAAGAGATCAGGTTCCTCAAACACTTTCCTTCCAACGTTCTGTTTGGTGCATGCGTATGGCAGTGTGTGGATGGAACTCAGTGGTTTTGGCTGAAGAGCTAAAAGCATGCGGTGGGTCATTATGCTTTTTATGTCTTCAAAGTGCAACATCCTGATATCCGCTCGTTGAGGCGCTTTAAACGAGTTTGTCAAACCTGGCCAGTAACGGGCAGGCTATGCCTTTGATGTATTGGTGCTCGTTAAAAATTAAGAAAACAATGGTACATTACACCGTAAAGAAGGCCAATAAATTCAAATGCGGGAAAATGGGCCTACAAAATTAAATTGACACTTTTGCAATCAAGCAGATGGAGATTTTGGGGTAGTGTAATGTATAATGAACAGAAAACCATTTGCAATTTTTTGGAAAAAACCTGGAATATTATATAAAAAATAGAATGATCACATAAAATAACATTCCAAATTAAGTGCATTAACCTCAGACAGCATTTGTGGTATAATGCTGATTGCCATATAAAACAATAAAAAAAATGCTTGTTCAAAATAAAATGTATTTGGAAACAACCTGTAAAAGTAAAAAGGCATAAACTTAAACTTTATGTGATGCATATTTGTCAGTAATATAGGCTAAATGAAAGAGGTTAGATTTCTGTACTCAAAAAATCAAGGCATAGTTTATTACTTACTATTTGCATCTATTTGTTTTATTTACATAATAATATTTTTAAACAATTACATTTATTCAGTTAAAGAGTATGACCATGGTTTAAATATGGCTACATGTGGAACAAGCAATATTAAATTAGTTAAAATGTATGAAATTGAAACTTTGAATTGGATTTATTGATGATACAATTTTTTAAACTGGTTTATTGTGTTTAAAACGCATTCCGTTTATTATATATACAATATTACTATTACATTATCTAAGTATGACAAATATGCATAGTATTACATTTATCTGTTTGTTTGTGTTAAACTTGTCTAATCTTTAATGTATATTTTATATGGAATTCAAATGCAAAAATCTTTCTTAATGTTAAAAAAACTCACCCTTTCAACAGTGTAGGCACAATTTGAGAACGATATGCGTGTTAACATTATTTTAGCGTGCAAAAAATACCATTCTTTTCTGTGTAGTTTGCCATGACAAAAAATAAACAGCACAAATATACACAAGTTTTAACAGAAGAGTTAATGGAAGTGCACATCTCTTAAATTTCTCCAAAAAACTGTCTCCATTCACTTTCATAAGTGTAACCTAGAGTCAAATTTAGTTTTTGTAGTAATGCTGTCATTTGAGCTTAACTTGTATTGAATCAGGAGTTTTGCTAGTGTGCCATTTAGTATTTTGGTAGTGTGGTAAAAGATGATGAGTTACATTAAGACATGAAATAGTGACGCAAATTGCACTCCTTACTTGTCGCATGGTTTTTATCTGACATCGCACCTGATAAATTTACCAATTCTTCTCAATGACAAGCCATCAATAATTTCCCAGTGTCTGGATGCAGTGTATTCCCAAAATAACATAGACATTGTTTTATTTAGAACGTGGCCTCCCTAGATCAATACCCTTTAATATGAAAAACCATTTATTAATGCAACTGTACATCCCACGCTTATAAAGATGAAATATGCATCCATAATATGAAGTGTTCTCTCTGTGGCAAAGATTTGTTATGCCCGACTGTAAACATGTCAATACCATGGGGTTAATGGACTCCGAACAGCCACTTCAGCCAAAGCGTATTTGTTTGTTCACAGATTGACTGTCCCCTCAAATTTACGACCGTCACACGACCATAAATCTTTGCAAATACGCAGAGGTATTTTTAAATAGTTTAGTCATATTTTCTTCTGTCTGCTCGGCCTCCATAACCTCTTGATCCATCGTGAAAAAATGAGCAATCTCACTCTCTTTCCCTCTCATTTTTCATTATGATCAATGACTCCATCATGAAAGGCTGTTAAGAGATTCTGTGGGTCTCCATCATGCCTCATAGGGATTCTGATGCGTCTCTGGCTTGTTTTGATGGTCTCTATACAACTCATATTAGTTAAAACCCAGCGGTGAAGAATTTACTGAAATAAAAAAGTTAGTATATGGTATTGCTAAAATCATACTTAGAACCGACCCTTGTGAAAAAGAATTGCGCTTAATTGTGTTGAATTTGCACTTGTAGTGTCCTTCAAATCATATATTTTTTAGACAACTGTATTTGCAGATAATATAGTATTAATTCAATAAAATTCAACTTAAGTGTACTTAAAGAGAGCCACTTTCATGACTTTGTTACTTATGCACACACTTTGGAAAAAGTACACTGTAACAACGTCAAATTAAACGTTTTACTTTAAAGTACATTTTAAATCCTTATGTTTTGATAATATTTTGTTGTGTTTTTAAGAAGTGCACTGTCTTATTTTGATGTGTTAAATTTGTTAATATTTTTTTTTATCTTGTAATAATTTCAGTTAATCTCCAAATTAATGTAGAAACAACATATTGATCTAACAGGTAGGAAATATACAGAAATTGAATAAAGTTATCAAACACTTCAGAGTCTTTACCTCATAAATTTAATATGGATGAATCCTTAATGTTATTCAGTCAAGAGCAGTGAGTGATTTTAATGGAAGCTTGTTTCCACCACTGAATAAAAAAGGTAATTGCACATTTTTCTCTCACAATTTAGAATTTTTTTCCTCGCAATTCTGACTTTCTTTTTCAGAATTGCTTGATATAAACACCCAATTGCGAGTTTTAAAATCAGAATCGGGAGATATAAGGTCGCAATTGCAAGTTATAAAGTCAGAATTTTGTTTGTTAAAAACTTTAATATTCGGTACGACTAATCGCGATAAATTACTTAGTTTTTTCAACATGACATCATGACTTTGTGTAAACATACACGCCACTTTCAAATCAAGTGGTGTGTTATCTATACGCATTTTCAGCTATCCGTGTCCACGCCGAAACGAACCGTCATCTTTTGCGTGTATGTCTACGCCGTTATATGTCCGAGTGATTCCACGTGTATGTGTACGCCGTTAAATGTCAGAGCGAAACGGAGCAAAATGAATATCTACATCTGGGGAGCGATATTTTTTTTCCTAGGATGGTAGGGGAAGAGTCATAAATGCTATTAACCCCAGTGACGGGTAGGTTTAGGGACGGGACGGGGTAGGTCATATATTTATATAGCAATGTAACGTTAAGTCAATGGCGTTGATAAACACGCTGAAAAGTGATTATGCATGTTGATAGCACGGCAAAAATGAAAATACGAATTGGCCATTTGCCGTCATACATACGCCATTTCATGAGATCAGTCTGGTTTTTTAATCGATTGACAAAATACGTACTGAAGTCGGTCAATCACATTATGAAATAAATGTTTTTCTCCAAAACACGTTGGCCACAATTATTGGCACCACTAGAATTTTTTTACGAGTAAAATATCTCTGAAGTATATTCCCATTAACATTTACCTTTTTTAGGTAAATATTAATACGCCAATACGTACGAATTTGTACGACCTCCCTCATACGATTTGTCTAAACCCCAGTGATGGGTCGGTTTAGGTGCGGGGTCAGGGGTAGGTCATTCATACAAATTCATACGAATTGGGCAACTCGTAAGATATGTACGATTTAGCTCAAATCGTACTAATTCCTACTGCTGAAGTTGTATGAATTTGTGCGAATTAGCCCCCTCGTAAATTGCCGTGATATTGGGTTGGTAGGTAACATCAACAGTGTTTCTCACAAATCGCTTACTGCACCTTTAATTGCAATTAACATGCAATTTTTTTAACATGCAAATTTTACGAAATGGCTAATTCGTACGAATTCATACGACCTCGCGTTTACGAATTTTTAAGATTTTTGCTAAATCGTATATATTTTACGAGTTGCCCAATTCGTATGAATTCGTACGAATGACCGACTCCTGACACTCCCCCTAAACCTACCCATCACTGGGGTTTAGACAAATCGTACGAATTCGTATGAATTAGCCACCTTTTACTCACTCGTACGAATTGGTCGTGAGGTAACATTGGCTTATTCTTTTGCATCTCAGGTGGTCACTACCCACGTTTCCTCTATGACTTGCTAGATTGTTCTTCTCTGAGCCATTTACCAACCATCTGGTGGTCCGTCTATGGCTGCGGTAACTCAAGTGCTCCTGCTGAAGTTTCCTGTTCCTTAATGTATTTCATTACTTCCCCCTCTCTCTTCCCCCTGCATGAAAGAAAATAAAATATCCATAGAAAATTAGATAGAAAATAAGATCCAGAGTTCCAGTAGACTTTTGTTCTATTGGTCTGTTTTGGGTTCAAGGCCAATGTGGCATCCATAACCGGCCATGGGAAACCAACTTGTCAGCAACAGCAGAACGTTCTTTCATACGGTGTTATATGAAATTACGTCGTAGATCAAATCGGCGTTGATAGTGCGTTATTCAAACGTTGCTGACATTTGACAAACTTGTATTGCAATATGGTTCAATAATGCTGCTAATGAGAAGTCTGATCTTGCTGGGTTTGATGGATGAAGCGCTCCGAAACTCTGATTGATTTTTATGCGAGGCTGAGAGCGCCAGTCTGGCTTGATCGGAGCAGATATTCACAGATAACTGTCTCCACGTCTGCAAATATCAAATCGCTCACGGATTCAACCGCGAATGGCAATTCCCTCATGAGCGGAAGAAGTGGCATAACGGGATTTGCTGATCTATTAAAGAATCGAATAACATCAGGGCGCGTCTTTTACGCTCTCGCTGCGTGTTGCTTATCGAAAGCTGATTCAATCAAGCGTGATTGCTGCTCTTGGGTTTCACACGCACCACGGGACAGATGGCTATGGGAAGTGCATGCTGTGCCACAGGAACAATGGCACGACACGCTCTCTGTCCTCATGGTGACGCGCAGGTTCATGGAGGTTTTAAAAGGGCAGATACAGATATCAATTTGTGTGTGTGTGTGTGTGTGTGTGTGTAAATTGTATGAATGTAAGCTCAAACTTTTTGGTTCTGTAAATGTTTTTAAAAGTAGTCTCTTCTGCTCACCAGGGCTGCATTTACGTGATTAAAGAAAAGCACGGTAATATTGTGTAATATTATTGCAATTAAAAATAACTGTTTTCTATTTTTAATATATTGTAAAAATGTAATTTATTCCTGTAATCAAAGCAGATTTTCAGCATCATGACTCCAGTCTTCAGTGTCACATGATCCTTCAGAAATCATTCTAATATGATGATTTAATGCTTTAAAGTTATTATAGAAACTGTTCCTATTATTATCAATGCTGAAAACAGTTGTGCTGCTTCATATTTCTGTGGAAGGTGTGAGACCTTTTTTTTCAGGATTCTTTGATGAATAAAAAGTTGAAAATAATATTTATTTGAAATTATCTGGTTTATCGTTATCTGGTTTGTCTCTGCCTTGTCTCCATCGCCCTGTTTGCTGTTGATGATTCCTGCCTGTTTGACTTCTCTAATAAAAGCTGCTAATGGACCTTGAGTCTGCTGCGTCATTAGAGCACCACAGGTGAATTATGCTAAAACTTTTAACTAATAGATGTCATACTTCCCCAGCTGATTAATCAGTTCAAAAATGATCTAAACATGCTTGAATTAGCATATATTTCCAAAACAGATTTTTTATTATTTATTTTATTAAATCCTGTTGAATTTTATTGACATATGAGTTTTAAAAAAAATGACTAATGGGATTTTTGGATATCTCTTTTTATATAAAATATAGAAAATTTCAACAACCACAAAAATCTTTTTTTTTTTTTTTTGCTGAAGTGGATATTTCTTATGGATGCTTGTTTTCGCCGCGCAAAAAAAGACGAACAGGAAAAAAAAACTAATTCCTACTTTTTATCGCAGATTTTTTTTTCTCTCTCGTAATTCTGAGTTTCTTACAATTCAAAACTTTTTATTTTTTTTAGTTATGGAATCAATATAGACCAAAATCTCAATTGAACAGTGTATGAGAAAACTATGGTTTTTGCCTGTATATCTTGCATGAATTTTCAATGTACTGTACTTTATGTGAGGCCTGGCCAAGAGAATAAACCAGGCTGATTTGTAATAGAAATGTATAAGATTTATATTCTGAGTTAACTCTGTTCCCTGCAGGAATATCAAGTCATTGGTTAAATTGCTGGTCCTCGAACAGACACTATAATGAATGGAGAAGGCAAACCTGTATTATGAATACAAATTTATCGATAAAGTAGTACAGATGTACAAATACCGATTTAGCGGTCTGAAAATGTAGAATCCAAAGAGGGAATAACATTGATGTCGTGCTTATGAAGCTCCATGGGTCTCTCTATGAATCAGTGTGAGGCAATCAAGCAAGAAATGCAAATAGGCCTATTGACATGATGGTGTGTGCGCCAAACAAATTTACTGAGACTAGAGGTGAGATCTACCAAATGAAGTGGATAAAAGCAAATTTGTATAAATGAGTATGTGGTATGCTCAGAACAATACACTACAGTCACCAAAAAAATAAAAAAAAATAAATTGAAGTAGGATTTTAAAAAAAAATCATTCAGAAATTGCTTTTAAATTCCTAATTACAAAGAAATGGGGAGTAACACATTGCAATTAACATACTTTAATTGTCTTTGCTCTATTTACATCTTTTAAGCTTTTTTTTTTTTTAGTACAACAACAATAGACCATGAAGTATGTTTTCATTAATTTAATAAATATACTGACTTATATATTTAAATATGCAAGTTTAATAATATTATAATATAAAATAATAATAAGTGTATTAATTATTGAAATTAAATAAAAAGTATTAACCTACAATAGACTTATATGAGATCATACAAATTAGCCACCAATTCACCAAAACATTAGTTGGTTACAAATTATGAGAGAGTACAAATTCATAAGAATTAGCCACCAATGTTCCAAAACACAAGGTTATTACTAATAACCAAGAGATCATAGAAATGAATGCTAATTAGCCACTAGGTCACTGAAATGGTTACACGTTACCATGATGTCGTACAAATTCATGCGAAGTAGCCAGCAAGTCAACAAAATGTTAAATTGTTACCAGTGTCAGGTTTAGTTTTAGGTGTTCCCAGTTCAAGTGTTTATTTCCTGTATTCCTTAGGGTACGTTTACACGACAACGATGTGTTTAAAACTGAGAGGTTTTTCCTTTGAGTTTTCCACAGGCAACACCATTGTCAAAACGATCCCCATTCACACAGATTCTTGAAAATGACACAAAACGCTGTATTCTGCTGCCAGGCCATTAGATGGCGATGAAACACTACAGATTGAACACGTGATACGCATGTGCATGACGTCATCGTTTTTAGAGATTCGCGTTTATTTACACTGAGAACGTTTTGAAAAACGTGCACTTTGAAGACCGGTTTCATAAGTTTGCTGTTGTCGTGTAAATGAACAACCAAAACGCATACATTTATATTTGTTAAAAACGGTGTCATGTAAACAGCCGCAAACAGTTGACCTAGTTTTTCCCCTAGTGTGTGGCTGTTAGTTACCATAGCAACCTATTGTGTCCACCTGCCCCTTGTTAATTCACTCATTTAGTCTGTGTAGATATAGCCTACTCCCTGTTCAGTTCCTGGTCTGTTCTATGTCTTTTAGTACGTCTTTGGTAAGTGGTTGTTTCTCTCCATGAGGGTATATATTATCCTGAATGTTTATTTTTTAGTTATTGAGTTATTATTAAAGTTGACGACTGCATCTAGATCCTGCCTCAACTAATCCTTGTTGCAACCCCACTGTGACAACCAGGAGCTCATAAAAATTCATATGAATTAGCCACCAATTTGCCAAAACATAAAATAGTTAGAAAATTTTCACGAAATTGTACACATTCATACAACTTATCCACCAATTCACCAAAATGTAAAATAGTTATGAATTACCATGAGATGGTAGAAAATTAACCACCAACTCGCCAAAACTAATTACGAATTTACGAGAGATTGTCAACACCAATATCAAAAGCTGTCAACACAAACGGCAATTTGTAACTATCTTACATTTTGGAAAATTGGTGGGTAATTTGTGTAAATTTGTATGATCTCATGTCAAGTCGTAATATTTCATATTTTGATTAATTCATTCAATCGAATTTGTATGTTTTCATACAATCTGCTTGCCACCCAGTTGCAGGTTTGGGATGGACCTTCATGCGTACGTTTTAATGGAAAATTATACGTTTGAGTGTGAATTCATATGAAATCACCACCTCGTGAAATAGTTATGTTTTTCTCATGAGATCAGGTTGAGCAGCTCACTAGGGCTGCGTCTAAAATCACCCCCTATACCCTCATTCACTATTCCCTACGTTACTCCACTAATATAGTCCTCTTGAAGGAGAGAATGAAAACGAGTGAATTTGGACACTGAGTGCCAGAAAGGCTGCCGTTTTGCATAGCGTATGCTTCCTGTTTAATAATGTTTAACAGCAAACTGGCAGCTCCAGTAGTAAGATGAAAACATTTCAACTCTGTCATGGAAACTAGCATGTATAATCCTTAAACAATTTAATAATCAAGTAAAAAGGAATTTATACCTGCATGATATTACGCTGTAGCCACATTGGACCAGCGGTTTGGAAAATGAATGGATGGATGATTCAGCTGTAATAATCTGGAGAGATGCGGGAATTCGTTCGTAACGACCCTCATAGTGCATTATGAGTATTCTAGCCGTTAAGCGCACATCGGTTGTACGCTCGTTATTGCAGTGCATTGTGGGATTGAATGAGTACACTCGATAATGTCCACTGTGGTTTCCGACACCACTGCAAATGGCTGCCCCTTCAAATAGTCCTATTTAAGGGTATAAAGGGCGATTTCGGACACAGGCCAGGTTTTGGAACGCAGCCCATGTCTGTTTTTTTTACCCCTGACCCCAAATCAGTGCCAATATGATGCATGCAATATGATTTTTCTGTGGTTTCTAATCCCTCAGATGTTGTGCACCAATCATCGGACTGCTCTAATTGGCCTCCTGATCTGCTGCACCTTTGATGTTCAGGTACGAAAGAGAAGTTCACGGCAAATGACATCTTGAATCCACGACGCTCCCGTTTGTGTGGGAGAACTGCACCTTTGTACCTGATGCCCGCTGTGGAATATCTAAAGGGTAGTCATTTTCGAAAGGCAACAGCACATGAAAGAGTAAAAGGAAAAAAAGGAATTTTGGTTGTAAACTGTGAAGTAGAATGACATTATCATTATCATTTTTTGTAATTAGACTGAGGGCGGTCGAGCACACGGCGTTATACAGCCATTTCATTGTGTTTTTTTTATCTCAAAATAGGAAGAAAATGAGAAAGATGTTCAGGAAGGTATTACGCCAAGAGGAGATACCTTTGTATCTTGCTGAGTTAAAGACTTTCGACAGATGTTGATTAAAAGTGGCTTGCGTGGCTCTGTTTTACTGTGCTATTAAAATGTGCCAAGAAAAGTGCTTTTTCATGCAGGTTTTATAAAATAAAATATAACTTTTTATTCAAGAAAAATTTTAAGTTAAATCACTTTCAGTTAAATTATTAAGAAATAATTAACTATTATATCAAGCTACCGGTTAAGGTTTTCGTGTTTAAAAATTGTCATAATTTTATTGTATTTTTGAATAAACATTAGATCTGGAAAAGCAACTATAAAGTGAAATGTGTGTATCACTGTACTTGCTCCAGTGCCAGGACTATTGGTGCGTTCTATTATTGCCAACGAACCGACTCGGACCTCGGATCAGTGGTGGAAAGAGTACTGACAAATTGTACTTAAGTAAAAGTATTGCTACTTAAGTAATAATTTACTTGAGTACAAGTAGAAGTACTGAAATAAAATATGACTCAAGTAAGAGTAAATAAGTAGCTTGCTTAAAAACTACTCAAGTAACTACGTTACAAAGTACTTTAGTATTTTTCTATTTTTACCCAAAATGGGGAGATGATAGCGAAATGGAGCACTAAACACTCATGTCATCTGTTTCATTCATACTGGAAGCCCAGTACTGATGCATAGAAGTATTAAACTTATGACATTTCTGGAAATGCCTTATATGGATATAATAACATGCAAATAGTGATGTTTTGACTGATGAAACATGAAGACAAACACATTATAGCTATAATATATCTGTGTTCATCAAACTCTCAGGTATTTTCAGAAGAATGATGTATGTCTTTAAAGGGATAGTTCACTCAAAAATGAAAATTAGCCCATGATTTACTCTCCCTCAAGTCATCCTAGAAGATATGACTTTCTTCTTTCAGTCGAATACAATCAGAGTTATATTAAAAAATGGCCTGGCTCTTCCAAACTTTATAATGGCAGTGAATGACTGGAGAAAATTAGAAGCCCAAAAGAGTGCATCCATCCATGATAAAAGTACTAGCTTTCTCTGTTATCAAGAGCAATTTTTTATCACTAATTTTGAAAAGTAAGTCCAGGTAAGATCATTTGATTTGAATCATTTCATAATTGAAAGCAAAGAAGGTTAAGTGAGAGGTCCAAAAAAAAAAAAAGGTGAGATTTGTGAATAAAGCAGTATAAATAAAAAATTCCCAGTAAAAAAATAAAAAATAAGCGGGGTATGGTTAACATGTTAAATTAAATGATCTTTTTTTCGTTGTACCGAAAATGTGCTGGGCGCCCACTGTTGCTATAGGGATCTTCGCCGTGACGTCACGACACGGTTACATGCGCTCTGGTTGGCAAAAAGAAAAGTAATGGCTTGCTGCGCAGCGCAAACACAGAAGACAAATGGTTGTATCGTGCTGTGAGATCGGCTGTGTTAACAGGTTCGATAAGAGTAACCTTCTACCGCGTACCTAAACAGCTTGAATCAAGAAGATAGCTGTGGATTTCTGCAATTAGGCGTCTAGAATAGGGTACACATTTAAACCCAGATATCACCATGATAAGTACTGAGGTGATTACATCAAGACAAACAAAAAATGTATTACAAGTTTTTTTTTAAATTGTTTGTTATTAACATTTGTTGTTAACATTATTAACATTTGTTGTTAACAGTTATTAACATTATTAACATTTGTTGTTAACATAGACAAACGGTGCATAATATTACGTATGTACTAATTTGCATAAATACCCAAACAGATCTAAATATTGGGTATAGCCAGGTGAAAATGTCTTCAGATAATATTGGATCTTGTTGACACCTTACAGTAAAATACCTAATGTTAAGGTCTGAACGGAACCCATTCAGGCTACCCATGAACATTAATACATGGAGGCTGGAAGAAGTAGGCTACTTTAGAAACCAAACCAGCCTTTATTAATTTGTATTGCAGAGATGGGGTTTGGGGCTGAAACAAGACACAAGTGTAAAATAAAAAGTGGCTGGATCAAAAAATCAAATTACGTACACAATGCACGACTAGAGAATTTCATCTTCATTCTCTTCACAGGCCATCTGCATTGAGTTTGGTTCTTTCTGCCAAGCAGAATTTTTTTTCTAACTCATTAGTTTAGATCGTATTTAGATATAACATGTATCACAAATAAGGTCGGTTAACTTTGATTGACAGCTGATAACGGGCTGCGCCGAGTGAAATTTGACGTCTCGGCCATGATCTGACACAACACATCACACCACCTCTGTATCCTTTCTGAACATTTGTATTTTTGATTTCCCAAGATTTTCCATGATGGCGCCGCCCATACCCCCCCATAAGAGATTCGTAAGTTTTGGGGCATCTCGCCCGGGGGGCGGGTAGGGTTAGGATTAGGGTTAGGTTTAGACCTAGGTTCGCTAGCTAGTTCTGTGCCTGCCTGTGTGCGCTATTGTGCGCGCTGACCCTGGTCGACGAGAACCTGCATGAGAGATGTGACGCAGGACGTAACCCCGCCCCCCGGGCGAGATGCCCCAAAATTTATGAGTCCCCCCCCCGCCCATAAACGGCCTCAAAACCGTTCTTCAGAAAGTCTATGGGTGACGTCACAGACGCTTTGTCCATATTTTTTACAGTCTATGACTTTTACATGCATCTGATTGACAGATAAATCATGCGATCTTGTTTCACAGTTTTTTTCTGCTTTGTACTAAGTTTGCTTCGTATATTTAGTTTAACTGTATTGTTAAACGGGGCTTTACCATTAATTGAACTGTGTGCATGTATTTTAGACACTTAACTTACATTGTTCTTGCTCCGTCCATGCAATAACTGGGTCCATGTTATGAGCTGAGCTTTTTTATTTACTTCAGCCTTTAACTGCTCCGTGCTCTGGTATTATCAATGGGATGACCCATTTCAGTAGTTGCCATAATTAAATATGAGCAGAATACTCACTTGTTACATTCACTGAAATATTGAAACGTTAGCGCTACTGATTCAAAACACGAGCGCCAGTGAATTAATGTCAAAGCGCGGTTTGAACGCCCCGCCCCCCAGCCGAACTGGAAGTTTTGATTGGTTTTGCACCCGAGTCAGACCTGTCTGTTATTGGCTGGACTGCTTCAGACCTGTCTGTTATTGGCTGAAGCGCAGGGCTCCACCACAGTAGTTTGAAAAGTGTCTGTCAAATGTCAGCTTGCCCTGTTGCTCCGTCGGCACCTTTGTCAAAGTACTCTGTACTTTTTATGAAAAATAAATGTAGAGAAGTTGACTACTTTATTTTTATTTTACTCAAGTAAGAGTATAAGTACCACAATTTAATTATACTCAAAGTAGAAAAAATCGAAAAATCTACTCAAGTACTGTAACGAAAGTATTTGTAATTAGTTACTTTCCACCACTGCCTCAGATATGACGTCACGTCCACACTTCAAGCTATTTCTATTATGTTTTACGCTCTCCGAACATGGACGCCACCCGGAAAGCTGTTGTTATGAAAATGTTCACTTTATTTCATGTTTTTCATGTTAATCTTCTGTTAGCAACGCTAGCCACGTTAGTAACACCCGTTTGAAACAAGGCTTCATTCAATATTGCGCACTCAACAACCGATTCCCATACCCACAGGAATTGATACGGACGCAGTAATACGATACGAGTGATTCAACTCGTCATTTAAAATACTAAAGCGGTTCAAAAACAATGAAAACAATTCGTACAAGTGACAGGGCGCAGCCATCTTGAATTCCGTAACGGTTTTCTTGCTCAGTCTCCTCACGGTTGTCCGACGTCCGAGAGGAGAAATCCGAGAAAAGGGGGCGTGTTGCTAGGCAACGTCTGTCTTCCGATTCGGATCTCCGAGACGGATAAATAATAGAACGCACCATAAATCGTCAGGCTTTTTCAGACTAAGAACCCCATTGGTGGATAGGAAGACAGAGCAGTTTAGTTAAATTAGTTGTATTTTTATTTACATTTATGTTTAAAGAGAAATTTTAAATGGTCATTGATAAGTGAGGGTGCTCTAGGGAGTTTTCTGGGGTGTTCTTTATGGTTTCTAGGGTGTTGCTAGGCAGTTTCTTTGGTCTTCACAATGTTTTCTAGAGTGCTTCGTTCCCTCGTTTTGATTGAACCAAAACAAAGGAACAATTAATTACAACGTGGCCACGATTTAGTAAAATGAGGAAGCAAATTACGCACTATTATCTTAACTAGGGATAGTTCACCTGAAAATGAAAATAATCGTGTTAATTACTGTAAGTAACTTTGCAACTACATGTCAACTAACTCTTGTTACAGTATTAGTGACTGTCTGCTTAATATATGTTAACTCTTGGGCCTCTGTCTAGTCCTCCAACAGACATGTTACTGACTATAAGTAACTTTGCAAGTACGTGTCAACCTATTCTAACCCTGCCACTCTACTACTAACACTCTACTACTAACACTCTACTACTAACACTCTGATGAGAATTAGTAGACATGTAGGTGCAACAGTCAACAGAATGTGTTTAAAGTGACCATCAAAATGAAGTGAAACCTATGGTACTCACATTTGTACAGTTGCAATGCTGTCAGATGCTCGACTCTGTGGGTGTTACACTATAACGTCAGACTCATCACACAAAACTTGCAATGACATGGATATTACTGTAGAGATGAATGGTGCAACAAGACAGCGAGAGAGAAAAGATTACGGGGATGCCGACAAAAACAGATCCATTTTTATATAGGCAGGGCTGCTCTTCTACGAGTCTTCAGAGGGGAAACTTTACATCTGCATCTGTCTTCTGATGCCAGACCACAGAGAGTTCAGAATGACGCAGGGAGAAGTATTTTTAGATTGTGTATGAATTTCAAATAGATCCATCTGGAGGTTGATCAGACTCATAAGTCAACTGATGTTTCAGCAAGCTCGAGAAGCAGATTAGATACAAGCAAGCCTGAAGATATACAGTGGCCCCATAAAGTATTTGGACACGTAAGCCGCACTTAAAAATGCATGAATGTCTTCACATAATATAACAAAATATCAAACCATGCACCATATATTTGAAAGAAATATAGCTTTTTTTCCACACAAAAAGAAGTTTGCTAGGTTTAAAATGAAAAAAAATAAAAGTTATATTGCTCAATGTACAGTTTCTAGTTGTCAAAAGTTTGTGGAAATCTATTAAAAGATACTGTTATCTAACAGAATGAAATTCATTCATTAAATGAGTTTTTGGCTTCTGCTGATGTGTCAGAGTGCAGTGGTTAATACACAAGGGTCTGACACATTGAGCTTGTGTGCACATATGGGCTTTTCAGGTCCGAGTCCAGCCTGCAACATGTCCTAAACATATTCATCTTCACTCTCCTGCCCATATTCATCTTCACTCTCCTGCCCATGTCATTTCATGTATTCTACTAGTTCTGTCCAGTTTGAACGTTCGCCAATATTCCGCTAGTGTGACAGCACCTTATTCAGTCCCTCCAGAAAAACGCGATTATACGATCGCATGATTTATGCATAATCAGTCAAAGTCTGCATATTTATGCGGGGGCCGCATTTTTTCCAAATACGCCGCACTTTTGCCGCATAAAATATGCGGGGCGTGCATGATTTCACAATCCCCGCATTTTCGTAGCAAAAAAGTCACATATCTTAGCAGAAAGTTGAAAAATGTTGTTTACTTCACACATGAGCAGCCGTTCCCCCCTGTTGCCATGGGAAAGTTATGAAGTGACGTAATTCCGCGACGTGAACATCGAAAAGCTGCAAACCCCGTGATGAAGCTGCAAATCAATCTCATTTGCCATCAGAAATAAGCGCAAAAGACAATGCAAAGCAGTTTCCCGGTGTGTTACATGATGTAAGTTTACGTTACAGTAAGAGATTGCACTTTGTGCATTGGAAGCACTTGTTTTAACAGAACTGTAAAACAGGAAGCACACTTTTTTTATTTATTTTTATTTTATTTATTCATTTTTACAGAAGTTGTAGCATATTCCTTTTGTAAAGCTACAGAACTTGTTTGACTCATCAATGTTTTGTACGTTTGAACCATGTGTTTATTAAATAAAACAAGGTGAGAACTAAAATATTCCCAGCACTTTCTGTGATGTAGTACGCTTATCATAGGAAGTAATAAGAAATGACTCTTTACATTAAGGTAGTAGTGAGAACAGGGTGTTGGGGGAATCACTTTTTTTTTCCCTCTTTTTCATCAAACCATTGCAAGTTCTCGCAATTTCATAACATAAAATTGCATAAATATCCCGCATATTCCATCGCATTTAAGGAAACGTGCCGCAGAATCAAGGATTTTTGCCCGCAACAATCACAAAAAACTCTGCATTTTTCTGGAAGGACTGCTTATTAATCAAAGTATCAGGTCAATTTTCTTCATTTTAGTGGCCATGTTCAGTGACATCAAAAAATCTTAAGGGCTTTAGTTTCCTATTGGGCGATTATTGATTTATGTGATTGTATGTTGGGTCTTTTCTGAGAGAAACATCCTCAATGGTGCTTCCGGGGTTGTATTGCACCACAGGTTTCAAACGCCCTGAAGACAGTAATTTTGTAACCTTGAAGTGTTGCGTCCCAGTCAACATGCCCATTTAAGAAGTTTTTGACAACAGCTGTCAAGTGGAACAGTGTTCATCTTACCTTTTTAAAACGTTTCACTTCAGTTGCTTTGTAGAATGTAGGTGGTAATGGACAGATTGCGTGATTACCCTCTAATTTATGTCATGGTTGTAGGTTTGAGTACCAAGAAGTCCTTCTGAATGGACATTTCCCTCATTGTGAATACACTACACCATTAGCATGACAAGCTCAAATTGCTTTCTCCTTTTAGGACTGTCTGCAACCATCTCACGTCTTTAAGAACAGATTATGTCCATTCTTATAAACAGGCGTTTCATTTTGCCTCTTAAGTACTGAATTTTGAAGTTTCATATCTAGCCATGTTGTTTTCCTCTGAATTTTAAGAAAAGTGGGAGGAACCTGCAAAGATGAGACAAGATATGCGAATTGAAAGGAAATGAAAACCATTTAGTAATTTCTTTTTCAAGCTGTTTCTCATACAAACACATCCTACACCATCTTATTACCTCCATCCCAATTTATTCAGTTCATTTTACATTCAAGCTTTGCTGAGCAAACAAGAAGTAATTGAGAAAGGACGAACAAACGTAGAATTAAATGTATAAATTTGAGAAGTGACAATAAAAGTGGAGACTGCAACGTGTAGCAACTTGCCGCAGTAAATCCCATTTTAATTTCCTTTTTACGTTTGTGTTTTGTGGTTATCATTACTTCCATGTCTGTTTGCTCATGGCTGGGATGTTTACGCTGTATCCTTTTTTCCCTCATGGCTGTCTTTGCTGTCTTTTGATATACAGATCTCTCTGAAGAAAAATAGCCTTTTCTATGCCACTGCTGACTTACAACAAAGAGTTAGAGCTATCAAGGAAGAAGGTTGAAAGGTAGTGTTTTTTTTTTTTTTTTTTTTGGAAAGCAAAACAATCTATTGATTTCCTCTTCAATACCTTATATAAACAGTATAAATGCACTTATCTTGAAGTTTCTAGGCATAAGTTTCTCTTCTGCAGTAAATCTTAGCAGTAATTGTAAACAAACCCCTCTCAAACGAATAAAGTCTCACTAAAGCATATGCTGTTGTGCGTCAGATACTGCATCAACATATGTTGCTATGTTTTTTTTGTTTTTTTTACAGCTCCTTTCCAAAACCTAGATGTCTACAGAAGCATTGACGCAAAGGCTCTTCTAAAAGGTAGGCATCTTCTAATATATCTTGTTTAACCTCTAAAATACCTTGTTTTTGTGGCAATCTGAATGGAAAAAAAAATCCAAGATGGCGGACAAGCCTCCTAATTCTAATGTGTATGTGTGCCATGTATTATATGCTTAGCCTAGCAACATGCTAACACCAAACTAAGTGGAGTCTCCCATGCAGATTACTATTTGTGTGGTTTGTGAAGTTACCTACAGCATTTAGAGCGCACCAAATTGGTAAGGTATAAGGTTCCATGATATTAGGATGATGCTGTAGGTCCACAATCACTGATTGAAGCGCTAGGTCGCCATACTGTTGGTTGTTAATAGGTGTTTCTACTGCCTTAACGTGTAACTGGCTGAAAAGTTTTTGAAAATCGGATCACAGATGTAATACTTAGGGTCAGGAGTGTGTTTAAATTCATAACGTAGGCCTACTTGAGTAATACCAATACCCTAATAAAATATTGGTAAAAGTACAGTCATTTTCAAATTACCAATATTTCTTTCAGATCTTTTTATGTATGAACAATTGAGATTG
This sequence comes from Semotilus atromaculatus, assembly GCA_031834385.1. Classification (NCBI taxonomy): domain Eukaryota; kingdom Metazoa; phylum Chordata; class Actinopteri; order Cypriniformes; family Leuciscidae; genus Semotilus; species Semotilus atromaculatus. The sequence goes on along the minus strand of JAULUF010000013.1, from coordinate 24,356,810 downwards.
AGATAGTGATAGCTTTAGCAAACACCACTAATACATAATTATTCTGCATGTATTTACTTTGCATGACTGTAGGCTGTTTATGATGGTACATTAGTATATGTGACTCATCTGATCAGATTTTAAAGTCACAACTGTGCTTTTTATCAATAATACATCATTCAAGGGAAGGATCTGAGGACGTTTGGGCAATACTGCAGGGGTGATGTTAGTGGGTAACGTGGAATGGTACAGTGGAACAGACAGGAAATGAATAATAGATCATCATTTGGGATGTTTTCAGCCATGTCGATCAGTTACTCAGGCCAGCATGTTGCTGTATGTAAAGTCATCTGAAGTGTTTGCAAGTGTGAAAGTGCTGACTGCTAACTGTTGCCATAGTCACCCGTAAATGTGGGCGGAAAAGGGGAATGTTTCTAATTCAGAGATCCTCTTATTTACAGACAGGTCACACCAGCACTTTTCAGATAATGGCTACGTGACAAATGCTGTGATTGTTGAACTGTAGCATACATGTGTAAATGTTACAGCATTTATTTATAGAAGCAAAGATCTTGAGCTCTTATATAATGCAATTAAAATAACCCCACATGTCAAAATGCTCATATCATATGATTGTAGCTGTGCTATTTTGTAGCTTTTTTTTTTTTTTTGTAGGTACATACTTTTTGCCATACAAAATGCCACTGTGTTGCTAGGGTTTGATGAGTAGTTGCCAGGGTGTTTATGTGCTTGCAAAGGCAATGTATACTTTTTAGCTTGGTGTTATTTGGTTGCTAACATACTATCATATGTGAGCAAATGCATATATAAAATAACAATTATCACCATTAAACAGCATAAAAATCAAATCCAAATGCCTAGTGTTACTGAATGAAATGTCGACCCAGGACTGTGAAGCTTTAGGGGTGTTGATGGACTCGATCTATGTGTTTTGATCGTTCTGAATCTGATCTGAATGTAGACTTTGACAAAAACGTGATTTTTCTCAGCTTTTTGCTTAATTTTGCTTTTTTATGAAACTTACCAACATTAAAATAAGGTTACTGCACCGGCTCCTTCCGAGTTAAACTTATTTTTAATTAAATATACGATTGAAAAACTGGTAGAAACTGATGTTAAACACTGTTTCAAACATGTATATGTTGATTTTTCATGGGTTACTGAGAAAGACTGTTCGTTTTATTAATACGCATGCAGTAGTAATGAGTCATATCGGATTACACACGAGTGACAAATATGTGAATTTGAAGTGAAAAGAGTTTAGGAATGTTTCTAAAGTGTTTTATATGTTGTTTGAAATCGGATGATAAAGTTTAAGCGAGTTAAATGTACATTTGCAACTGGTGTTATCTTGAGCCAAAATGGCGGCGCATATATGCATGAACTAGAGCCAAAATGGCAACTTGCTTGTAAAACATGAGATTAGTGTGAAGCCAAATGCGAGATTCATCATTTATGTGGCAGTGTGAAAATGGAATTAATGTTTATGATGGTGTGAAAATGTGAACTGTTGCTGAACTGTAGGTTAATGTATTTGTGATTGATTCTAATGTGTTGCAGAACAAGTAAAGTACAGACAAAAGTAACTTCTGAAAAGCCTTTATTGAAATGTTATTTTCCTTAATGGAATGTGTTGTTACAGAGAAACAAGTAATTGTTCTTCTGTAAAGTTAAATATGTTAATGTTGTGAATACAAGAAAAGAGTCATAGTTAATTAAACTTTGCCGGAGCTTGCTGCCAGTACTCCCGTCTCACAGCGTTTGTTTTATTGTTCTACAGAGCCGGCAAAAGTGGTTCATTCAACTTACTCATTCATGCTTCCCAGCCCTTTGAGTTCCCCCAATTGAATAAAACGGTTTTGTTTAAAAGCAGAGGCTCTGTTCCCTCTTTGGATTTATTCCATGAAACTTTTGTGCAAATTATTAAAAATGCTGGCGTGGCTTGCAACTTTTTTGAAAAAGTTGGGGGGGTTAAGTTATCGCGCTTTAGACATTTTTTTCCCCCTCATACATTTAGCATTATTCATCGGTATATTATGAAAAATTATTTAGAGATGGCAAGGGAAGACAAAAAAAATTACTAGTTATAGTTGTTTTGTGCTCAAGAGTTTTGATTATTAGATTATGTATGTTGTTTGTTTTTAGTAGTTTATCGCTACGGCTGCCCCGTGCCCCGATGGAAATGTATAACTTTTCCAAAAAGGTGTTGTCCGGACCAACGCTGGGAAGGAAATATAGAGACCGGAACTCTTCAATTGAATACCCCTGATCTAATGGATGAACTCACGCCTCGACTAGACTCGATTGGATTAATTTATTAAGTTAGTTAGAATTATAAGACTGGTTTTCCTGGTAAGACAGAAGCTGAGATCAAACACCCTAATCTGGAGAGAAGATCTCAAAGAAAGAGCTTAGGACACCTCCTTGCCCAAACGTCTCTCCTTGCTTATCAATTCATACCCCTTTTCCTGCTCCCTCTTCTTTCTCCCTGATTCAAGCCAGTAAAAGTTCACTAAGAATGTCAATATAAAACACATAATGTATCTTGTGAATCGATTTTGTTTTTTCCCTTTCATGTTTGGCATCATTTAAAATGTCTCAGTCCGATTGGTAAAATCGTCTCAATTTCACAGCAGTTCTTTATATTATGGGAAAGTCTGTTCTCCTTTTTGGGTGGTGTGTCTTCAAGATCTCTGATAATCCAACGCGATCTCACATCAATTCGTAAGAATTTTACTAGGTGGCTAATTCGTGCAAATTCATACGACCTCACTCGTACGAATTTTTTTTTATTTTTTTTTTTGCTAAATGATTCAACGATTAAACCGCTACGTTGCCTCAGAAGTTATTCGCGAGGTACCTTCACGCACAAACGGTGCCTGACAGGGCAGTAATAAATATCTAGCTGCTAATGTGTTCTGAGTGCTTGTTAGCATTGCTAGCTCACTTAGCTTTAGTGGTTTAGCAAAATGGTTAATTTTCGAGATGAAATGGTTCCTAAGAAATGCATTAAAATCACCTCAGAAACTTGAGACCTCAATCTCAAGTTATTTGTAGAAAGCCTCTTAAACAGACATGGGAAAGTACCCTCAAAATATTGACGTTTCTTATCCTGTCTTTCAGACTTTTAGCTTATCTTGTCATGCGCTCCTTCAGGTACTGCTCTGCAGGGGGCGTCACGACTTCAGTGTAAATCTAACCTCTCATGCGTCAGTCTGGAGCTGAGCGGATTTCATTTGTTAGAAGTCTGACTTGAAGACCCTGTGGTCCTTCCCCTCCTACACAAGACTCGTGATTCATTCTCTGAGCCTGAGACGACCATCACGAAATCCTTTCCGTCGGCACCTGGCTTGATTTTAATTCCCAGGCGCTTACGATTTGGTGGGCTATTATGTTTCCAACAGAATGAATTTGTAAAAATCCAGGTTCAGTAAAACCAGGGCTAGGCCCTGTGTGAACTTTCACAGCATGAAATGAACATTTCTTTCAGAAATTATGGGAGAAGTCAAGAATCGGGTATCATCTCACTTACAGGCTTTTTATACCTTTTCTTTGTACGTCACACTGTCTTTTATTAAACCATGCAGCGCGTTCTTTACATGGCAGTCTTCTCTATCCTTCTTTGACTCCAGGGTTTCATAAATTCTAGTCATGTCCGGCGCAATTCTTTGGTCAGTGCATTGAAAGGTATGTGTAATGGCATATTGACACGTCACATGCTTGCACCCTCATCTTTTATTTAGCTTCCCGCTCTTGGTGGTGTGAAGGGAGAATTTATAGGCAGCTGCAAAGGGCCCAAACCTCCTATAAACCTGTCACACGTTGAGCTTTGATGCAGTCACAAATTTTACTATGCCCCTTATTATTCTGACGTTCTCTTTCGGTCTCTGTTTTGAACACCCATTTTCATATAAATTGTTTTTTGGTTATAGACAGACAAATGAAGGCACAAGGTCACAGAGAATTATTGCTGATGTTAAAGGAAGGCGATTTTCGTTTTTTTTTTTTGCAGATTGAGCTTCCACAGAATAACCAAAGCATGATTACTCTGCAGGAGTCTTTAGTCTTTAACTTAACTGTTATAGTTATGCTAAATAAAGTCATATAACAAAATACCCATTATACAGAGATTTTTACTTATTTCCCAATTTATATATTTAACGTGTGCCTAATGCACCTCTCATTTATATATGTAACTGCCCTTTTTATTCATTGACCTTATTTCTGCATTAATGCCACCTCTTTCCTTTTTAGGGGATGTTTACATGACTAAAACTGTAAAAGTTCTCATACGTTTTGGCAGTACATTGACATGACAACGCCGTTTTGGGGACCTGAAAATGCAGGTTTCAAAGTGCGCCTTTTGAAAACGACACCGTTATAGTGTGTGTAAACTACAAAAACGCGAATTTCTGAAAACGGTGATGTCATGCGCATTACGTGTTCAGTCTATAGGCGTAGTGTTTCTTTACAAAGTGACATCGCCATCTACTGGCCTGGCATGAATAATACAGCGCTTTTAATTGTTTTCACGGATCCATGTGAACTGGGATAGTTTTGATAATGCGGTTTTCTATACGTTAACTTTTTTTTCCTCAAAGTTTTTCTTTGAGCTCCAATTAAAATCTAACTTAATCATAACTTCACTCTTACTTCACAAAACACATTTACACACAAATAAAATTGCTTGAATATTGCTTGAAAATTGCTTGAAGTCATTTTGCATATATTTTTAATTGTTTTTAATGTATAGGATATTATTTGTTAATTATTCAAGCAATTTTATTAGTTTGTGTAAATGTATTTTGTTTCTGCCTCATAGATTAATTTAATATGGAAGACTGGTTTTGCCTCAAAGTTCATATACTTTAATTGCATAAATCACATTTTAACCATATATATGATTACTTTTATTTTACAGAAAGAGTGACCATACAATACATGTTTCCTTCCTTCCTTCCTTCCTTCCTTCCTTCCTTCCTTCCTTCCTTCCTTCCTTCCTTCCTTCATTGACAGTCTCATTTAAACTTACTAAATGGAAAGATGCTTGGACATGCTGCATAATATCGCCTTTTGTGTTTTCAAATGCAGTCAAAAACTAAATTACTTTCTAAATTAAACGCTCGTGGAAATCTTGCATTTCCATAGCAGTTTTTCAAAACCTAATTGACACACAATAGCCCAAAGGATTAAGCACATGCTCAAGTGTGAAAATCATCGTATTCATTAGGAAGGTGTCACTTTAATTACCGGTGAGGTGAAACACTGAAAGCCGCGGCTGTTAATGGGCCTATCATTCACCCCACCATCTTTCAATATTTAGTAAACATACTTTGCTTCCAGTCAAAGCATTACAACATCTTATGTTACATTAAGATTTTGAGATGAGTGTAACACAAACAATCATGGATGGATGGATGGATGGAAATCCGCTAAACTATTTGGCGCCTATTTGGAGAATTACAAGGCAAAAGGTTTTTTGGGTTGCTTATGAAGATTTTTCTTCCAAAAGATCCATGCTTCCTCATTAGAAACTCAGATTGTTCAATTACAAGGTCATTTTTCTGCTGATGTCTTTGATTTGAACTTAAAAATTTATTACAGATGCTGATACAGACTTTTCATGAAAGTGTCTGTTTTTGACAACCGTTCTTATTGATGGCACATGAATTGGCTTCTCACCACACACATACACACACACACAAATCAAACAGTCTGACTTAAATTATTAACCGAGGTACCAATTACGCTTCGATCACTCTGATATTTTCTCTCAGTGCTTCAAAACCCCTGTGGTGCGAAGGATGATTGTTTCAATATTTAGTGAAAAGTTTTTGTATCGTGTCAGTTACTGCACCATGGTGCATTCATTCACTTTCTTGCATAGGAATTGCAGTAGATGGATTTCCTTTTAACATTGGGACTATTTTCAGAGTTCCTCTATGGTGTATGGTAAGATAGCTGCATACTTTCTGTATGGCATCTGTTGCCATAGTTACCCACTCATCTGACGAGAGGAAAACCTTCTGGGGAAATTCTTCTGTAACAGGAAGTGTAACGACTGTCACTCCATTTGGAAACGTGGGCCAGACCTCAACATAAGAGAACTGATCTCAGATCAGTTTTTGCCTCTTATGTCCAATTTAGCACAGTGAAGCAGCTGGGAGAGAGATAAACCCAAAGCACTTACTCTGAGATGCTAATAGATTCGGGAATAGGTTGTTTAGCAAGGGCAAGAAAAAAGGATCAGGTTCCGATTTCCCTTCCTCACTCTGACCTAGTCTGAATCTCATATTGACCATGGACCATGATGCAAAAATCCCAAGCTCCAATCTGTTTGGGTGGTTTTGCATCGTTTCCGGGAGTAAACGTGTATATATTTTTTCTCAGTATGCCAGGAAACAATGTTCACAGTGTTTACAAGGCATAAGATTTCTACAGCAAGCACTTCTGAGGAATACCTAGTCACTGAGTTTATCAAATCTTTGAGTTTTGCTCCGCTGTATTTAGCATTGTACAATCTGTGGTTATGTTTTAGGAAGGCAGGAACAAACAGTGACAATGTGTTCCCAGAGGTCCAGGGCTCAAAGGTGCTTTCTATTCTTTCTAATGGCTTTCTGAGTGCCTGCAGACCATTTAGGGAAATGGTGGCTTGGTGTCCTGACATCCAGGCTCATCGGCTGCGACATGGGGTGCGTTCCAGTTCGCTTTTAGACACTTGATATTCCCCTCAGGGAAGTTTTCCACAACCATTTTGATGTGTTTCACTTCATACAGTGGACAAGGGAAGTTTATACGGACATACCCTCAATCCCTTGATTTTGGCTGAGGGAGAGTCAACTCGTATGTGCATTTCAAGCAGCTCCAAATACTACAATGCAACATGATTGTGATGTCACAGCAAATCTTGCTTAATTACCCCCATCCCACACAGCTCTAGTGTATGATATGTTCATTGTTTATTTAAAAATTTTTTTATTTAACTGCAAATAAATTTTTTTGCTACCTTAAGATGACGATTTGTTTAACTGTCATTGTTTATTGTATTGATATTTCATTCCTTTTTATATATCATTAATTTTTTTTATATTCTCTCCAACAGCCCAAGCATACATATTACCAAACTAATAAGAAAACAATTCAAATAATAAGCTTTATCGTCGTTTATAATAAGCTTTAATATTGTCGAGCTTAAGACATTCCGATTCTACCCATTGCATGGGTTCCGCCAGTAGTGGGCCCTTGTGCAACATAAGCAATGATGCACATTCAAGTCAGTTAGAGAGGGAAGTGCATACAAAACAAAGTATGCAGTTGTGATCTCTTTTTCATGGTGTCAGTCCATTGGTTTCCAGCTTGCTTTCTTCCTGGACCTGCAAGGGACACCTTGTGCTCGTCATTTGCCAGCGGCAGAGACAATGCTCCTTCGACTTTAGGTGCACCTTCCCTGCTTCTGCTAGATGTGATTAGGGGCCTGAGCATGTTAGAGGGGCCCTTTTGTTCAGTTTCCTCTGGAAGTCTCTACCCATATGTCCTGAGGCTATCCGAGACCTTATGGCAGGGGTTACCAACTCTGCTCTTTGAGAGCTACCTTCCTCCAGACTTCATTTCCAACCCTGCTCCAACACACCTGCCTGTCATTGTCAAGTCCTTCTGGTCACCTTGATTAAGTGGTTCAGGTCTGTTTGATTAGGGTTTGAGCTAAACTCTGCAAGATGGTAGTCATCCAAGAGCAGGGGTGGCTACCCTTGCTCTAAGGCAGTGGTTGCCAACCACATGCCACGACCCCAACACTGCACATTGTGCATGTCTCCATAATCAAATACACCTTTGTCTGACAGACCCATTTCAGGTATTGGTGTCTTTACTAATAAGATGATTTGAATCAGGAGACATTGCTCTAAGGTATTGACACCACAGTTCTGTCTTAATATTTTAGGTAAGCTACAAGGTAAAACATTTCAGATTTAGCTCCCCCACAGCATCATACTAAAAAAATAACTCTTGAAGATTGGTTGTTTCACATGTTGGACAGATGGTCCCTTCCAGAAGAAGCTTCAATGTCTCTTACAAGACTAACTCTAACCTAAAGACAAACTGGTTCTGGAACGGTGTTTCTGGAACTCCCCCTTAAACTCAAGAGACAATTCATTGCTATTACCTTATGTAAATTTCATATCTGTCCGGTGGCAGGGATGATTAATTGCTGCCTTACTTGAAGGGCCAATGAACAAAAGAAAATACAGAGGGATGGCGGACCACTCTGTTTCCTTATGTCAGGCTGAGATGTCCCTAATTGTATGGAATATGCACACAGGAATAGATTTTAATACTTTATGGAGCTATGCATTACAGTTGCAGGGAATTATGGCTCCTATAATGAATTGTGCCTGAGAGTGTGTATTTCCATGACCGTGTGTGTACTTCCCAGAGCTCATTTGAACAGGATGAGGAAGCGTCATATGCTGATTCGGAGATATCTCTCTCCATCTGTGGCTTAGTTCCACCTACACCATTCAAGGGAGACTCAAGGGTTTTTCCCAAATAGATCTCTAAACCTGGACATGCCAGATGGGGTACAGTTAGACACTCTGGGTTTTGAGGGGGTCTGATTTTTGCGTGTTCTTACAAGGCCAGGCTTTTCATTATTGGAATAAAATCCTGTCCACATGGGCCCTGTCCCAAATGGCATCTTCAGTCCTCCTCGGAGTTTACACTTTACTGCAAGGACCGCTGGGTAATAGTTCACTGTGAAGTCCCACACCAGTGCAGCCTCTGCAAATGAGTGCATCAGGGTCTCATAGTGGCCACAAAAGGGGTGCTCTGGAGAACTAAATTGACATGGGACACCCTATGACCCTGGACTTCACACAAGCACGTGAAGAAAGGCTGCTGGACTAGGAGTCCACATCCCATAGGCATTTAGATGAGGGACAAGCTCCTTATTCTGGCCAAAAACAGTTTATTCAAATAGAAAGACGTCTGTCTGACTGGCAATTAAAGCATTCAAGTTTGTTTAGGTTTCACATGCCATTTAGAGGCTTTAAATGTGAAACAGGTACATGGCTTTCTCTAGGGTTTCTAGCCCCCTGTTACTGCTTATTTCTTCAAGCCACCTTTGTGTGCAACTAATTGCCTCAAAACTGCCAAAGCTTTGATTCCACAGACCTCACAAATGTCTGTCAAATCCAGCAACAAATTAATCCTCAAAGGGCTTATCAACCAGGTACCTTTTAAACGTGTTTTTGTTGGTCTCAAACACTTAGAAGTTGCATATTTATTGAAGCTTGCATATTTAACTTTGCAGTGTATTTTCCAGTGTTCTATTATTGTGCTGCCATCTGAAACGTGTGCAAGACCCCAGTATGTGACTCCTCAATTTCATCCAAGTCAGTTGTTTTCAGTGATGTTTTCTCACATAGAGGTTAGCATGTTGAACCGTACAGTATGGTACCTTCTAGAGAGTTTAGTATGGATCATTTTTTTTTTAAATTCCTTCTACCATGTTGGAGTAACAGATTTATTTATTTTTTTTCCAGATAATTTTCTGTTTTATTTAAAGTTAAATATAAATACTCTGAAAGTGAATTATATGAGGGCAGTGAAGTGTGGGGTTTTCCAATTATTGACTGCTGTAAATGAATTGATGTCTTTCAAAAGGAGTTTCAGAGTACGCTCTTCTCTTCTGATTACAAAAATATGGCTCAATGAACTCGGATGAAAAATGTGAGCGTGTCCTTGTATGAGTACGTACAGATAAAGAAAGCAAAGGCACTGTTAGTGACAGGACATGAGTGCTTTTCTCCCTGCTCAGACATGGACATTTTAAGGCCTGTTGCTTGTCATGTACTAGTTAGCTTGTAAAGACAGAGACATGGTTTTGCAATCTGTTACAAAAGGGATAAACTTTACTTGCCCTACTTTTGTACATTCACAACATGTGACCAGTTTCCATGAGTACTTGTTTTGTTTGTGCTGATCTTGTCGGTAATCACATTAAACCTACCTTGGGTTTCATTGCTGCTTTTAACACGCTGCTCCTGAATTGATCTGCCCCACAGCAAAAGCATCTCATCAAAGTATGGTTTGCATGTCTAATGAATGTTTTTAGCAAATTCTGTAATAAGAGGCTTTTTAAATGAGATCAAAGTGTTCTTTGCCTACAACAACAGTCATTTAGTGCTCCTCATAAGATTTTGAAGCTTCTACTTGACTGACTTCAGACACTGTAATTAAAGGAACATTTCAGGCAATACTATGTTCAGCACATAGTGGGTGGTTATATATCTTTGGTGTACACTTCTCTTTTTTTAAATGACAGAATTACTTCATAAAACATCTAAAATAAGCCAGAAAAGAGAAATAAGCGACAATGTAATTAAATTGGACAACAATTTAACATTTTAAGACCCTACTCAAAGGAAATAAACCACAACACAAAATCCCCTCCTCTTTGGCTAAACATCCCTGTCGGCTGTAGTAAAATATGTAGTTCACCTTTCTTTGCTCACATTACCTTTTCTGATATAGGCTATAATTCGCTGTAGGTTTAGCACCTATTATTTTAAACGGGTGAAGGAGCCTTTTGCCCTACACTAAGAAATAAAAGATCCAAGCGTCAGCAGATCCACATCTGTTCCAAGCATCCATCAATAGGCCTACTCGCGGTTGTCACACAGAACACTTGTCGAGAGAGGAACACTGCTGAATCTGTGCATCTAACATATGACAGCAAACTTTACATTTGAAGTTTGTATTGTTCTTGAAAAGAAAACGAATGTACACGTCTGCACAGGATGTCAATTTATGAACATTAAAATCTGATGTTTTGACAAGATTATTTTTATAAGGTGACTAAATGTTCCAGGATGATTAGCAATGTCAGTGCAAACTATTTAATATTCATGAGTCAAGAGGTCAAGCACTAAAACCGCACAATTCCCAGAGTCTATAGACAGCAACAGATCATTCAGTTTGAGAAGGGCAGTTTCAGTGCTGTGTTGAGACATAAAACCGGACTGAAATAGATCAAAAAAAAAATTTGTTTAAAAAAAGCTGAGAGTTGATCAAGAACAACCTTCTCCAATAACTGAACCAGAAAGGCCAGGGTTACACTTTATTTCCATAGTCACTTTAGACGTTCTACTAATTATAAGTAACTTTTCAACTACATGTCAACTAACTCTCATTAAAGTATTAGTATATTATAGTTGGGTGTTAGGGTTCGGGTTAGGAGAATAAGTTGACTTGTAGTCGCCAAGTTACTTCTAGTCAGTTGAATGTCTGTTGGGGGACCAACAAAATAAAGTGCTAGCAGATATTAAGCTGACAGTCTACTAATACTCTAATGACAGTTAGTTGACATGTAGTTGAAAAGTTACTTATAGTTAGTAGCATGCTTTAAATAAGATGGGACCACACCTTCTACGAGGCTGATTCACTATAGACATGATCGTAGACTCCACCTCATCCCAGACCTGAATTAGCAAACGTGGTGAGAGAATGTCAAGCAAACAATAAGATGGCTTAAGTTGTTGAATAACTTCTTGCAGATTAGATGGTGAAACAGCCTCAAACATACTGTACATAACTGAGCAGTGGAGCAAGAGTCTGGCTGAACTAGAAGAAAAGCTGGATTCAAAACAGAATTAGAGATATTTGCTCTACTAGCAGTGATCTTATCCACAAAATAATTGCGAAATGGTTTAGTTGGTTAAACGCACACAAACATGAAGCCGATCAAGGTTACTAGGCAGTCTTTAATTAATCCACAAGTAAATCCATACACTGAGAACAGCAATCCAACACAACCATACAATTGACGAGACCTGACAACAATGAACAGAAACAAGGGAACTTAAGTACACAGGCAAACAAGAAAAATTTATCATACACCTGACCTGACAACGATATCTCACGACCAATTCGTACGAATTTGTACGAGTGATTAAAAGGTGGCTAATTCGTACGAATTCATACGACCTCACTCGTACGGATCTGTACGATTTGTCTAAACCCACGTGATGGGTAGGTTTAGGGGCGGGGTCAGGGGTAGGTCATTCGTATGAATTCATACGAATTTGCCAATCCGTAAAATATGTAAGATTTTTAGCAAAAATCTTACAAATTCGTACGAGTGAGGTCGTATGAATGGTTACGAATTAGCCACCTCGTAAAATTCATACGAATTGCCGTGAGATCGGGCTGGACGAGAATGACGAACCAAACGAGTGACCATGACAACAAACACAACAAGTGAAACGGTGTGAATTGAAAAAGTCCAAACTGAGTGAAAAAGGAAAAAACACTACAAAATACGAATTAGCCACCTCGTAAAATTCATACGAATTGCCGTGAGATCGGGCTGGACGAGAATGACGAACCAAACGAGTGACCATGACAACAAACACAACAAGTGAAACGGTGTGAATTGAAAAAGTCCAAACTGAGTGAAAAAGGAAAAAACACTACAAAATTACCAATATGTTAAAATCAAATTAAAATGGAAAATACACACAAAAAAACTAATTCAAAATATTACAACTATAATAGTATTTTGTGCCTAGTCTCGTGAAAGTCTCGTGCCTAGACTTTCTATAAAAATGACTACTGAATAAATTTAGCTGAATTCAGCAGAACTCTAAATGTTCTCAAATGTAAAACAATATTTTATGTGACGTACAATAAGCTGTGATATTGATTCCTTAAAAGTTTCCCTTTGGTTTATTGGTACAACATTTTTGTGCATTCACAGGTTCTAAGGGCTTTTTTTTGGTGGATGTGAAATATATTAATCTTCCTACTCATCGCTGGGAGTAGGGCTGGCGCCTTAGGAAATGTGATTCATTACCCACAATACATTGCAAGAGGAATATAAGCCTGAAGTAGACACCCTCCACTGGCAACCTCCTCAACAGCAGGGTTGGGTTCGGTCTTGCTTTAGGGTGGATCCAGGATCAGGGTTTTACTTTTATGCATCACAGGAACTTTGTACCGCGTAACTCAATGTAACCAAGCATGGATGAGGATGCCTTGGAAGAATTGCCCTAGGACAGCAGGAGGTCATTTATGCCAACTTCTCATGCCTTAAAATGGAAGACAAGTTTTCAGAGAAGATGATTTGATGTTTTATTTTATTTCCTACAGGAAATTGTGAAAAATGTGAGGTCGGATCATATAAATTTTTTTTTAATTGGGCAATAAAAGTCAAATATAAAATAAAACTCAATATTTAGTGTATACATAACAGCAAAATATTATAGTATATATCAAGTCTGTTTGCTTTCCATTTAAATTAGTTGTTGTCCAGGATAAACAACTGTATTTGTGATGTTTCTTTCCTGTAGGTTAATTGGCCTTGATGCCACAATTATTCTTTTTGTAAAAGAGCTGTGTGTGTCTTTGGTATGACTATTTGATTTTCCATGTGGCTTGTCATTACCGGAAATGAAATATCAGAGATTGGATATGGTCAATTTTGCGACTGTTGGCAGGCCTGCTAAATTGTTCACAGCAGTAGCTCTTTTCATTCAAACTAAGTTCATGGATCAGTGCATTTCAGAAAAAAATACAAAACTGGCACAGAGCATGCAGAATCCCTGCATGTGCTTAAAGCTATTTGAATCTGAAAAAAACTTTTAATCGAACACATTGACACTGTTTATGCTGCTGCGGCCAGAATGTGAGTGGAAAATCTTAGCATTGTGTGGGTGTTGATGTGCTGGTCTTTTACATTGGAAATGCTGAAAAGTTGTGCTATGTCTGAAATTCAAGACCTCATTCTAGCAACAATAGCAGCATTTGAATTGCTGGGTCCGTTTTTTTATTATTTTTTTATTATTGGTCACTAGTAGGCGTTCCTGCTCATTTGCAGTATTCCTTATCTACAGGATCATGTGATCCCCACTTTGTTCTCCCATTGAATTGAACTGTGTCCAACTTTGTTGCATTTTCTTTTTCTCTATGGTTACTGTTGCTCTGATTGCCAACTCTTATATCGACGTGGGCACAAAAAGTTAGTGTAGTGATGCACTAAGCACAGCTCACACAGAAGTCACTTTCACACCAAGCCGCTTTCTGTCGGTGAGCACAGTGCAATTTTGTGACCTTGAATATAAGTGAAATCTATGTTGGGGATCTGGTTCGCCCTCACGTGAAACTCTGGACTGCATGGATTCCTTTTGGATTGACTATTTTGTCAGCAAAATTAAATGTAACTGTACTGTTTTTTTTGTTGTTGTTGTTTTTAAACAGATTACAATATTTGAAAACTCTGGTAATTTTGATTTATACTTTACAAATTTGAATGGCTAACATGATGACAATGATGTAGACCGAGCTGAGGTTTGTGCTCTTAAATGTAATGGAAATATTACTGGACCTTTTTAATGTTCTTCCTTGTTTCTCCCTCGTTTTGGGAGTTTGTTATAAAGGGTTAATTTTCTAAATGGTTCAATGTGCCCTCAACACTCCCCTTTTTCCACAGCTTTACACACCCATTTCTTCAGACTTTTTCCAACTCTGAGGTGGGAACGACCAGGCTAAAACGGGGGATTTCATGTCACTTTAATAAAGAGAGGTGTAACATGCGCTCTCTTCAACTTGTTAAAGTCCACTCTAGCTGCAGCATTCTGGATCAGTTGCCGAGGTTTGACAGTTGATGCTGGAAGGCCAGCCAAGAGAACATTACAATAGTCCAGTCTGGATAGAACATGAGCTTGGACAAGTAGTTGTATAGGAAGGGCCTGATCCTCCTAATGTTGTATAAGGCAAATCTGCAAGACCGGGCAGTTCTAGCAATGTGGCCTGTGAAGTTAAATTGATCAATCACAACCTTAAGGTTCCTGGCTGACCTGGATGAAATTATGGTTGACGAACCAAGCTGAATGGAGAAGTTGTGATGAAGTGTTGGGTTGGCCGGGACCACAAGCAGTTCTGTCTTCGCAAGGTTTAGCTGTAGGTGGTGGTCCTTCATCCAGCCAGAGATGTCTGTCAGGCAGGCTGAGATGCGAGAATCACCCGCAGCTCATCAGGCTGGAATGAGAGGTAGAGTTGTGTGTCATCAGCATAGCAGTGATAAGAAAATACATGTTTCTGAATGACAGATCCTAGTGATGACCTGTAGATGGAGAAGAGAAGTGGTCTAAGCACTGAGCCCTGAGGCACCCCAGTAGCTAGATGTTGCGACTTAAACACTGATATACACGGATTCTTATTAAAGCTACTGAAGTCATTTAGTCAAGAGCAGTGAGCGATTTTTCTCTCTGTATTTTGTTGTTTGATTAACATTAATGACAAAGCAGTAGGATTATTAGACTGCTGTCACTTTAAAAATGAAAGCGCAGATCGAATATACTGACACACATCCAATCTATTCACATTCACTTAAGATCATTCACATTCACCTTGTTTGTATTTGACAGTTAAGAGCTCTTAAACATTATTATTTTTTTGACAGCAGTGTTCGAATAACGTGCTCACACGTGAATCACATGATCAACTGCTAAATTAAAATGTGCTTTTGCGCATTGGCTGGTACTGAGCCGGACGGATGATCAGCTCTTCTCATATATTACAATTATTCAGTGTTTTCAACTACATAGTTTATTTTGTTTCAGACATTTAAATACACATACAGTAAGTACTAGCAAAACAATACATTTGTATTTTGCGAAACAATTTAATCATTCACAAACTAAAATCATCATGTCGCACACCCGTATTTCTTTTGTCACACACTGTTTTTCACCTATTATTTATTAGAAAAGTATGCGATTTTTGGATACAGCCTATCAGTTACTGCTACTTTGCTTGTTTTTGTATCCAGAGAATGTGTACTCTTTCAGAAGATGCGTAACAGCACCCCCTAACATATAGCAGCGAAAACATGGATTGCCAGAGAAACTTGTCAATGGTGGAGTTAATTTTTATCTTTTCAATGGGCGCTTGACTGTAAAGAAATTGACCCAAGTGGGACGGATTGTATTCGCTAATGATAGCGGTTTTATAATGAAGGTATGAAGTCTTTGAATGGAGAAATATCTAGACTAGGCCAGAAAGGCTTCTTTTTAGGTATGTTGGATTTCAGCAAGCAGTAGTATCTGATTTGCACAGCTACAGTAGACCTGGATGTGCAGTTTGGATGGACTAGAAGCCGTGCAGGATGAGGCCACTGGTAGCAGTAAAAGCTAAATTGAAGCAGTTACAGGCAGCCAGTGTAGAGACCAAAGTTGGGGCATTACGTAAGAGAATTTCCAGAGGTCAAATAAAAGTCAATCTGCAGAGTTTTGGATGTGCTAGAGGACACATGCAACAGATAGTTTTGAAACGTCTGCAGAGCCGCGTAATGACTTCAGCCTAGGAAAGGAAAAGGCTTTCACTGCGTAAACATTGAAGATTTCTCTGGAAGTATAGAAATAATTCATTCACTCCAGCCTTTTAACTCCACTCTGAGTGTTGAGGGATTGTATGGGAAAAACTTTTAAGGTCAGATGTCGGCTCCAATTTGGAGAATTTTAATTTAAGACTTGCCTCAAAACAGTCCAGTGGAGATGGTCTTGAAGAAACAAGACATTATTAGAATATTTGTATTATAATAAATAATAGAAGTCTTTAAAAAAACAAAAACAAAACAACTATTTGTAAGGCATAATCAATTGATCAATCAATAATTCTATTGAGTCCAGATACATGAAAATTATGTCTTACAAAAAGGCCCGTACGTACGTTCATACACTGAATGTTGTGAATGGAACAGATTACTGAAGTACTTTTTTTTTTTTTCAAGAAAATACTTTCAAACTTGTATTTAATTCCATGCGTTGTAATAGAGCCATAACACATTTTCTTTTCATTTTTGTTGTTAGTAAACACGTTAAAATAAGTTTTTAGACATGTACCATGTAAATTTTTCATAATAATAATAATAATAATAATAATTCATATTTAATATAAAACATTAATAATCTAAAACATTTAAGCAGTTTTTGTTATTTTTAAATGTCTATTGTTTCTGTTGAAATTGTTCGAACACCCCTGCATGGCATTTACATATGTCAGGGTTCAAAAGTAATTGGTTAATATTTCCTTTTTATTTATTTATTTATTTTTCAACTAAACTCACTAAATTAACAAATACAGTTAAATGTCCCTACAGTTAGCATTTCATTTTATGCATTTCCTGAACTGTTTGTACACCCTTGCATGGTATTACTATTTGACACATTCACTGTACCATAGCACCACCACAATGTTTTGTTGAAACTGCTGATAGTCATGAAAACCTCATTTCTGATTTGAATTTCTACTGAGGCAAACCATATTTATGAAACCGCCATAACTTCGCAGACACTTCCTGAGCTGTGAAGCGTAGAAAAACTCCTCATCATAAACTAACAATGCATGAAAATATCTGGAAAGAGAGACACCACCAGCAGCATATTTGCACAGTTGTAACAGATTTTGACCACTGTGGCAATAAAGTGTCAACAAGTGTGTGTGTGTGTGTGTGTGTGTGTGTGAGCGAGAGTTGTGAGACTATGGGAGCTCAAGCCACCTGCCCGGCCTGGAGGCGACGCAGAGCAAAGGACTTGTGCTAATCAATCACGGTGAGTGCAGCTGGGCTTGGCAGGAGTCAAGATGACTGTGGATATTGGATCTGGTCCATATTACCTGGGAATTTATGGAAATGGTGGACGATGGAGTCTGGGGGTCGAAGCACATCCTCGCACAAATTATATACCCAGTTCTTCCTAAAATGAAAATTGTAATTTAATTCATTTCATTAGTAAAAAACTGCATTTTTTCTGTGGATTGCCAAAGAATATAGTGACCAGTGGCAATCAAGATACAAAAAAGGCACCATTAAAGGGATAGTTCACTTTGAAATACATTTTTGGTATGTTTTAGCTTACCTCAAGGGCATCCAAGATGTAGGTGTCTTTGTTTCCGCAGTAGTTTCAATTGTGATATTTTTAGGTCAAACCGTTCTTGTCTGTCAGTCATATAATGCAGGTCTATGGTCACCACCTCAAAGAGCATGCACAGAGAAGTCCAAATTAAACATGATTTAATGACTCATAAATGTAAGTACACATTGATGGCCTAAGACACGAAACGAGCGGTTTGTGTGAGAAAACGAACAGTATTTATATTGTTTTTACCTCTTGTAACCACAGCCATGTCCAAGTGATCTCAGGGTGCGGGCGCTTCGTGGCTGTGGTTACAAGAGGTAAAAACTATATAAATACTGTTCGTTTTCTCACACAAACCGCTCGTTTCGTGTCTTAGGCCATCAATGTGTACTTACATTTATGAGTTATTTTAAATTATTAGCAAACAGAAATATTTTATAACTTTTCTTCCTTGTTATATTGTTTATAAGGGAGAGATTGAGGAATACTAAGGTTGAAATCTAACTTTAAAAATTGAATAAGGGGGAGGGTAGTGAATGACGCCCGAATTTTTATACATAGGTTGTGCAAAAAAAACCTAAATAGAGTGGGTTTGGGTGTTTTTTAAAAGATTTTATGCAAATTACTAACCGTTGATTTAGAATAGGCCTACTCCAAATTCATCAACATTAGAACAAGGTTAAGAACAAACTCTGTGCGTATATGTTGTGAGTTAAGGTCCTTACACAATTCTCGTCTGAAATTTTTGCGCGTTAAAAGATAAACATGACCTCACGTTGTGTCAATCCCGTTTCCACACTGCCACCAAAACATTTGTCCGTCATAAATTTGTTTGGATCGGGTTCGATTTTCTACGTTTTCTGCATCTGTAGCAAGCATTTTGAGAGTTGTTTTGACAATTCAGAGCCACTGAATGACGAATACGAAAAAATGCTTTTGGAAATTTTTAGTTAGAAGTTCCCCGTGAGTATAAATGAGAATAATCCACGCAATTATAAAACAGTGAGATCCACTATATTCTGAAAATCTCCCCCCTCTTGCAACTATCAAATTTGCACTTATGTATATTCAGATATGCGGTGCGTCACAAAATCAATGATGCTAAATATCCCTTTAAGCTTAAGGCCAAAGAGTAGAACATAGCAACAATTGGGCAACAATAGATTTGTGCTGTTCAACATGTTCTGGTAACAATTCTCCACAAAACCAAAAAGAGGGAAAAAAACATCTTATACAAAGCATTTTCCCCCATTGACCTCCAAAGAAACTCCCCAAATCATCATAAATTAAAGGCAGCACAAAAATACCATGAAAGTATCATGATGTAAAAATACTTAATAATGTAGATATTATACAGTGATTTGCAATACAGTTGTAATAAGATCTTTGTTCAAAAACAGTAGTGATTTTTATTTTTATTTTATTGTGTATTTATTTTTAATCTTGACGGTCCTAAAAATGCTTAATTTCCTTTTAAACTAAATATTTATTTATTTATAAATAGTCATTGACGTCAGAAGTAATTGCTGTTGAAATCAAACTCTGCAGCCTATTGTACATCTCTGCCTGATCTCTGCCAAGTGAATCAAAAGGCCATTAGTTTGGCGCTTCACTTTGGTCAGAAGTTGAATGAGCTCTTGTGAGCAGTCAGCACATTTCTGGGATGAAATGCCACGTCAAAGGTTTGTCTGTTCAGCAGAACGAGGTTCAACATGAGGTAACAGAGCGACTGGTTGGGTCCTTCTGAGTCAGACACACACAGTTCACTGAATATCCCTTAAGACCCAAACTAACTGTTATTGTATTTTTAAAAATGATCCCACCTCCAGTGACATCTCCAGTGTTAAAGGGCCCCTATCATGGATTTTTGAAAATGACCTTTCATGTAGTGTGTAATATAGCTCTAAGTGAATGAAAACATCCTGCAAAGTTTTAAATCTGAAAGTGCACCATATATAAAGCTATTGTCTTTCAAAAGGAAGAGTCGACTCTGAGTATAATAACTGTCTATTAATGCAGATTGTCTGTCGTTCTCACTACTTTGAGGAAAGATTAAGCATGGAGCAAGATTTGTTTTACCAATGTTTGTTACATCAGTCATTCACACTAGAGCTCAGTTAACGTATACATTGCATAGCCTACATGCACTGTTATTGATACAGTTTCCACGGGTTCACAGCAATATATTAGAAACGCACTCGGTAAGTAAAAGTAGAATAATCGGTTGATGGACATGCACTTGTTAATGCTGATGGTGAGGAATAGCAACATCTCATAATGTAAGTTACTTCAAACTGAGTAGTGAATCACTGAAACGTCCTGCTCGAGTCCTTGCGATGGAGGTTTGGGTTGAATGAATGGTCCTTCTTCTTCTAGTGTTTCACCATCGGACTCGCGCTCGGATTGATATGGTAAAATCGACGTCATTGTTCGTTACTGTGTTTAGTTTACGGTGAAGGAAGCCTCAGGACACGCAGAGCTGTCGGTGTTATGGCAATGGGAATTTTTGTTTTCGACGCGTGCTGTATGCGGTAAACCAATCACAACAGACTGAGCTGTCTGGCCAATCAGAGCAGAGTAGCTCGGGGAAAGGATGGATTTAGAGAGATTGATTCATTTGGCGAGTCGTTTGAGAATCATTGTAAATCTGGTGATGTGCAAACGTATATTATGAGAAAATGAAACAGTTTTTTGACGTTTGATGCATGTAAACCTGTTGTAGGAGACTCCAAAACAACATTAGGAAACTTTAAAATATCATAATAGGGGCCCTTTAACTCAAACATGCATGTGAGGAGGACTCGCACACATACATTTTTAGATTTAATCAATGCCTCATCCTATTGTCAGATAAAGAAAGGCCACAGATAATGGGATTTCAGGAGATGGTTTTGCATAAATATACCACCACGTTTCACTCGGCACGGATAAGAGTCGTTAATTGGAATGAGATCCAGGCCATTATCATAATATACCTTCCATCCACACTCAACGGTTCCCATGGGATCTGTTACGGCGGAGGTCGGTTGATATTTCACCCGATGTCGTTCGGCTGCTCTCTTCCAGGCCTGCCGTGTTTACAGGCATGCCAGCTTCATGTTTTCTCGCTCGCCGCATTATAAAATCTGAGTAATCAAGATGTGGAGATGCGTGCGCCTGTCTGTTCTTGATAGATGTACGGCAACCTTTGGGAGTGATTGGGTAGTTGGTGGAGATATGAAAGGATTACACATCGGCGTCTAAAGCCTGGACAAAATAAACAGCTCAGGAAGAAAGATGAAAAAAAATAAAAATACATTCACTGATTAAAAAAAAAAGTATATACATAAAGCTCATCAGAAAGAAATCAGCGTTCAGATGGCAGCAGAACGACTCCCTGATTAGAGATTCAGCTCACAAACAGATTTACGCACAATTTCGTGCAACTCTGTGGCGGAAAGCATCACTGTTTCATAAATGCATGAATTTATGAAAATAACTTCTAAAAGCCTATTTGATATTGCTTCAGTTGAATTTCAATTGGCATATTTTTGTTCATCATTTTCTATCATAGCGGCATTTAATTAGTCACCTGTCATTACAGTTCTGCAATTAACATCGGAAAAAAGATTGACCTTGAATTAATTATGATGTGTCATCTGTTAATGCTCATAATTATGTACAAATAAGCTTTTATATCAATGGCGGCATATTGAACTGAATATTCCCTGAATTTTCTTTTTAAGCTTGTTTAATTACGAACGGAATATTGGCATATCGAAGCATGAAATGTTTCAGCAATTAGAATCTTTTTTTAAATGTTCAAAATAAAAAAATCCATTAACCAAAAACTTATTGGCTCCACAAAGTTTTCGTATAGGCTCCCTTTGATTTTTAGCTTTGGAGTTTGATTTAAAATGACATTAGGCACGTCAATCTGTTTTAATCTACTCCATATCATCATCCATGTACTGTAGTTCTGGGCAGCGTTCCTTAAAAGCACAGTAATAGGCCATTCACGCCACGGACTAAAACGATAATGATAAAGATGGGTTTTAAAAAATCATTCTAAATATAAAAGAATAGCAGAGTGCACCAAAACTATAACGATAACAGCACAGAGGAACGGTTTTCCAGCTGATAAAGGATAAAAAAGTGACAGCCAATCAGAGTCCATCCTGCTTTTAAGAGCTGTAGCCTCAAGCATTTAAAGCTGCAGACGATAAACCGTGATATCGCTGGTGTGGATGCTAATGTAGTTATTGTTCTTGAAGTGAACTGGCCTTAAGTAGATCGAAGAACCGTTGGCAGAAATGGTCTCCATGATCAACTTGGCTCACAATGCTTTTGAGAAATGCTTTTGCCCTTAACATTTAAAACACTCAGCAATAATTTTGACCTGTACACTAACACGACATTTAAAGAACCGGGATGGTCAGATGGCAAAATTGTTAGGCCTTGCTTCTGTTTGCTCATATTTTATGTGATTGATCTCTTTTTTCATATATAGTCTTCCTCCTCTTTGTAATATTTCTTTTTTTTTTTTTTTCTGGTTTGTGTAAGATTTCTAAAATCCTGACAGATGTCCAGC
Source organism: Semotilus atromaculatus (assembly GCA_031834385.1). Classification (NCBI taxonomy): domain Eukaryota; kingdom Metazoa; phylum Chordata; class Actinopteri; order Cypriniformes; family Leuciscidae; genus Semotilus; species Semotilus atromaculatus. The sequence continues at coordinate 24,334,328 of JAULUF010000013.1, read as the reverse complement.
TCAGGAAATTAATGAAATGATCAGGGGAAGACAGCTGGACCAGTCAAACATTGATTCCTCACGATAAACTCATCTAATCTCAGATAAAATAGAGATCACAAAATATCTATCTTAGAATACTTGAACAGGCGCGTCCAGGAAGTGGAATAATTTTAGAGGGAAAACCGTACAATCATTAGTAACACATTCTCTAATATTTTTGAGGCATTATGGTTTGTCTCACCCAAAAACTTTCAGTTTAATAATATAAACATTTAAAAAGATGGCTAAAATTACAATGAAATCTAATCTCAATTCATCATTGAGCAATCGCTCAATTTACTTCCTGTAAATGTTGTATTTGTATTTTAATGTGTCCTTACAAGGGGTGTGACGATATTTAATTTCTAAATGCTGGATGTGATTCAATTAAATAAATCTATGCGCCGCATGTTTCAGAGCGAAGCGAGACACTTGATACATGTGTCTTCCAGCGTCCGTTCATAAACGCTGCTCCACGGGAACTCTTTCTCTGCATGTGCCGTTTGTTTCGGTTTTCAAACGTGAATTTGGGAACGCATATGATGTCTGACGCGGTGTGTTTCATAGTGTGCATTATCATTTACATGCATGGATATACATACAAACTCCATCTCTGCATATGGTGTGAGTTTGAGTTGCTAAAAACATTCATCTGGGAATGCAACATTTTTGGAACGTAAATTATGTATCAACCTATGCTGACACTGGAGAATACATCAAAATGTTTCTAAATATGCTAATTGTCTGAGTTTGCTTGTTTTGATGTCCACGTGTTCAAGAATTAAAGTGGCTGTTGCAATTTCATCATAACGAAGGGGCCAGATATTAAAGATTAAGTGGAAATTTGAATTAAATGTTGTTTGGCCAATATTAAACAAGAATATATCATGCTGTAAAGTGTAACAACAACAATCACCAGGCTGTTGGCATTTGTCATAATACGTAATGTACATTACATTGATTGTTTACAGTATATTACATTATATATTTTAATAGTATTGTTCAATAAAATCTAAATATTACTTGCTTTTAATATTTTATTTGAACCAATTATTATTGCCTCGTTGTTATTATATATGCATTTTCATGTCATTTTAAAGGCTATTGTTCCTTGTCTTTTTTTTATTACCACAAAAAAACGATTACTCGATTAATCATCGAAATAAGCACCGTTGTCTAATCGTCAAATTAATCAAGCAATTACTCGAATACCAAAGTAACCATTAGTGACAGCCCTAGATTGGTTAAAACATTTCAAAATGCGTCTGCATCATTTTGCGACTTTTAGTCGAATAATTCTTTCCATTGAATAATATTCGTCATACAATAGTCGAATAATATTTTTCCAGTCATATATTTCATCATTGAATATTTCCTTTAAAGTGTTAATTTTCTCGTGAACCCAATTTTGTAAATCGTCTTCTCATATTGCCATATCCCTAGTAGGCCTACTTATTAAATCTTAAAACAGTATGCTTTCTGAACGTTTTGATCCTGACTGTTATAAAAATGAAACATCTCTGCTCTCTGTGGCTGGAAACAGACTTTAACTACTGGCTTGGGAGCCAGAACTTGCTAGATTCATATACTGGCTACAGTAAGCTATATGGTGAAGTGCTAACAGCTTAACACATTGCCCTCACAATGTCTTTACAGTGTTTATCATTAAAATTAAACTATTCCTCCTCCATAGATGTTGCAAAAATGTTGGCGGAACTGTGAAAAGATTCAGCAGTCTTGCTGCAAGAAGCACAGATGCATTGTGGGATTGATTTTGTAAATGAGAAGTTTCTAAGAGCTTAACACACTGCAAGACAGTAGCTACATGTTTTAAAGTCAATGCTGATTGCTTTATGCAAAGGTGTTGTCAAAAATGTAGATTTTTCGATATGTATTGATGCTGAAATATCTGAACCGGTTCCAATACTCCTTTTCTGCATTATTGATACACCGATATACCAGTGCATTCTTGCTCTCTCTTCTCTCCGACGACAAATTAACACACACCCGCCTCCTCTCACTCACTCGTCTCCTTTGCTTCACTTAAATAGTGTTTGTATTGCACATTTTACTCCCCAGGTTTCGCGCTCACACCAAAAGTGTGAAATGCATACAAAATGATGTCAAAATGGTCTTGATGCTTGCTCGCTCTCATTTGCTATCGCGGATATCACGTCGGACAAACATTTTTGATATTTACAACTAATGATCTCTTTGCCTCTGACGTGATATCTGCGACTTGGTATTGTGCAAGCTCCAACGCGATCGGGAACAGTAAAATAATCGTAATGACACCACACAATTGAGGAGTTTTTGGACAAAGTCGTTTGCGACAAGCCTCGAATCGGGTCACGCCCCCTGATTGCTTGGGGATGCAAATCGGGCTCAAAACCGGGCTTAAAATCTTAGAGTGTTTGGCCAGCCTGAGGGAAAACAAGTCCATGTGATGAGTGTGTGTGACAACCAAACATTTTAAATCAATAAAGTATCGCAGAGTCAACTACCCAAAATAAATGAGATAATCATGCAGGGCAATGAGTTTCTGTCTTAAAATGTGACCTAACGGCTCACTTGCCATTTATATGTGATTTAACTACTTGAACCACTCAACCTTAATAAAATGAGTCCCATGGTGACTTCATCATTTACATCTTAAGTGTCTGCAGACGCTTAAAGTGACACGCATGAAGTGAACTAAGCAGGTAAATGTCAATTTCCATGACAGACAACTGAGAGTACGTCACACATGTTTTTTTTTTTTTTTGTCATAAGATGTAAGTCTAAATGTTTGAGAGAGGTCCTCAACACAATTTGAGGTATCATTCATATGCATAACACAGATGATGTGGAATGATTCATGAGGCAAAACTAAATGCATATGAGCAATAGTAATAGAGATGGTTACAGGCACCACTAATAACACATTTCTCAGGTAGTTTCTAAAAGGGTTTGTGTACTTAGTAGCTGATTAACACTTTATGTGCTATATTCCCTTGTAAAAAGAAGTGTGCTTAATTAAATTGAAAGCATACTTTTTGTGTGCTTAAAATCATAAAAGTATACTTTTTGAAAAGTGCAGTGCAGACAATATAATTAAAATCAAAGACCACTTAAGTGTACTTAGAGGGAATACACTTTTAATGACAATATTTGGGGCGGTATTATTAAATACAAGTTTTACTTAAGCATACATTTTACAAAATTTATGATTTTATAGTGTTTTAATAAGTACAGTTATGTTTATGTATTGACTAATCTACTAAATTAAAAATATATATATATATTTTAATGGAAAACATGGAAAATAATTGATTTTAATTTCAACTCAATTTTGTTACTGTATTTTAAATGTTTAGTCTATAATATACTGTGTGCATTAATGCATTTGAAATGTAAAGTGTTAATTAAAAGTGTTAGTTTTCTACATAATATTTGACCATAATAACTCATAAATTACTTTTTAATCTAATATTAATGTATTGTACTTTACATCTGTGTACAGAATACTTTTATTATCATTGTTGTTCTAAGTCAATTAAACGTAATAATTGCGAGCAAAGTTAAACAAATCTAAACAAAATTAATTTACATTTAAATTCAGTTAAAATACATTTAATTTAAACTAGACTAGACTCTAAAAATGATTGACTTTTAGTTAGGTGAATGAGTCAAGTTTTGTGAACTCAGTCTAGAGTTCAACAACACAATGTGTTGTATATCTGTAAATAAAAGCATTTCTAAATCATAAAGCGGCATAGCTGGTTGATATGTAATTTTTTTAATAAGCTCAGTACTTACATGTGTTATACACTTAATCCTTTATTAGTTACTTAAGTATATACAGCACAATTTAACAAAGGATTGCTCTAACATTTCTATTCAATCAAAGAACCCATTTAGCTTGTCAAGTCTTCATTCTCACGAAAAGCATGTTTCTGGTGGTGTGATTTAATCTAGTTTCTATGGTATTCTCACCCAATTCAGATACACTCCACAAACCCTTCAGTCCCTTTCTACATACATTTGGGAGAGGTATGACAAATGTGCAGTCCTGTAATTTTACCATTACACATTTTCTTTTAAATGCGTCAGTGTTCACAGCATACACGCATCTGTTTTCAGACACCTCATACACAAACTTGGATGAGATATTCAATTGAATGTCCCTACAAAATGGTGGTCTTGACTTTTACAAGATTCTGCACGAATACACAGCATTTTTTTTTTTTTTTACCATCACTGTCTGAAGCACTGGTGACAGTTTCGTAAGAAACTAATCTCAAGACTTTACACAATGTCCCATCTTTTAATTCTGCAATAGAATTATTTCTTTTCTTTAATCTGCGGTTAGCTTCTTCATGATACAGTGCCTCACCGATTAGGAAACGAGTGTAGGATGTACAGTTACACACTATACCACCATTCAATTCTTCTACATGTGATGGACTTACAGTGTCAGAATGTATAACTATCAGTATAACATATTAATATATCTATCAGTATATTACAGTAATTCGACACAGCCTTCACACTTGCATTACCATGCATCATCAATAATGTATAATTTATGGATAATTGTCATTGTTTAATTGAGACAGCCATATGAATAGAGGAATAATCTAAACAATGCCATTGTCAGATCTTTAAAAGTATGTGAATATCTTAATCAAAACAACAGTCTGCATCCACTATGATGCTCTTGAGCTGCTACGTCAGTAATGTTGAATTATGGGATCGCTTACCTTCTGAGAACTGAATGACTCCAGTGGTACAATATCAGTTTGGACTTGTTTTTTTTCTCTTTTTTTTTTTTTTCTCTCGACAACCTCACCGCTGTCCTGTGCATCCTTCTTAAGTGTTTCCTTCTCATCCTGAGATTCGCAGATGTTTTCCACCGCCATTTTATCGGTCGATGGCTGCGGCTCAAATTGATTAAGACGGTATATGTCTATGCATCCTACGTGCGCTCATTTTTGAGCATACTTCATTCAGTTCTTAGTAACGAGTCGACGGAAATGTTTGTGCATTTGCATCCTGACGCATTAAGGTAAATTTATTGAGCTAAAAGAAGCTCACACATACGTTTTGATAAGACGATAAATGTAAAAGACGTCCGTTCTTCGATTTCTGTTGAGTTGTAATTTGCACTTTATTTTACTGAAACTAACGTTACTGCAACTTGTGTGACTCTTTCAAAGGATTGACTGGTGGAGATGAAAACTAAAAGAAATTCCTTTATGGTTTTTGATGTCATAGTAGTAAAATTTTGTATTGGAAAACAAACCCTAATATTTGTAATAGTGCAGAACAAATTGATTTTAGTAATTAATAAAAAAAAGTCAGTATACAATTTTTAACTCTGCAGACAGACTTTGTTTTATCCCTACTTACAAGGAACATAGACATACAGATGTTAAATGTCATGAAATAAGTGATTAAATAAATGTTAAGTGCCCTAGTAATTCAGTAATCAGATTCAAATACACTGTTTAACTTGTTAACTTCTAATTGTAAAGGTTATCACGCATGGAAGCCGCTGGATTACGAGCTGATCCAAAGAAATCAGCAAAGGTATGTGCATTTGTGCATAAAAGTTAATTTGAAACAAAAACATTATTCCAAAGCAATCTGGCATGTAAAGATTTTCAAATCTACATTTTCTTAATTGGTCTTCAGAAAGTATTACTACAAGCAACAACCTTAGAGGTTCACCCTACTAAATGAGTCAGATGTAGGAGAACAGTTTAATTAGACACATTAAAGGTCCCGTTCTTCATGTTTTTTTTAAGCTTTGATTGTGTTTACAGTGTGCAATATAACATGTGTTCATGTTTCGCGTGTAAAAAAAAACCCGGTATTTTTCTCACAATTTACTTATCTGTATACCACTGTTTTCACTCTCCAAAAAACGGGCCGATGACTTCCTTGTTCTATGAAGTCCCTCCTTCAGAAATACGTAAGGAGTTCTGATTGTGCCAGCGGTTCCTGTGTTGTGATTCGACAGCAGCTTATCGCACGTTGCCCGGAAAGGTCACGCCTCTTACCATAAATTGGAGATGCATGCGCTGATTGATATTGTAAAAATGTCAAACATATTTTACCTTATCAATTTGAGCCGGAATCAGACCCGGAGAACATAGATGAAGAGAATCGATTAGAACCTGTTCAAACACGACTTTTGCTGGATGTTTCACAGTGGGAAGCTGTTTTAGTAGTTGTCATACTTTTAATTTGTTAAATTGTAATGTTACAAACTGTTAAAAAAGCTTGTGGTATATGGTTTTGTCCGTCTGTCGAATTAACGATGGTGTTGTTGAATTTTTAAAATAAGTCCATTGTTTATTCCTACCTTAGTTACACGTGTGCACGAGTTTTGATTAGTAATATATGTTTTATAGGTGTACATGTGGTAACTGTGACAAAATGCCAACGGAGGTTGAAAACATCTGCTGCAAAGAAATACAAAAAGTACTGTAACACCTCCTAATTAAATAATTTTTTGTTGTGTATAGTTCTTTTGAAATTGTTTTCATCCAAACAACTTTATATAAATACACTTTTATTTTTACCATGAATATAGCCTTAAAAGCTGCCATGTTGTGTAAAAGAAATCGTTGCCATGCATTACAATAATTTATTTATTAAAAGTTGAATGTTATGTGACTGCACATTAAATTATTACTGCCTCACATCAATGTATAGGTTTGTCGACGAATGATGCAGATTGCAGACCCTCCTACATGTATGGTTCATCACCCGGGCTTTGAAGCAAACTGCTTAAACCCATATACCTTACAAAACATAAATAATATAATGTCTCGACGACATGGCGACAAACCCGACAAACACACTCTACAAACGAAACTCTTCCTCTTCTCCGTGGGAGCGCAACAAGACCACGCCCCCTTTTTGTATGTATTCCTGTGGGCGGAGATTATCAAAAAACTGTTCTAGTTACGTCATGTAGAGGGATGTAGTCCAAACCGGACGTTCGCTGTAGGCTTTGAAAGGGGACTTCTGTTAAATAAAATATCTTAGTATTGAACTTTGAGCTTTATAATTTTACAGGTATTATTTATGCTCTAACAGCAACATTACACACTAACTAAAGTTTGAAAAATGGAATCGTGAAGAACGGGACGTGGCATCTGACCCACAGAAGCCGATGGCACATGTTGCTATGCACTGCATGAAAAGTGGGATTTTCGTCAGTAAGCGTCACTGTAGATTGTCGTGGAAGGTCAGGTTTACGACTGTACACGGCAATTTACAGGCAACAATGAAAACTGCCGTGAATTGTCGGAAATTGACGTGGGCCTTGCTTGGCAGTTGTCCCCCCATGACCTCCCTCCCCCTAATTCTAGGGGAGGCTTTAACATGTAAATGAAAATGCTGTGAGCTATGCAAATGAGTGTAGCAGGGGGAGTTTAACACCAGGTGACATTTTTCTAAAAGGTATTAACTTCATTCTAAGAAAATCTCTGGTATAAATAGATCAGGCTCAATATAGCCTAGTTATAGACTCTTAAATTTTAGCTTGAAATTTATATATTTAATGAAAGTATTAGGGCTGTAATCAACCAAAGAAAACATTGTGTGTAAGTAACTTTTACTATTTTCTCTTTTATTGTTTAATTTTACTGTGACTTATGTTGTTTTTTATTCATATCACTCTCATTTAATTGTTTTCCAGCTGCCTGTAAAATATTACGAGACAGAGCGCAGGAGCTTCAGGTACAAACAACCAGATCTTGTATCGCACACTGTAAAAAAAAAAATTGGATTAACTTAATGGTTGCCTTAAAATTGAGTTCATTGAAATAAAAAATTTTAGTTAATACAACAAAGGAGATTGGTTTAATAAATAGAAACTCAAAATATTATGTTATCTGAACTACATTAATTATCTAAGTTGATTTGACAAAATATAAAAAGTTGTGATAACAAATCATCAAAATTCATTTTTACAGTGCAGGCGGAAGCTGTGAAGAGTTCAGCTCGGAGTCGAGCGAGAAGAAAGAGGGTAAGATTTATTTGATTAGATCTGTTTTTGGACAATGTGACTTTTTCAGGTGAATTAAAAGATGTTGTGTTCATGCGCAGTGCAGTACTGATTGTCTTTGGTTGTGTTTACACCTGCTAGAAGCGAGACCGAGTGTGCCAGCTGCAGGATGAGGTGGGCCTTTGGAAGTGCGCTACCATAGACATGATGTCTGATGAGGAAGATGGCATCGTTGGCGGAGTGTGGATTGTGTGACCTCCGTCCTTTCGCAGCCAGGAGCTCACAGAGCTCTGTGCCACGCTGAAGTCGAGATTAGAGGCGATTCCAAAGTACAGGGCTACGCACCACAGACGTCTGCAAAATGGACCGAATTTTGCAGCTTCCAATTTGTTGTGTGGGCAGATCTCCAACGCTTTGTACATAGTTGTTTGTTTGTGTTAATAAAGCTCTTTCTTTGAATAAGCGTTGAGTAAGCAATTCATTCATTTTTCTTGATGGTAATAATAGATGGTAATTGTATATGAATATACAACATAATAACATATCATATGAATATATATATATATATAATTTAAAATATAAATGTAATATAGATCATTTTATATATAAATCATTTTATATATATTGTTATAATTTGGGGGTTTACATTTATAATGAGGCAGGGTGACCAATAGTAACAGATCTGCCAACCAATCACGAGTGATTTTTCTCGTTTAAATGTAGTGGTTTCAACCAATACTGAGTGAGGAAATTCAAGCCATTCTCTGGCAAGGCACGCGCGGGCGGTGCTATTCATATGCTAATTAGAATCATTAGCACCTCCGCGAGCTCTCCACATACGTCATTGGTCCGTTTCCGTCAGTATGTGGCACAGGCGAACGCGACGTTCACAGGCTGAAAATTGTCATTGACGAAAATTAGGGAGATTTCCGGCCGTTTACGGGGAAATTAATAAACTTCTAAACTAAAAAACAACTCTAAACTCAAAAACTGAGTGTGTGTGTGTGTCTGAATGTGTGTGTGGATCAAGAAAGACAAAATCAAGTATTTATGGTAAAAAAATATTTTATTTAGTTAATGCCCATTTGGATTGCACTTAGTCTGGAACCTCACCCTTTAGCAAGTCAAACTGAATGAAAAAACTCCAAATTACTCTCTTGTTAAAAATTTAACTATTTATTTGTTGAAATAGTTCACCATAGCGACCACCCAGAACACCCTAGCCACCACCCAAAATACATTAAAACACCCTAACAACACCATAGCAACAACCCAGAACACCCTAGGAACCACCCAAAATACCTAAACAACCACCTAGCAACCACCCAGAACACTCTAGCAACCTCTCAAAATACCTTAGCAATGGCCCAGAAAACCCTAGCAACCACATAGCAACACCATAGCAACCGCCTAGAAGACCCTAGAAAACCCCTAGCAACCACCCAGAACACCTTACTAACCCACTAGAAACACCCTAGCAACTTTAAATATTTTTAAACTACTTTAAACTTTTAATCTAGATGTTGTACTACACAGAACTATTAGAACATTACAGGTTTATTTGGACAATTTATGCGTTATAATTTAGAAAAAAAAATTTAGGTTGCATATATTGTTTTCATGTCTCTTTACTTTATAACTGTATGTCCTAGATAAACCAATTGCATCTAAATCGGATAATAGTGATTATCATATTCAATAAAATGTTATTTTTGTGTTCACAGATGCTGTGATTGCTGGTTTTGAAGGGACCACTCCTCATCAAGTCAGGGCTGTACTTCGACAGAAGTGCAACAATGAGAGTTATGCAAAAAAAATTCAGGAAAGGGGTGTCTTTAAAGGGGATATGAATTAAATGACCATTAGACTGAAGTAACCTACCAAAGGGGTTGTTAATTTAAAGTTCATGCAGTTCTTTATTAGTTGTCTGTTAAAATATGAAAAAGTAATACTGTAAGTTAATTTTGAGTTTATTTTTATATAGATGTTATCATTTAGATTATAGATCTACTTTTTTTAGTTTATTTTTTTCAAATGGATTTAATTATGCAATATTGATTCTAATTTTACAATATTAAACTAAGATTTTCGTCCTTTTTTTGTTTTGTTTCTAATTTATTTATTTGTTTGGACACATAAAACTTTATTCATTATTCATTCATTAAATGTACTTTTGCAAAACAAAAAATTAGATTCATACTTGTTTGACTACCAAACTTTTTTATTGTCAGTGTAAGCATTGTGGTTTTTGTTTGTTTGCAATGCATTAAACTGAAATGAATACATATTAACTAGTTTTTCCCCCCAGTATTTTTAGAAGTACATAACCATTTTCACATACAATAGGAGTAGTTAAAGTACATACTGTAAATGCAATCATTTGAACTTAAGAGTGATTTTAATGCATCTTTCTAATGTAAATTTAAATTGATATAATTGAATTTATTTTGCAAATGTTTTTGCATTTGAAACATTACATTTAATTAAGAATTAAGTGTACTGTTAATTTACATTAAAGTATATTTTAGTTCACATTAATTGCTTGACAGTAGATTGATCTGCACTTTAACTATATTTAAAAACACGAACCAATTATGTAAGTAAATATAAAGTTGTATTAAAGTCCCATTTAGTTTCATTTTGGCTTGCTAAAGTTGCAACGCTTTTTCAGAGATCCACTTAAATACTTATAATAAAAATATGATGGAAAGTGCTTTGAATAACATTTTAAATAAATATGAGTAAAGGAGTGCAGTTCATAGCAGTGAAGAATTATTCGTCTGTTTCTCTGATACCACGAGGGACTGAACTCTCATATTAAAAATGTCACGCATTGTAAATCTTGACTTTATTGTACCTGACTACATGATGTGTATATGAGGGCTCTACATACATATTCACACAAGAACCCTCATATACACATTGTTATTTTATTATTTTGCAGCTTCCATCAGCCTTGCTAGTACACGGATAATGTGTATTTATATACAGTGGGAACCGAAAACCGACAATAAAGTCAATAAATAAAAATTGGAACCAAAATTTTAGGAATATGCCATTTTATTTATTTATTAATTTTTTAAACTGTGGAGTTTCCAATATTTTACAGGCACAGATTCAGTTGTGGATTGGTCAAGCTAAAATAACCAGATGGCAATTGAACTGTTCTCAACTGTATTAAACCCAAACTGAGAATTAGATTATGCATTCGGATTTGGGTATAAAAAAATGAAACACCCCTCAATGGTCCTGATCCAGACTGTTTCAAGTTAATGAACACCTAAAAATTGATACAAGGCAGCAACTCAGTGTTTCAAGTTTCTTCAGTTTAAGATTTACTGTCAAGGGAACAGAGGAAGCACCAAGGCCATGTTCTCTCTCACCAATTACAGTTTGAAGCCAGCACATCTGTGGCAGCAATTGACCACAAATCGTGACCTTGCAAGTCAAGTCCATTCATTTTTTCCAAAGGACCACGGCAAAAAGTAACTTAAGTCAACCTTTAATTTCCAAAGTTTAAATAGATTAAATCTGCATATAGCTAAAACACTGCTACTAGAAAAGAATGTTAACAATAATTAGCGAAAAATTAACCAAATGATAAATTAACTCAAAGAGTGAGTGAAGTGTTAGTAGCACGCTCACTGAAAGTAGATGTATTTTTACCTTGACAGATCCCACATTAGCTTATGGCAACTTTTTAGCTGCAAACTGATTTTATTTTTTTTTTCTGTTCTGGAAATGAACTAGAGGGAATATATATTCTATTTGAGGTTGGATTGCACAGCTTGGCCTTGGAGGCTGGGAATGCAAGACTGCTGACAAAGCTGTGCATTTCATCAAGGATCCACATTTGTCCCACGTGTTAAAATTGCCCTAGAATGGTCTTTATTTTTATTGTATAATGATTTCTGGGTTGCCCTTATAATGTTAGTATGTTTTTTAGATCAAAAATAGTCATAATTTAGAAATAAAAGGCATTTTTCCTAGCCTGATTTTAGCCTCTGATGTGAACGCTCTGTTTGAAGGGCCGTGTCTGCTGTGTGTAACCGGCCTCTGCTGTGATTGGCTGACAGGCTTGCATATGAAATAGCTACGTATTACATGTGGAACTCTCTCGAATACTTTTACTACAGATATTATACGTTTTTACTATTACAGCTATCGAGATTAACGAATCGTGAGATGTTTTTAAAGTATTTAGATCTATTCCCATCACATAAAATGTTACCGTGATGAGCATTGAGCAAACAGATGACAGTGTGTTGATCGCGAGAATAAAGATCTTATCATTGCAACGCAGTTTCTGCACTCTTTCTAATGCTTTCACCAATGCAAACACGATGATGTAAATACAGTATTGAACGATTTTGAGAGAAAGATTACCTGTCTGAACTTGAACAATTACACATCGGAAAATGTTGCTTGGTAGCTCGATCAATATATTTTCAGCCATTCATCGAGGCCAGCTCTGAATTGGCCCAAGTTGAGGAAACAGTCTCATCGGTGAAATGTTTGGAAATTTCCAGAGAAAATTAAATTAACCCTTTGTTTCTTCAGAGGCTCGGATGAAGGAACTAAATACTTTTGTGTTCATTTGTACATCCAAACACTGATCAACTGCCATGCTTCGGCTGCGCAGTTCAGCCTGTCATTGAACATGGGCTGGCATATGCAGATTTTTGGAGTCGTACATATTAATGATACCGACTGTTGCGTCACAGTCTGAGTTATGTGGAGATTCGCCTGTTTTTCAGGGGTGTTTTTCAAAAACAAGATTTAAGTAAGAAGGAGAAAACAATGGTGTTTGAGACTCACTGTATGTCATGTCCATGTACTGAACTCTTGTTATTTAACTATGACAAAATAAATTCAATTTCACATTCTAGGGCACCTTTAAATAAAACGGACAGTGGAGATGTGCAATCCTTGACGCATTCCGATGCCAGATATTTATCATGGGGAATGTCCTTAATTTTAATCACTCGTATGAATTTTGCATGTTGAAATCCGGCAAACAAAAGTATAGGATACTTGGTTGATTGCTTGCTTGACTGCCTGATTGAAATTGTCTATGAAGAAGAAACTTTTGTCATTGATGCCAATGAAATATTTCTGCTTCCTCAAATCGGAAGAACTATGATTCTGTCATCAAAGATAGTCGCGCACCTCTTGTCGCTAGAAGAACAAGTACTTTATAGTAGAGGCCAACCCGAGGGAAACTAAGATGTCTTTGTCTTGATGTAAAATGAAACGCCTAAAGATCTTGTGTTCAGAAGGTGAAGACCGAAGAGTTATTCAGCTCCTTTTACCAGCCTTTGTGGGAAAGGTTTCTCTACTCCCACTGCAGTTCAGACAGCAGATCTGATGTTGAACCAGAAGCTTTTGTGAGACTTGTTGACCTTGTCCCTTGATAACTTGCACAGCTTTGCTTGGCTAAACAAGTTACAAACTCTTCCACAGAAATGAAAGTATGCCCTAACCCTTACCTAAAGAGACACCACATACTCGTGTCAAGGGGAAACTCTCGCTTCGTTTGAGGCCACATTTTTAGAGAAAGGGCACATTAACATGGCCAGCTAAAGAGATTCACCTGAGGAAAATCAATACACACCATACAATCGATGCTCAGTTTTGGTAAATATCCTTCAGAGCTTCTAATGTGTGTATTCCTTCACAACTAGACTTTATCAAGGGATCAAAATTTGGCTAGTTTGCATGGCAATGTTAATCTCATAAATGGGCAAAAGTACAAAGTAGTGTGACTAAATACATTTTTCTTTGTGATCTTTCTTCAGACTGACTTGGGCTGGGTCTACTGATGCTCATTGTTAACTTACTGAAACACCATGCCCATACAATTTCCACCACCATGAAGATCTCTAAAGACTAGCGTGGATATCATTTTGCAATGTAATATAATTTTGCAGAAACGTCATTTTTCATAAGAAGATTTTTCACTTAAAGGGCCCTATTTTAACAATCTACGCACATGGTCTAAAGTGTAAGTGCACTTGGTGTGTCCGAATCCACTTTTTCTAGTTTAACAACGGGAAAAATGGTGGGCGCATGGTCTAAAAGGGTTGTCCCTATTCTCTTAATGAGTAATGGGTGTGTTTTGGGCATAACATGCAATAAATCAGTCTCATCTCCCATCCTCTTTAAAAGCCAGTTGCGCTCGCGCCATGGCGGATTCAATATTTACATGACGGAATTTGCAAGCGGAAAAATTTAACGCTTCTCTAGCAAGGAAACGGATCTGCTCGTGCGCAAGGTTAAAGCTCAAGCAGAACATCTACGGGACAAAGTGCGTTGTGGACGCACATTACTAATGCGCTTTTTAAATGACAAAACAAATATTACACCATTGACTTTAAACTAGGTTTTTGTTGGTCAATGGCGCAGTCTATTTCAGTTGCCTCATAATATCAACACGCCAACAAATGGGCGCAAATGCATTTAGTATTTAAACAATAGCTAGTTTCAGCCCCACGCAGGTCATTTTCACGTCGTGGGGCTGAAACTAGCAAAAAACACTTGTCGCACCTGGCGCTGCGTTGTGCTGTGTGTATGATAGGGCCCATAGGCTTCAATGGCAGGACTAGTCAAATAAGCTTTTAATGGATTGGTTAAAAAAATTACTTGGACTGAAAAAAAGCTTTATAAACTTTATAAAATGCATGGTTTTTTGCAGCTCCAACTGCTAATTATTGCATATTCAAAGTGTTCACTCTCGTGTTGTTAGAGCTGGTATGATTAGCACCTAAAGGCTGAGTCTATGATAACTATTTGGGTTAGATTAACATAGACTTTGATCAGTAAATTCCTGTGCTGTAATCAATATTGCTTGTGATGTTTTGTCTTTATGCAGTAACACAAACACACTTTACAGACCCTTAGCCGTTCAGTGCACACACTGCACAGATGGACACTTTAATGCACCATTAAAACGGCACCCATCAATGAGACATTTACAGTGAAAAGATACATTTTCAATGCAATAATTACTGATTGTTATCGACATTTCTTTTTTTTTTCTTTTCCCTTAACCCTCCGTTCAACCCCCAGAACAGCTGGATCTGTAAGAGGACCTGAGGGAAAACTTCAGTTCTTGGCATCAACACGGAGCCTGAGATAAAACCTGCTTTAACAAAGACATCAAATGTACATTTAGATTGTCTTAATGGTGGTTGGAAGATGTCTGTGTGGATTGAAAACATGGTCGGATTTTATTGTTTGTGCTGGGGGTGATGTCACGGCTTTATACACTTGAACAGACGCTTTGTAGACCAGGCAGTGTCTTTTTGTATAGGGCTCTATGGACACGCCAGATGGGTTATTTGGTGTGCTGCTGCAGATACAGCCTTCCTGTTTATAGTAAAAGTCCTCCGAGGCGCTGCTTGTAAAAGCACAAGGGGAGGAATTAATCAATTTTGTCCTCAAAGGCTGTTCACGGCTTGACTTATTCTACAAAAGACAAGAAAGTTTGCAAGGAAGCAGTTTCTTTCTTTGTTTTTTTTTTTTTATTCCATGATGTCCCTGCTATCTGATAGATAGCACTGATTTAAGTGTCCTGAGAAATTACACTTGTATCAAAGACACTCCTAGAGCCTGTCAACAGCAGAAAATAATCTGGGCGTGGCCTGCACCTAAGCCAATCAGAAAATTGAGACAACCTTCTGCAAATGGTGTGAGTTTGGGGGCTACTTGTCATTTTAATAATCAATAGGGCTGCGTCTGAAATTAGGTACAACTTTAGAATTAGTCATTTTCACTGCCATAAAAAGCATGTTCTATATAGTGTGAATGTGTACTCTGATTAAAATAAATACTACAGAAAAAAAAATTTAATTTCTACCTGAATAAGTTAGTTCATGCAAGAATAAAAACAACAACAATGTAAATTCTATATTAGTACTCGATTTAAGGTTGTAGAAATAAAAGCGTAAATGTCAACGTTACACAATTAAGTAAAACCTACTCAACTTTCTGATACTGGTATTCCCATCATGCACTGGGCATGAATAATTAGTAAGGTTGCATTTTGCATGTTTTTTAGCTATGTTTATCATTGCTCTCGTTGTTGGGTTTAGTAACTTGCTGTTTTGTGACATCTGAAGTTAATTATCTACTCAAAATGACACATACTAAAAAATTATCCAACAAATATTACGTTATTGTGTACCATGAATTGAAGTGTGTTCGGGTCGGTACCACATTACTACTTTTATGTCGATATGTTGTTTACTCAACATCCTCTTTATTATAAACTTAGATGTTCTAGTAAAGCATACACTTTAAACCCATGGCTTAATTCACTGTTATAACGTTTGAGTAAAATGTACTATTGCAAAGTAAACTTCCATCAAGTAGAAATTACTCATCCATTAACTTGCCATGGTTGCGTTACTTATTTTCTTTGATAATTTGACTTAATTAAAAAATTTACTTTAAAAAAATCTGCGTGTAAAAATGACCAAAAGAACAATTAAGTACAATTTGGATGATAATGCACAGTAACAGAGTAATCAACAACTATTTTAGCTATAAGAAATACAGTTTTGACCTAGTCAGCTTTTGTGTTTGGTTTAAGACTTTGTTCACCTGCATGTACTTTGTATTATTATCAACCGCAAGTAAGTTAAAGTCCCCCTGTTGTCAATAATTTTATCCCTTAAAACATCTTTGATCACCAAAATTGCACATTTAAACGTTTATTCCTTAATAAAAACAAGGCCTTTATGCCTTAAAATAGCTTGAATGTAACTCTACATCTGTGCCTCATTTTGTATACGCGGTTCTATGAATATGCAAATGAGCCCCGCCTCCAGCTCAGATATCCACTCGTTGACGATCACACGTTGATCTGATTGGTTACAAGGTAGTTTGTGATGTCAGAAACACCAATGATTTCAAACTGTGTTTTTGAGACTGTCTATGAGACTGATTCCCTGCAGTTTTAAGGAGAAAATAATCAGCAATGGTGTTGACTTATGAATTTGCACATGGTTGGTCTTAAAGCATATTAAAACACCACATAGACATATAAACAACATCAAAAGCTTGATTTTCTCCACAGGGGGATTTTAAAATACCATTTGAAATCTCCATAGAGAAATTGATTTTTAGTGATTATGTACAGACATACAGTACCATGCGCTCTGAGGCTGATAAGTGGTGTGCAATTTTGTAGAAAATAAATCATAGAAAAGAAATTATGGCAAGCAATCAGGGCTGTGGTTTGTGCAGGTTAGTGGAGGCTAGTTAGGTGTTTAACATTACCTAGCTAGCTTTAGTTAGCTACCTAACTTTGTCAAAAAAAAAACCTTTATAGCCTAAACCTTTAAAGCCTAAAACATTACAGAGGAAACACTTCCAGTTATGAAAACCTAGCATTTTGGTCTGTTTCCAAGTTTTAGCTATCATATGGCTTCAGAAGACTTGGAATGAGTGTGTGAGTGTGGACTACTTTTATGGTGTTATATGTGTGCTTGTGGTAATGAAACTTCCCAATAATCTGGGGTTAAAAAAACACTTCATGAAGATTCTTTAAAATGTCTCCGTGTGTGTCTTAGTAAGCAGTTACGCTTGAATCATCTGTGCATTCAGTTACGGGTCAACATTATATTTAGCCACTGATGATTAGAGATGTGATGCAATAAACACATTTTCTATGTTTTCTGAAGTTCATTAGAATTTATTCTCCTGTCATAGATATGGAGTGACATCACTAGTATCACCACCAGGATGACCAACTTCTGGCTGGTGAGCTTTGGCAGTTAACCCCTACTTGGTGGATGCAGTAACTACACCATTACGCTGACTATAAAGCATGCTTCGCCACTGTAAACTATTCAAAAGCCATTATATTGTGATGATGATTGTTTTACCAGTGCCTAATTTTAACAACATGAAGAACCTCTATTTTTTTTTTTTCAGGACTCCTTGAGTATCACAGTTAATCCCACATTCTTCAATTAAATAAATTTTAAAAAGGATTTCATTTCCATCTGAGGAACTCTCTGTGTAGTCAGAATGCTAAAAGGGAGAAATATTAAATATGAAAACCAAAGGCTATTAGATCCACAGAACAAAATGTCATATAATTTTCTGCCATTTTGTATTATTATTATTATTATTGTAGGCCCATTTTCATACAGTTAAACACTTAAATGTCGCTTCGTTTGAGGCAACAAGGATCTCTAAGATAATGATCTTCTGTAACAAAGCCCATCTTTTTAAATAGTTTGTCGCAGGCTCTGATAATTACAGAGTACTATAGTGAGTACTGTCACATTTGCTAATGAGATAACAGCAGATGTTGGAAACAATGCAGGAAAACAGCTGTGCACCAAGTGACCCAAACCTGAAGGCTGGGGAGACGAGTGGCAATGCAAAAATAGACAAGTCTGCAATTTATGCATATACATTATGCAGTAATGTCAGTTTGGCTCGTTGCAGTACGGTCCCTGTGATTTACTTAACTCCTAACAATAACTGTATAGAAACATATAAAAAAATGTATAAAGAATTCATGAATGTTAAGTTTTTAACATGGTGTCCAAGAAGAACAACTGAATTAACTTGTAATGAAAGCTTTATAGGAGATGCTTTGTAAGGAAGCTATACTGACTGATGCAAGCAACAGACTTTTCCATCAACACCTAAACTTGATTGTCTCAATGCCTTAAGTACCAACCAATAAAACTCTCACAGGTCTTTATGTACATTTAAATGTGCAGTGTGCCATTTATTCGATGTTGAAATATTACTTAATATATCTCAGCTTAATATGAAGAGACAACTATAAGAAAGCCATCTGTTGAATGACAAGTGTGGTACTTTTTAAACGTTTTCTCGGTTGTGCCTCCTAAACTGCCCGACAACAGCAACACTGACTCACTAATGGCTTAGGTTTGGGGGAATGGCTATGGTTTCATTTGACCAATGAATATAAAGATTGTTTGGGGAAACCTGTTTGAAAACATTGATTACTTTTCCTGTTCCCTTTGGTGTTGTGTAGTTGAAGTGTCCTTGGTGAGTTTTCTGCATTTTGAAGAAAGTAAATAGGGTTCATTTTGATTTTTAGTTCAGTCTCTCATCTGCTTACTCTGTTTTCTGTTTGGTTTCAATTGTTTTGCTATTAATTGCTTTTTGTAAATGTCTGTCGTAGCAATTTTAAACGGAATATTAAGCTAACCATGTTTTAATATTTAACCTTATTTAACACTCTGAAACACATTCTGTACTTTAGATGAATGTATGTGTGTCAAACCCCTGACTGTGTGTATAAATAACATGGGAAATGAAACTAGACAGATGACTAGGTTAGAACTTATCAAAATGAAGTAATCGTTAAAACAAAGTCTTCTATACCTAGAAACAGAAGAGTCTGCCTATGAAGAAACAATCAAATTAATGTAATTTGCCATACCTCCCTATTCTATAAAAACTGCTGTATCCATATTTTCGGTGGGATTCTCAATGGAAATTGTCTGAGATCCTCCGGCCTTGCTTCTTCTTGGGAGATTCTCTGAGAACTGCTCGAGAACTCCCGGCCGTAAAAAAGAGCATCAGATGACAATTGCTGAAGTCTGTCTGTCATTTACTACTGCGCAGCAGGTCAGTTTAGGGAACCAAAGAAGTTAGGGTAAGAGACTCAGCTAGTTGTCGACGGTAGACGCGAGAGCTAGAGTATAGAGTAGGGTAAGGGACTCAGCTAGTTGTCGACGGTAGACGCCAGAGCTTGAGTATAGAGTAGGGTAAGAGACTCGGCCAGTTGTCGACGATAGACGCGAGAGCTTGAGTATAGAGTAGGGTAAGAGACTCAGCTAGTTGTCGACAGTAGACGCAAGAGCTTGAGTATAGAGTAGGGTAAGAGACTCGGCCAGTTGTCGACGATAGACGCGAGAGCTTGAGTATAGAGTAGGGTAAGAGACTCGGCCAGTTGTCGACTGTAGACGCGAGAGCTTGAGTATAGAGTAGGGTAAGAGACTCGGCCAGTTGTCGACGGTAGACGCGAGCGAGAGCTAGAGTATAGAGTAGGGTAAGAGACTCTGCTAGTTGTCGACAGTAGATGCGAGAGCTTGAGTATAGAGTAGGGTAAGAGACTCAGCTAGTTATCGACAGTAGACGCGAGAGCTAGAGTATAGAGTAGGGTAAGAGACTCGGCCAGTTGTCGACGGTAGACGCGAGAGCTTGAGTATAGAGTAGGGTGAGAGACTCCGCTAGTTGTCGACAGTAGACGCGAGAGCTTGAGCATAGAGTAGGGTAAGAGACTCCGCTAGTTGTCGACAGTAGACGCGAGAGCTTGAGCATAGAGTAGGGTAAGAGACTCAGCTAGTTGTCGACAGTAGACGCGAGAGCTTGAGTATAGAGTAGGATAAGAGACTCCGCTAGTTGTCGACAGTAGACGCGAGAGCTTGAGTATAGAGTAGGGTAAGAGACTCGGCCAGTTGTCGACGGTAGACACGAGCGAGAGCTAGAGTACAGAGTAGGGTAAGAGACTCCGCTAGTTGTTGACAGTAGACGCGAGAGCTTGAGTATAGAGTAGGGTAAGAGACTCGGCCAGTTGTCGACGGTAGACGCGAGCGAGAGCTAGAGTATAGAGTAGGGTAAGAGACTCAGCTAGTTGTCGACAGTAGACGCGAGAGCTTGAGCATAGAGTAGGGTAAGAGACTTGGCCAGTTGTCGACGGTAGACGCGAGCGAGAGCTAGAGTATTGAGTAGGGTAAGAGACTCCGCTAGTTGTCGACAGTAGACGCGAGAGCTTGAGTATAGAGTAGGATAAGAGACTCGGCCAGTTGGCGACGGTAGACGCGAGCGAGAGCTAGAGTATAAAGAAGTATTAAGTATCGAATTGCAGACGCTCTGTGTCGATCAGTAGACGCAACAGATTTATTTAGTAAGTGTCGATTTGTAGACGCTAGATAGTCAGGTTTAGGGAAAAATCCACAACATGCCCTTTTCACACTTTCTTCTTTCTAAAATCTCTAAAGACACAATTTCACAGTCTTCTAGCTAGGCGAAAGGGGATAAAACTCCCTAAGGCTCCTAAAGTTTTAACATATTTCACCACAGATATGAAGAGTTCACACATGGTAACACAGTTTTGGCCATAATGATGCTAGCTGCTTTCTGCCCTGCTAACTTTGATGAGAAAAAAATAGCTTGGGGAAAAGGGAGCTTTTTTGGAGGTTCTTATTTTGTAGATTATATGTTGGATATTTGAGTTTCTAAGGTTTAATTTGTTGTAAATAGCACTAAGGTTTAAAATAAAGCAACAAGCCACAAGAGGTTTTGCGTTAAAGATGTAAGCATGTTGTTGTCAAATGCAATGCATTGGGATTATTCTATATACACCTAATTGCAAAGAAACCAGCTTAATAGCTAAATGTTAGTGTTTTTAAATGTTAGTTAGTTTTTTTCCCATTATTAGTCATTGAGGGGTTTGACAACTGAGACTTTTAAGGTAACATGGTAAATATTTCAACAAGAAATGTCTCTTTTATCCAATAGAGAGTTAGATAAATTAATACACTTATTTGCAAGACTTAATTAAATTTTTCTTGAATTAAAGCCTGCTTTGTTAATTTTCTTTGTCTACTTTCAGATCTTGCTGATTATCTCCAAAAAGGCAATTACCTTGGCATGCAAATATTTTTAGCACAGAGGAACATGGTGCCATATATTTCCAATATTTAAACATTGATTTTTCTGTACTGTGTCCTACTTTAATAGCTCAGTGATCTTTGGTCGGATGCGCTGTCAAATGGATGCTTCCAGGGCTGGATGCGAATCCAAACGCTTTGATTGCCTTCTTGTGGTCAAAGATCAATTGGAAAAAGTTGAGAGTGAAGTGGACCCTAAGAGGGGCACCCAGGAGATGGACGCCACTTGAGGAGAAAAGCAATTGTTGATATGGCAATGGATTTCATCTGACCTTTGGTCTTTTTATATATGGACAGCAGGGACTTTGTTTTGAGAATATGTATGCATTTTTTTATTAGAGTGACAGTTTACAGTGAATGTTTGCCAAGAACCAAAAAATTAAATAAATACATAAAAAGAACATACAATTAGTTTGTATGACTTTTTCTTCCCTTTTTTTCTTTTTTCCTAATTTTTAGAAGTGCTAGAATTTTACATTTGCCAGAAATCCATTGTTATTATCTTATATTTTATTATATTATAACCAAATATAAAGTTCTTTTCAGTAACACTTTACAATGTTTCATTTGTTAACACAAATTAATGTAACTAACCATGAGCGATACATTTGTTACAGTATTTATTAATCTTTGTTAATATTAATTAATAAAAATCCAGATGTTCATTGTTTGTTCATGTAATTTCATGGTGCAATGTTAACAAATACAACTTTTGATTTTAATAAGGAATTAGTAAATGTTGAAATTAACATTATCAAAGATTAATAAATGGTGCAGCTAGAGCATTATTACTTAATGGTAACTAATGTTCTTAATTAATGTTAACTGATAATTTTAACACACACCTTACAGGTGCAACCTAGACACATCATCAGTGATGTAACCTGGGGTCATCGGGTGTTTCGGGTCTTTCAACATCATACACCCTCGCCCATGCAACCCAGCCAGAAATGATCAGTGGCTAGAATTGTATCTATATTGCTTATGTGGTCCACGGATCACCCCTTTTGATCCCCAGCCATCTAGATGCCTTCTCAATGGCATCCGTGATGTTACTTATGGCTTTCTTCTTGTGCAGTCCCCCGATTCACAGAAGCTTGAGGGCCCTGAAGAGTGACTGGCCAGTAAACCCTCAACAACCGACCTCGATGGGGAGGCAGCGGGTCTTCCATCCCCTGCTATGGCATTCACCTGTCAACTCCTCGTACTTGGCCCTCTTGGCGATTGAGCGATGTGCTGGCTGCTGGTGCCTCCAGAGAGATCCCTGTGCTGATGGCTTCTGCGATGACCCTTAGCACCTGGTCGTGGCACCACCGATAACGTCCCTCTCCCAGGGCTTTAGGGCAGCAGCTTAATATGTACTCCAGAGATCCTCTTTTTTGGCTTAGGGGGCATGCAGGGGTGTCTATCAGTCCACAGGAGAAGAGGTTGGATGGGCTGGTCATTGTAGACTGATTGGATAAGGAACTGGATCCAGTGTGGCTCCGCTTTCCACAACTCAGACTACAAAATCTTACGGTCTGTCATCTGTTTCCGTCGAGTCCATGCCCTTTGTTGTCGCATCACCACCATCCTGCTGATGCATATTTCATTCACCCCTGCTTGGATTTCTTCTGGGACCAGTTGACACCTGTCCTTTCCCCGGGCCCTGTCGTATTGAGGTCATTGGATACAGCCAAGCCCTGCACATTCTGACGCCTCTGTCCACACCAGCACACCGTGTCGCAGCCACTCTTCAGCCTGGTCAAGTGCCTCCTGGGCCCTTCACTGCCTACCCGTCTTCACCTCTATCCCAGCCGAGGAGACATGGGTGTCAGTGGACTCTCTGTATAGCAGCACCTCTCTTGCTTGGGAAACTCATCTGACATGCTGCTGAAGGGGAGAGGTAGCTTGTTCTTACTCCTGTACAAGGCTATGCTGTGAGGGAGACCCAACCACCTACGCAGAGAGTGGCTGATCTTCCTCTCAATGCCCTCGACAGTAGTTAGGGGATATTGTAAACCAGCAGTGGCCATATGAGTTGCGGAAGGATGCCATGCTGGTAAATCCAGGCTTTGAACTTTGCTGGCAGCCCTGACTGCAGCAATCCAGGCGTGCAACTCTTTTCACACAAAAGTGTGGCTGTGTCCCTAAGTGTGCTGATAAAGACTTTTCCCAGGCTCTTAATTGGCTTCTCTATGATTGATGGAATTCAGATTCCTCCCACGGAGAAACGAAACTTGTCGGTTACATTTCCCTTCCTCACCACAAGGGATTTGTGGCTTGACTGGATTAAAGTCCATTCGGGCCCAGATGATGAGGCGTTCAAGGCCTTGGAGGATCCATCGGCAGCCTGTTACAGATGTTCCGGTCACCGTCAGGTAATCTATGAATGCTCTGATGGGGGGCTGTCACACACCTGACCGGGTGAGTGGGCCTCTACATTCCACCTCTGCTAACTTTACTAGCATATTCATGCCTAAGGTGAAAAAGATCACTAATTGTACCCTGTGATTATTCCTTTCCCCAGCCTATGACATACAGAAGTTGTTGATCAACTTAAAATAAAAAAAACTCAAAATAAAGCAGTTATAATAGTTCAGAATGAGGTCCCTGATCTTATCTGGAACATGGTGTCGGATCAGGTAGGTTTCCACCAGCTTGTGCTGGATTTCCCCATAGACATTGGCAAGGTCGAGCCATAGCATTTCCGTATCGCCGTCCCCTTCTCGAACCTCCCGGATTAGCTGGGTTATAAGTCCTGTGTGCTCAATGCAACATGGCTTTCTGAACAGTGGTGTCAATGTACTCATTCTGCAGGAGAAACTCTGTCATGCGTCCGGCAACAATACGGAAAAATATCTTTCCCTCCACACTGATGAGTGAGATGACCCTGAACTGCTCGATTTTGCTTGAGTTTTCCTCCTCTGGAATCCAGACACCCTCTATATGTCTCCACTGCTGCACCACTTCCCCCCTCCACCAGACGACTTTGGTTTTCCATTGTTGCTGAAGGAGTCTGGGGCACCTCTTGTAGATGACGTAGGCCACTCCACTTGGACCTGGTGCTGAGTTGGTTATAGCTGTTTTGACAACCACTTGAACCTCTCTCAGGGTTGAAACCTTATTGTAAACTGTTACCTGTTTTTCATTATTTAGTCATAAAAAAAGAAAAAAATATTTCAGAATTTTTCTGAAATGTTAAAATTGCCAGAATTTTATTATGATGTTATAACAAAATGTAAACAGCAACGCATATGTGATTTTAGGCTACGATATAATATAATATAAAAATGTTATGTATAATATAGTGTATAGTATAAAAACATTTTGAAAGTAATATGATTAAATCAGTTTTGATTGTATAACTTTGATTTGAGCCATCTTTCATTTTCTCAGTCATTTATTTTCATCCCTTCTGAGACTACAAGTGGATAATTTAGTTAATTATAAATAATTTTCCTCTGGCAGGCTCTCCCACATTGCATATCAATATGAACATACATGGCTTAGTAGATCTAATGACTTAGGACTTAATTCATTGTAATCGTATTAAAATTACATTCACTGGCCACACTTTATTAGGCACACCTGGGGCACGTTCAAGATCACAACGGTGCGCAACGTTTTGCTACGGTTTCCGGGTTGAATGTCATGTTTCCTGGAAACGGTGTGCACCGGTATGCAACGGGGTTTGAGATGCGTTTTCTCTTGTTTGGTGGGTGTGTCAGAACTGCAGTCCAATCAGCAGCAACATGTATATACAGCACGCGGTATTAAAGTGAACGTGCACAATGGAAGTAATTTACAAATGTGTTCGATACGCAACAACTGAGGATATTAGAAGACATGTTTGTCGTAAGTTTTATTGTAAAAATATAGGATATCAACATAATGATGTAGTTGTATATTTTTAGCTTCATTGCAAGTGTGTGACATTTGGTATAGAAATAAACAATGCATGTAAAGTGCTTTTCCTAAAAATGAGAAAGAAAATACATGCAGGGTATTAATAAAACAGTATGAACAACAAATAAAGTCAGTATGTGAGGCTAAATAGATGTGTTTTAGTCTTTATCAGGTAAGATGTGTTTCAGTTTCCACAAATCCCTTCACTTGATTGGGATGTTCTCAAGTGTTCTGGGCGGCAAGTGCAGTAACTGTAACATCGGGCATATTTTGTAGTATAAAACACATATTTATACCGACTTCATCATGCTCCGAAAATCCTTCACAAAGACCACAAAAAGCCTTCTCAGCTGCCGTAGTTGCAACTCTTGCGTCATCACAACAGTGCGTTCAACGCGTCACCGTTTCTGTTTAAAAAACGTTGTGCAACGTTTTGTCAGCGCTGAACGCAGCCCTGTTCAACTGCTCGTTAACACAAATATCTAATCAGCCAATCACATGGCAGCAACTCAGTGCATTTAGGCATGTATACATGATCAATAAGATCTACTGAAATTCAAACTGAGCATCAGATTGGGGAAGAAAGGGGATTTAAAGGGCACCATGATACGTTTTACAAGATGCAAAATAAGTCCGAACCGGAGTCGGACGATGCCTACAGAGCTAGAGAATATATGCTTTATTGAGATTTTGTATTGCAATTGCATTCCATTTAATTATGGTCATAACTTACATTGTCACCTTCACTGTAAAAAAAACTTAACTCATTATTTTGAGTTATCTTTTTGCATGGGTTTTTTTTTGTTTAACTAACTTATTTCGATAAGTTGAGGACAAGAAAACGTAAAATTTCTTGTTGTCTGGACAATCTAGTTAAAAAAATACGTTGAAATAACTAAATTGCTAAAATATTTTTTACAGTGTTGCTTTTATCCACTACAAGCCTGTTGTAGCGGACCCCGTCCGAATGATGGCCAAAACTTTACCAATCAATTTTATGAAGTTTATTGTACATTACACAAACGATGAAGCGTCTGTTTTCACTCAAGAACATCACTGTTAGAGCTAAATAAATCACAGTACAAGAAGTGTGCATTAATGTATTATCCATAAACTAACTCTCTGCCTTGTATTATCATCAACATACACAGCGAATTACACAAAACGTTTCAACTAACAGTAAACAACATACATACTTTATGCCTTTTCGGGAGTTGCTTAATAAACTGGTAAACTTTATATCCATAAAACAACAAAATGAACTGTAATAAAGTGCGTGCTCTCCTTTTCATTACTGCTGTGACCAGTATCGATCTGGAGACTGTAAGCTGGATCACAAACCGTTTTGAACTGTCCTGTTGTATTGACCCTCGTTCACAAAGCAGTTTGGAGTGAAATTATTTGCTCAGACTTATTTTTTTATTTTTTTTGCCGCATACCTTAAAAATGAAAAAAATCCACTGCATCCTCAGTGGCTCGGATTATAGGAGAAAATGAAGACTTTTACTGTGTTCATTCTTACATCCAACAACATAACACCTGGATTGCTTACAAGACATTGTCTTTACAGCTACTTGAGCGCGGAGAAAATGGCGGATAGCCTACAACTTGCTGAGGGCGGAAACAATGGTAAAGCAGGACTGTCAGTCAGCGGCCGTGGGTGGGGCCTGAGCAGTATGATGTCACACTGCTCAGAGAATCAAAACAGCATGAGAATGCTTTGGTTTAATGGGGATTTTAAAAAAAGGAGCGTGTGGCTTTGTATCATTGTAGGGTGATTGTTCACACACTGCCAACACACATTTATGGCCAAACACCATGTAAAATGGATTTTGCATAATAGGTGCCCTATAATTGACTTTGAACATGGCATGATTGTTGGTGACAGACGGGCTGGTCTGAGTATTTCAGAAACTGGGACCTACTGGGATCTACTGGGATTTTCACTCATAAACATCTTCAGGGTTCACAGAGAATGGTCCGAAAAAAAGAAAATATCCAGTGAGCTGCAGTTCTGTTGATGCCAGAGGTCAGAGGAGAATGGCCAGACTGGTTCTAGCTGACAGAAACTCAAATAACTAGTGTTTATAAGTGAGGTCTGCAGAAGAGCATCTCTGAACGCTCAACACGTCCAACCTTGAAGCAGAAGAGCTACAGCAGCAGAAGACACACAGACTGAGGCTACAATTCACACTGGCTCACCAAAACTCTACAATAGAAGATTGGGAAAATGTTGTCTGGTCTGAATAGTGTAGGGAATATTTTCTTCCTACACTTTAGGCACCTTAGTGTCAACTGAGCATCAATTGAGCAGTATTTTTGTTGAGTTGTCTTGTCTATAATGAGTTGTCTATACTCAAAATGTGTGATGGTGTCATGTCAATATGGACTCTTCAATATGGAGGAATTTTCAGCATCTTATTGAATCTCTAATAATTGTAATATCAGAGGTTTTGTAATATAGTGAGGAATTAAAAAATATTTTATTTAAAAGAATTTATTCTGAAACGTCCGTAATGGTTCATCATTTATGTGAGTGTCACCAGGTGACGTCACGTAAAATGGCCGAATTAATATTCCGGGTTTTGTTTCCCATAAAGAAATAAATTTGACCAGGCGAGTTTTTTGTTTATTCGGTTGCAATGACAACTAGCCTGCTTTCCAACTTCAGTGCTTGGAGAACAGAGCGCGAAATTATAAACAAAGCTAGCAGTATTCGTAATCGGTAGCGTACACAAATGACATTCATTCATTCATAAACTCCAACCATTTGAAAACGAGTGCGGTACCAAGCAAAAAGCCAAAAATTTACCATTTCCATGCGGAATGGGAGGAAGATTTTTTTTTCACAATGCCCTTTTCTAAATGCATTTGTATGAAGTATTGCTATTCCAAAGAAAGGAAACGTTGAGAGACATTTTCGGACACTTCATGAAAACTATGAGAACAGTTTTCCTGCAAGAAGCGAGCTAAGAAGAACAAAGGTGAAAGAACTGAAATCTCAATTGACTGGTCAACAGTCACTTTTTACTCGCCCAGGCCTAAAAGCAAAGGCAGCCACAGAGGCATCATTCCAGGTGAGTCACACCATCGTCAAACATAAAAAATCTTTCCTAGATGGACAAATGATAAAAGACGCATTTGTCGAGGCAGCAGACTCATTGTTTCGTGATTTTAAAAACAAATCTGAGATTGTGTCCGCTATCAAAGCTGTCCAACTTTCGAGAAATACAGTTGCACGTCGTTGTGAAATGATGGCTGAACTTAGAAAGGACATAACTGACTGTGAATGTTTCTCTCTGCAGTTAGATGACTCCACGGACATTAGCGATACAGCACAATTGTGCGTTTTTATAAGGATGGTGTTTAAAGACATGACAGCGAGAGAGTAAATGCTAACACTTTTGCCAATGAAAGAACACACCCGGGGTGACCAAAACACAGCTACCAATGTCTAAATTGGTGTCAATCACAACTGACGGAGCACATGCGATGGTCGGCCGTTCGAACGGATTCATTGCCAAATGCGAGGAGGAGGATGCTTTTCCCGACTTCCTTAATTATCATTGTATAATTCACCAACAAGCACTATGCGAGAAAATGCTGAACATGAAAGAGATCATGGATGTGTCCATGAAAATCGTCTGCTCAATACGTGCACGCTAACTTCAGAGACGGCTGTTTCGTGCGTATTTGGAGGAAGCTGACTGCAACAACACGGATCTCCTGCTGCATACAGATGTCAGATGGTTAAGCAGGGGCAAATTCTTGGAAAGATTCTGTGAGCTACTGCCTGAGATAAAGGAGTTTCTCCTGTCTACTAAAAATACAGAGTACAGACAACTTGAGGATGAGCAGTGGCTTTTAGATGTGGCTTTTTTGACTGAATGAGCTAAATTTAGAGCTACAAGGTAATATAAAGAGAAGATGGTAGTCAACATGATCAGCTCAGTTAATGCTTTCAAGCGAAAACTACAGTTGTTCACATCTAAGCTGCAGCATCACGAAATAGGCAACTTCCAAAACATTGCACCTGAACTGCATAAGCAAGGAAAGGAGCCTGCACAGCTTGACAGTGAGCATTGAGCAAATTGAAAAGGTCAGGTCAGACTTTGACAAATGTTTTCAAGACTTTGCTTTACTTGAGCCAATCGCTACATTCATGTGCTTTCCATTTGGAAATGAGCATGAAGTTGATTCTCTGGCCTCAAAGATGGGAAAGCTGTTTCAGATGAACCCATCAGCATTGGAGGATGAGATTTTAGCACTGGAGACTGACATTCAAGTGAAGGCGAGGGCCAGTGGACAGTTTTGGTCCGCTCCTCATGGTGGTAGGCTGGGGTGGTCGCGGAATAGCGCCCCCCTCCTGGTCACATGAGCATCTGATGAAATGTGGCAGCAAGCTGAAATTCATTTCCTCTTTAAATGTGTCATGCCATTTTTATCCTTGTTTGAATGGATATCATACATCTATAGTGTAAATGTGAACATGTTTTTTTTTTTTTTTTTTTACTTGAACAGGCTAAGTATGTATCTGAAATGGCCTCTTCAACATCCATCAGTGACTTCCCCTCATCGTCACTTCTGCTGGCTGTTCTGAGAAAGGACACAGAATTGCTCTCCGGCAGATGTTATGTTAAATACATATTGCATTGCTATAGAGCTGAGAGGACACCAAGGGTATTTAGAAAGTCATTGGTTTTCGTTGAGGCCTGAAATTAAATTGCGAAACAAAAAAGATGGAAGCCATTGGAGTAGAGCAAAAAAAAAGTGCACTAAAACTGGAGCATGGCTTCCGTTCGGTTCAGTCTCCTGAGAAATGAGTGTCCATCTGGAATCCAAAACTTCTACCTTAGGACTCCGTCTGTTTTTCATTTCTAGGAACCACATCACTTTTATGCTTCCAAGAAACTTGGACTTCGAATAAACAAAAGCATGTGTAAAATTGTAAATAATTAAAGATATTTGAAAATGAACAAAGACATTTGCTCTGCTTCAACCCTCTCTTTCTTGGGGGAAGTTGTGAACTTCTGGTTGGTCAGTTTGGATGTCTCACTTTGGGTGTCAGTCACATGGTCAAGGAAGGGATAAAAGAAGGTTGAACCGTTTCTCTGGGCTCTTCTCTTTCTGTTTTTCTCTTGTTTTCTCCACTCTTTTCACTGTGGCTTCTTTGCTCTGGCTCTTTCTCTCTCTTCTTTTCTAAAATCTCTCTCTCTCTCTCTTTCTCTCTCCCCCATGTGGAAGACTAGAAAAAATAAAATGTTAGGTACAGGTTCAATGAATGCTGAAATGGTACTAAAAGGGATGATAACGACTAGAATCAAGATAGAGTATACACTGTAAAAATGAATTGTGATGATTTATCACAACTTTTTATATTTTGTCAAATCAACTTAGATAATTAATGTAGTTCAGATAACATAATATTTTGAGTTTCTATTTATAAAACCAATCTCCTTTGTAGTATTAACTCAATTTTTTTATTTCAATGAACTCAACATTTTAAGGCAACCAGGTAACTTTTTTAAGTTAATCCAACTTTTTTTTTTACAGTGTACATATTATAAATTGGTCAGTTGTACAATTGACATTGTAATGTTTTCTGAAATTTGGTCTGTGGAGGGAGTGCTTTGTCAAATTGGAGAAAATGAAATGTTGTTTTTAAATGTGTAGAAATGTATAGGAATTTAATTTATGAAATGGAATTTTTGTAAGATAATTGTATTGAGGTAAAAGGAGAAATGGTCTAATGGTCTAATAAAGATATTGTTAAGCCTCTCTCTCTCTCTCACACACACACACAATTAATAGTATAAGATTGTATCATCTCATCTATTTTTTAACTATTTTAAGTGTAACCATATATTGTCATTAAACCATTTCAATTACAAATGATTTGATTCAGTATTAACTCGAAGTGATACCTAATGCAATACAATATAGTCACACTATAGCAACACTATCCCACATATTTTGCTATTGTAACTATGCTTATTTCCTCTCATTGGTATAAGTAGCAGTGGGTGGTAATAGGCAAGAAATGTACAGTTTTCTACAATCTTGCTGATAATGTTTCTTCAGTCATTCAGCAGTCCTGCAGCCTGAACCACTGTAGGCAAATCACCCTTAAACATAGGACCTGTATACATACACGCTCATTTTCTCATTTTCTACAAGTAATTAGCACTCCATTATAACAGATTTTTATCTGTTTTAAATTAAAGGGGTCATATTATCTAAATTATTTGTTCTATGTAGGCATATTTTAAGTCGAACTCGCTGTTAGGTAGGGATACTTTGAATTTGTTATATAATTTAATTCAATTGCCTTTTATTGTCATTGCATATATTATACAATGAAATTAATTAGCAAACCTTACGGTGCATCCACACATGGCAACACAACAATAATTAAGACAATAAATCTTACACACTACAATACAGAAACTTGACAGTTTCATGTAAAAATATTGCACATTGTTGTCACAAAGTGACCCTAACTGTAATTATGATTAGTGCAATTGAATCATGACTATTCAAGCCTAGGTGTAATCAAAAGTTCAGTCTTTAGCAGTGTTACGTTCTCTTATAGCTCTGGGGTAAAAGCTCTTCTTAAATCTATTAGTCTGTGATGTAATGGACCTGAAACTCCTTTTACATTTTACATTGCAGTAGATGCATTTAAAACAATTGACAAAGTTTATTTGCATTTGCCTTAAAGCTACAGTACAACTGTAAATTTACTATACTAATTTAATTTCTTCATTTTTTTTTAAAGAGCATCAGGTTTGCCTGCTTAAAAGGACTGCAGAATTTAGCCAGTAAAATCACATGTGAAAATGATTGTAAAATTAAAAATTAAAATAATAATAATAATTATTAAATAAAAATATTAAAAGAAAGTAATCATTTCTATCTTTGTCATAATTCACTCAAACCTTTATGGCTTTGCAGAGTTTTTAATTAGAGGTGAACTGTCCCTTTAAGTTAGCAGCACTGCTCCCTCTACTTAGTTACTCCCCAGCACTTTTTTGTATTATCTCTTACTAATATATCACCTTAACCTGGTTATCGTGACATATCAAGAATGCTGAAACTGAACAATTGTTAATAGTGTTCAGGAGAGTGACCACCCCCAACCTCTCTGATGGATAGCCAGTGCTGTTTCAGCACAAGTGAGGAAGGAGACCATCATTTGATGCTTGAACATCAGCCCTATAAAGTTAAATCACTGGATCATACAGCAGTAATAAAGATACTTTTCATTTGTTCAGTACTTCATGACTTCAATGCACATTTCAACACAAGCAGCACTTTGACCAGGCAGATATGTTTATTTGCATTAGTGTTATAATATTTTCATTTCTGTTTTATTTATCTATATTATGTTGCTTTGCAATATAGTATTTATTTAGTTTTAGTGTTTTAAGTCTGCAAGTTAATGCGTTAACTGATGTAATTTGTAAAAAAGTTCCCTTTCGAGGGAACTCAACGCTGCATCTGAATGTTGACGCTATAAGAAGGCTTCCGTGTGAAACACTTCTGGTCTCTGAAGCACATGTGAAATCATAGCGATTCTATAGGCCAAAGACTGACATATGATGTGAAATGGCACGCCATATGACTATAAAGGGGTGCCTGCATTAGACATCATAAGCTTTTTTGTCTTCAGGAAGCGCTATATGTGAAATCTCTGTCTGGGAACATTGCAGAATTGGGACACCCTCTTCCTCTGAGGAGGGTATTAGAGAAGTATGTTTGGCTGTTCCCTGCTGGAGAGCCATTTCAGGGCACCGGAGATATTACTTCTCCTGCACTGGAGGGTTATCTCAAGAGACTAATTCCCCTTTCCGACCATATGGCAACGTGGCAACTTCTGCCAAATGTGTCTCCTTGGGTTCTGTGAACTGTGGAATGAGGTAGTGATGGGGACGAGACCGCCTATGCCGAGTCCGAGTCAAGACCGAGTCTTTGAAGGGTCGAGTCCGAGTCGAGACCGAGTCCGTTGGTTTTCAAATACAGTCGAGTCCGAGTCAAGACCGAGTCTTTGAAGGGTCGAGTCCGAGTTGAGACCGAGTCCGAGTCAAGACCGAGTCTTTGAAGGGTCGAGTCCGAGTCGGTTGTTTTTCAAATACAGTCGAGTCTGACACCCGTTTCACACATACTCCGTTTGCAGTGCGTATGCGGTGCATATTTTTTTCCCGTACCCATGTTAACAGAGCTTTCACACTGCACGCGGGTGCGGTCCGGCGATCCGTTCCAGGTGCGGTGCGTATACAGCAGTGCAGCGATCGTTTCCGCACCGAGTCTATTTCTGCTGTGCTGTACGCGCTGAATTAAAGTGACAGTGCATAGTTTGTGGTCAAAATGAACACAAATTGACATGAAAATGTAGTAATTTCATCATAAATATATTTAATTAAATAAAATGTATGGTAATTTTACCATAAATGCATTTAATTAAATACTACTATTTTTCATAGTCATCTTTTTACTTTAAGACCGGGGTAAACAAGGAAAACTGCAATTTACTTCAGCAAGGCGACATAATGAACGACACTCGTCTCATTCGTGGAGGTGGAAAAAAGGTTCTTTGTGATGCAAGATTTATTGTATAAAGATTTAAATTATGCAAAAGAAAAGGTATATGAGTCTGCTGTTTTTGTCAATTTTAAGTTTTAATTTAAAATGTTTGCGATTTTAATATAAGTAGCCTACATATGGTTCAGTATGTTACCTTGCTTGAGCAACTTAATATATAATCTATATAGAAGTAATGCATTGAATAATTCGTTGTTTAAATTGTGTTTAAACGTGAATACGTCTATTAAAGTGTGTAGCCTATGTGTACAAAGAATCGCACTGGTGACAACTTTTTTTAAATAAAAGTTGCTGATAACTTCTGAATTTGAAATACAAATAGTGAGTAATGCTTGTTTGTGTTTGTGGTAGCCTACAGCCGCGGATCAGTTGCGCACTGCAAACGCAGCATGAGTATGTGTGAAACGGGCGTTAGTCAAGACCAAGTCTTTGAGGAAGCAAGTCCGAGTCAAGATTATGTCTCGACATGTCAGTTTTGATATTAATGATTTAATATCACCCCAGTGGAAAAAAAATCTCGAGGACTCAGTCTGAAATTACGAGTCCTTCTCCCACTGTGGTCCGAGTCCGAGTCAAGACCGAGTCCTTGAAGGGTCGAGTCCGAGTCAAGACCAAGTCTTTGAAGGAACGAGTCCGAGACGAGTCAGAGAAAGCAGAAATCGGTCTCGAGACCGGTCTCGAGTCCGAGACCGGACTCGAGTACTACATCACTAGAATGAGGTTTGTGGAACCAGTTTGGGAATTGTTGTCCTTGTTTCAATGGGGTGCTGCCCATGCTGGTAAGCACCGAGCAGGCTCTGGTACTTGAACAGGGACCAGACATCCTGTCAAGGCGGGCTGAGGCCTGAGGAATGGAGACTTTTACCCAGAGGGGCTGAGTCGATCTGGCAGAGGTTCAGCAAAACATAAGTGGATCTGTTTGGTTAAGGGAATTCGACCCATGTCCGCTCTGGGGTGCGTTTCCCAAAGCCAACTATGGTCGCATGTTCCGTCATTACCAATAGAGTTCAATGGAAATTGCGTTCATAGTTGGTCAACGATGCTTTTGGGAAACGCACCCCTGGTCAGCCCTCACACCTCCAGAACCCTTGGATGCAATGGAACGGACGTGGTCAAGGCTCTGTCTGTACGGTATAACCCTGATTACTCTGTTCCCAGGATTCCTGTTCTGGGTACGCCAGGATGGTGTTTGCTTACTACTAGTAGCCCCGTTTTGACTGGCCCGATTTTGGTTTTCAGAACTGATATCTCTCCTGGATGGCTCTCCTTGGGAGTTTCCCATTTGGAGGAATCTTCTGTCTCAGATAGGAGGCACAATTTATCACCCGGGATATGGAGACTAGGGGTCTGGCTCCAATCTTAGGTGCTGGTCTTTCAACTGAGGTTGTTGAGACTATCCTAAGTGCTCCTTCTCCAAGGAAATTGTACGCCTTCAAGTGGAGGCTCTTTTCCTTGTGGTGCAGAGAGTGTTACTTGGACCCAGTTAACTGCCCTCTTGCTTCAGTGCTGGAGTTCTTCCAAGACCGTTTTCTCCATATACAATTAAGGTGGATGTGGTGGCCATTTCTGCTATCCACATACTCATGGACAGACCATTCCCTTTGGTGCCTTGCTTCCTGCAGGGAGAGAGATGCCTTAGATCTTCCAGGACAACAAAGTCCCTTGGTAACCACTCTATGGTACCTTTTGAGCCCCTGGAGTCAGCCTCTAAGAAAGTTCTCTTACGGTGACTATCACTTCATGAGTGGGGGATTTCCAGGCCCTGTCAGCTGCTTCCTTCCACTTGGAATTTGCTCTTGGTGAAGTCAAAGCAATTCTTCATCCTAGGCTGCCTTCCTCAGTTCCACGTTATGTGGTTCTTCAGGTCTTCTGTCCTCCGCCTTTTCAATCTGTGGAGCAGGATAGGCTTAATCTCTTATGCCCCGTTCGGGTTCTCAGCATT
The DNA here is from genome assembly GCA_031834385.1 of Semotilus atromaculatus. Classification (NCBI taxonomy): domain Eukaryota; kingdom Metazoa; phylum Chordata; class Actinopteri; order Cypriniformes; family Leuciscidae; genus Semotilus; species Semotilus atromaculatus. The sequence continues at coordinate 24,298,204 of JAULUF010000013.1, read as the reverse complement.
CATGTCCACTGCTCAGGCCAGTGACGTAAATTCCAGCAGCTATTTGTTCGATTTGGAGCATACAGCAGTGCCTCTGCGTGTTTAAAAAAAAGTGTTTTTAAAGGGGTCATGACATGAGAAACCAAATTTGCCTTGATCTTTTGGTATATAAGAGATCTATGTACTATTAAAACTTCCTGTAAGTTTCATAGCTTAAGACGTCCTCCCTATTATAAACGAAGCATTTATTTAATCAAGCTCTAAATACAGCTCGTTCTAGATCCTTTGTACTTAGTGACATCACGGTACGAAGTGACGTCATGGTACGAAGTGACATCATGGTACGAAGTGACGTGCCAGTCGTTTGCATATGACCGTCTCCAGCGCAAGACAACTACGCCTCATTTCGCATCATCGCATGCGTTGTCGTTCAGCGAGTGGGTCTGTTTACAAGATGACTGCGATGCCACGCAGATGTGCTGTTCCTGGCTGTGGACAAACAACATGTTTGAATACGCTGCCAAACGATCCAGATGTCAGGGAAAGCAGTTGGATGCAGTTTATTTGCAGCATATGCAGTGCGCCAAAGGTTTATTTGAACGGTGAGTGATCAGATGACCGTGACAGGGGGCATGTTACTGAAAGAACGAGCAGAGGGAGAGAGAGAGCGCCCCGGACGTGCGCGTGCCGTCAAACTGTCTTGCTCTCTCTCTCTCTCTCTCTCTCTCTCTCTCTCTCTCTCTCTCTCTCTCTCTCTCTCTCTCTCTCTCTCTCTCCCTCCCTCCCTCCCTCCCTCGCGCATGAATCAAAATCAATTGATAATTGACACGACGGTAAAAGATCGGAAGACCGAAGTTTCACGTGGTGGAGCATTGTGTAGTATACATGTGATACAAAATGATTTACGTTAATAATTTATGCATAAGCAGCACTGACGTTAGCCAATCATAACAGTGGGCATTAACACTGAACTCTTAAAGGGGAAACACCTCCAAAACAGACTGTTTGAATCAGAGGTTGAGCAATAGAGTGGGAAAAGGTCATAAATCACTACATTTTTAAAGGTTTTTTTTGACAAAAAACTATAGTAATACTATAATTGCACCTAAGGGAACATAATAAAACAAAACAAAAAACCATGTCATGACCCCTTTAAACTGAATTGTGCAGGCTATTTCTCAGGCCTTTGGGGTGTATGGAATACCTTCACCCCAAGGCATCAGAGCACAAATTACTAGGGCCAAAGCTTCTTCTGTTGCGTTACTGTCAGAAGCGTCTTCACACATTCATAATGCTTTTAATAGCTTGGATTTGAGTTCACCAGGCTTTCAGATCCTTGCCCACTAAGTTTGTCCATTAACGATTTCACTTCTTTAAGGGGAAGGCATTCTTTTATTATGGCATAGTGGGTATTCACATTCCTATAGCATACATTTTCAGACACAGTGTTGAGTTCCAAAAGGAATCGTCTTGGGATATGACTGTAACCCCAGATCCCCAAGTAAGGAACAAGACGCTGCATCTTTGTGCCATATTTCCTGCATGTCTGAGTGAAACATTTTAAAGCGCCCCATCATGGATTTTTGAAAATGACCTTTCATGTAGTGTGTAATATAGCTCTAAGTGAATGAAAACATCCTGCAAAGTTTTAAACCTGAAAGTGCACCATATATAAAGTTATTGTCTCTTAAAAGTCAATGAAATGAATTGTTTTTCAAACGAGTCATTAGCTGTTTCGTAGTGACGTCAATATGAAACATTAGCCCGCCCACTTATTGCGCGCACAGACACAAGTCAAGTGAAAACTTAAAGCTGAATAGCATCATGTCGAGAAGACGCTGTGTTCTACAATGCAAAGCTAGAGCCAGTTTGTTTTCACTGCCCAGGGATGAGCATGTGAAGAATCAGTGGATAAAGTTCATATTTACAACGATACCAGAGCAGTATAGCCCGAACCTTGTGCTGTGTCCCCATCATTTTACTCACGATTGCTTCACCAACATAAATGCTATCATTGGATTCGCAAGCCGGTTGTTACTGAAGGAGGGGTCAGTACCCAGTTTATATGGATCAGCTTGTTCCTCCTCCGAATCAGAACCTGTAAGTATTATTAAAGGGTTAGTTCACCCAAAAATGAAAATTCTGTCAGTAATTACTCACCCTCATGTTGTTCCAACCCCGTAATACTTTCGTTCATCTTCGGAACACGAATTAAGATATTTGTGATTAAATCTGAGAGCTGGATCACTCCTCCATAGGCTTCTAAGGGATTGAAACTTGTTCCCCCCGAAAAGTTATTAAAGAGATCGTTAAAATAGTCCAAGTGACTACAGTGGCTCAATCTTAAGTTTATCAAGCGACGAGAATACTTTTTGTGCGCAAAAACAAACAAAAATAACGACTTTATTTCAACTATTCATTTCCATCTCTGTTGGCCTCTAGTCCGTTAACGTAGTGTGATAGCGTAGGGCTACGTCACACGCAGGGTCCCTATTGGCCGACGCTGGTCATGTGTGTGATGCGTGTGACGTACACCACAGAAGCGATACGCAGTTTTACTACGTGAACTCAGTCGAGGCCCACAGAGAAGGAAATGAATAGTTGAAAAAAGTCAATTTTTTAGTTTTTTTTGCGCACAAAAATTATTCTCGTCGCTTGATAATCTGAAGATTGAGCCACTGTAGTCACTTGGACTATTTTAACGATGTCTTTAATAACTTTTCGGGGGGAACAAGTTTCAGTCCCTTAGAAGCCTATGGAGGAGTGATCCAGCTCTCAGATTTAATCAAAAATATCTTAATTCTTGTTCAGAAGATGAACGAACGTTTTACGGGGTTGGAACAACATGAGGGTGAGGAATTACTGACAGAATTTTCATTTTTGGGTGAACTAACCCTTTAATCATTTTTGCAGTTATGTTTTCTGTAGCATACTCGATACGTATTTTGTTGTGTGTGTTGTGTACGCGCCGCGCAGCTTCTAGGTCTCCATCTAACAGCAATGTGTTCGCTCTCAATTGTTTAGAAATATGTCAAATGTTTGTCGTTGTTGTTATTTTGAGTTGTGATAAAGAATAGAGCAATACTTTGGTGTACTACTGCAGTGCTTTATCAATATGTTTCTGCGTTGCGCTAATGTTAACAATGACTTGAATGGGTATTTACCACCGAGCTGTGGTATATGGGCGCTTACATAAACATAAATCAAGTTATTCCCTCTCTGAGTTTTTATTTTTTACAACAAAGCGGGACACCATCATTATTATAACACAATGTAAGGGATGCAAGCACTGTATACTGTACTCTGTGTTAACCAGTAGAAGTCATTTGTCTGTAAACACAGCTGACCAATCATCGCAGATTAGCATCACGCAAAGGAGGTGTTTGGGAAAATGAATCATTGAACGAATCATTTGGGAGTCATTGAGCAAATCAGGTAAAAATAAATGCATATTATAAGACAATGAAAGTGTTTTTTGTCCTTGCATGCATGTAAAACTTTTTTTGGGAACTCCCAAAACAAACTTAGGAACATTTCAAATGCCATGATAGGGGCCCTTTAAGAGAACCACCATTGATCATAATAATTTAGTCCAAGATAAAACTAATTTGTGTAAGCGAAACACTGACTTTCTTATATGTACACAAAGTTTTGGAGCAGAAAGGAGGTTAATTTTAAGACTGTATGCAGTCAAATATGCACTGAGGAGAATTTAATGAGAGAGGCTGTGGTCACAAAAAAAAAGCCAATTAAAGTCTCACTGGTCCTTCAGGGAACTTCCTAGTACTTTTAGATTTTTTTCTTTTTTTTCTTTCCAGTACTGTGAGAAGTCTTTGTTCACATTAAATTACATTGCTGATACACTACTATTCTGTCAAACATTGGTATACTGTGAATTTAAATATATCATATTGTGTATTTTTTCGCCTGAAGTCCACTTAATGTTTATTGTACCAAAACCAGCCATAATGCATAGTTTCATGACCATTTCCACCATCTATCAGACCCTTAGGCTTAAAAAGGCTGACTTTTGTGCTGAATTGGGGTTAGTATATTTTTACAGTTTTAATTTAGTTCTCATATCTATTTTATTTATCTTTTGTAGATTTAGTTTTCTAGTTTCAGTTTATAGTACTCCATAGTATTTTCATTTCAGTTAGTGACTTAAAATATATATGTATATATATATATATATATATATATATATATATATATATATATATATTAGTTTTAGTTTTTAGTAAGACTTAAACAGTCTCTGCTATGATTGTCTAATGTTTTTGCAAGAAACTCATCCAATAGTTTGTTCTACTAAAATAAAAGCCTATTTGCTTTACATTATATTGTGACAGGATCACAAAATAATCCATTATTTGAGTGTTAAACATTAATATTATTTGAAAAGATTAAAGAAAATTCAGTTTTTAATAAATGACCCCTTTTAATTCAGATCACGCTTCCAAGGGAGTGAGACTTTATTTGCATCTTGAAGAATTGTGTCCTGCCACTTAGAGCAGATAGGAGTACTAATCAATTTGATAATTAAGCCGATGTCTCGGTTTAATCACACGGGCCTACCTTGAATTACCTTCAAGCACTTCTTAAAAAATGTGTCAGAACAAGACTGATACTGTAGAGGACAAAATGGGAAAAATAGTATTTATAGAAAGACAGTACTGTTAATTCATTGTCCAGAAATCTTCAAATATCAGCAACCTCCTTTTACATTATATTGCATATTGGCATGATACTGTGTTACAAAATGTTTTTTACTTAAACATATTCAAGGATTAGGTTAACAGTTTGTCATATAATTGCAAACAAAATAATATGTTTTAGCATCTCCAATATATTTCAACATCTGCTAATGTCGTGACTTTCACCTGATGGTGATCTTAGCAGGTCATTACTAACTCTGTCATGTTTTACAAATGACTTCTCTCCTTTGACCCACACCAGAGATTTTCAGGTAATGTATATAAATGAAGGTCTGGATATCAGAGGTGTCATGGGGGACCCTGTTGCAGATCGGTCGCTACCTGCAAGCTAGCACATTAGCCATGCTACCCTGTTTGCTAGCAGACCACCTGCAGGATTACCGCCAGTGATGAATGTTGTTATTGCTTTTTTGCTGGGGAACTTCGAGCTCCTCTGGTTTGCAGTATTGAATGTAAGTATCGCCCTGTAAACAGGCCATTTGAGGAGGCGTATGTTAGACGCGGTTTTCAAATTCAAGATTGCTTTTTTATTTTAAATGCTTCACTTCTCTCGACAAGTTTCTTAGACAAGACATGAAAGTTTATGACTTTCTTCTGTGGAACCAAAATGAAAATGCTTAACAGAATGTCTTAGTTTTTTTTTTTTCATAGTCATACAGAGAATAGGGACAGCTGCTATAAGCACCAAAAGAGGCAATAAAACATCATAAAAAATGTCTATACAACTTGTGCACTATATTCCAAGTCTTCCGAAGTCACAACATAGCTTAAATTATCCTTCACTGACAATCTTTCTCTCAGATATTCTCTCACATTTTGTAGCCAATGCTCTTTTTCAGTATTTTTAATACTTAAGTTAACACACAAATGAAAAATTGTCATCTATTACTCACCCTCATGTCATTCCAAACCAGTAAGACTTTCGTTAATCGTTGAAACACAAATTAATCTATTTTAAATGAAGTCTGAGAGATTTCTGTCCCTCCATTGACAAGTCTATGCAACTACCACTTTGATGCTTTTTTTGACATTGTATTTCTATATCAGACTTGACGGTTTGGCACTATTGCTTCTGAAACTTTTTTTTCTCTCTTAACACCAGAACCTCATTATTGCGGACTGAACCGAGGAACCATCTTCCATCATCTTCCAATCCGTCCTCCTGGAAGATCAAAGTCTGGTCCGACTCTACTCACCAACCCAACAGGACGATCAACAATCTTATCGCAGCCTTTGTTCTGTTTTGTATAGGCACCTATGATGCTTTCCAGAATGTATCTGCCGCCTCTGAAACCTAGAGTCTGAGAGAGAAAAGGAGGATCGAAGGGTAAGACCATGTGAAGATTAGAAGCTGGAGCAAACAGCTATTGAAGCAAAGACGGACAAAGAACACGCTTGGCAGAGGCTGAAGGAAAGCCAGTCTTTCATCAACAGCAATGATGAGGCCAAATGACATTTCTAATGATTGACTTCAAAGTCCTTCCTCTGAGAGCAGGGAGCATGACTGCAGAGGAAACTCAAGGAAAGTATATGTCAAACATCTCTATTTCAATTGATTTCTTTCATATAAAGGATAGTGGGATTTTACCAAGGAATTCAAACTTTTTCAATAGATTATTTGATGTGGTAAACCTCATCTTTTATCCAGGCCATTTTATGCTTTTAATTGGTATGCAAGAGATGAGTAATTCTAAATGTATTCTTATTAGTGGTGTTTGCAAAGGCAATCTACACTATGATTCTCAGTGTTGAGGGTACGCATTAAAAATAACGTGAGTTACGTAATCAGATTACTTTTTCAAGTAACTACTAAAGTAACGCATTACTTTTACATTACATTGACAAGTTTTTTTTTTGTTTTTTTTTTAAATAAGCACTTTGTTTTCCCACTTATTGACTGACAGCTCTCTTGTCCCCATGTTGAGAGAAATCAGGAGTAAGGGCAGAGGTGTTGTGTGTGAACAAGATTAGTTCTAGATTAAATGTGAAAAATTACTTTGTGGCCTAAACATCACATTTGTGTTTCAGTTTTTTGTTTTCATTTACTGAAGAAAGTGTGTTGAACTTTCTTCTTCTGTGATCCAGAACAGCAGTACAACTGAAAGGTTTATTTGAGCAGCGCCCTCTACTACAGACGTGATTTTGCATTTCCTTCGGTCTATTCAGTCTATTCATTTCACTTTTGGTGCGCACGGGCCTTAACGTTTGCTAAAAATTTGTTACTTTTTAGGGAGCAATGCTATATTTGAATGTATTTCTTTTAACCCTTTATGACCTGCCATAGAACAATTCCACCAGAGTATATCTTTGTATTTTTACATGCTGTGCTGTCATTCTTTTGAGCATTTTCATATGCCATACATCAAAATAATCCTTACTCTCCCAATTTGAAGGCTATGTTTGTAATAAATCAATAGTAACTAGATAGATATCTCAAAAGTGCAATAAACAAAAAGGTTTTTTTTCTACATATTTTATTCAATACAAAAAAATGGATAAATGTCAACCTCAAACTTGTCAATGTGAAAACCGTGCATAAAACAATTTAAAACTATACAGAATTGATTTGAACTGTTTACATAAATTCGTTTTTAAGATACACTCATTTTTGACACACCCTGGGGTCATAGTGCACAGAACGTGATACGTCAATGAGCCATCGGAAGACGTAACTATCAATCGCAGATCTACAGAACATGTGTGCAAAGACGTGCAATGCATTTTTGTGTTTGTTTTTTGTAAACGCATATTACGCAATTTGAACAGACTCATTAGAGGGTGAAAACAACGCAACATGAGCATGTTGGAGGCTTGATCTGAACATGTTACATCTCTGGTTTTGTATGCAAAAAGAATGATTGAGCTAGCGATTTGGTTTCAGTTTCTATAGGCTCTTAAACAGACACACGTGTCGGTCTTAGAGGGTTAAAAGTAACTTTCCTCAACACTGATGGTTATTGCTCAGATGTGTGTTCGGTTGCTCAAACGTTTGGGTTTTATTCCGTTTTCCAACTGTATGTTGGTTAAGAATGAATGGCTAGAATTTATTCACACCTCAATCTATAAAAAATATGTTTCTTTAAAGGCTCTTAACACGTAGTAACAATTCTATTTAGGACTGTATTGTCCTGAAGAACCCTTTATGCTGAAATGGTACTTTGTGTTAGAGTTTAGGGTTCTTTATTCCCGCCTTTTTATTTTTCAAATCTGTAACTGTCAAAGCCTCCTCATTATTGATGTTCTGGAGCTAAGCTATAGGCTACAATTACACAGACTGTCAGCATACTCTCAACAGGTAAATTATTGCTTTCTTAAAATGTCTACAAATGAGCTTTACAACGACAAAAAGTCATGATTGTTAGGAAACCAGTCACAATTTTTAGTTTAACTGAACATGTAAGAAGCAGCTCTGTTCAGTTAAGGATACTCATCTTCTCTTCTCCACAAAGTAACATACATATGGAATTTATGATCCATATTGTTTTTTTATTATTTTTATTATGACTTTATGCCTAAACATACAAGCTCATGACTTTATATCACTTTTTCCTTTTAACATGGTAAAGGGCTCATACTGTTTGTATGTACTACTACTACATTTTTGCCTTTATAAACATGATTCTTTTTACATAATCAAATGGTAGAGACACAATGTAACTCTAAACTCTATATAATAAGACCAGGCAGATTAAGACCAGAGCCTTTAAGAAATGCAGTAGACAGCAAGCCAGCTCACTAGACTTTGGAATAGAGCCATTAAGTCTATTTAGGAAACCCTGAGAGCAGAAACAAGAGAAAGCTTTATTATTATCATGTAGAGGAGGAGGGTTATTGTTACTTGACAGCTAGAATAGAGCCTGTGTTGTCAAAAAGTCATAACCAATACCAGTCATTTGTGAAACTCTCTGTCTTACTAATTGTTTGGCAGATTTCAGAAATTATTCAAGATTATTTAAATCCTCTTTCCCTTTAGGCTTTATCAGACATGATTTGTTTCACAAGCTGTTTTTATTCTCCACGACTTATTAGTGCCACACACTTTTAATCACGAGGTTTTACAGTCTTTATGCTGTAATTATATGTTTGCTTTTGTCATTTCAGATAGGTCTTTAAAAGAAAATCAGTGGGACAGGTCAGATGACTTTTATCCCTGAATGAATTGCTTGTGGATAGGGAGGATACGGTTAAACAAAGCAACGGCATTTGTTAAATTGGAAAGTGTTGAAAAGCGCTGTGGGATATTGTGTCTTGTGATGCCTGGGCTCTGTGCCAAGCCCAAAACTGGCTAAATGTCTTAGATGGCCATTGAGAAATATACATCTGCTCATTACGCTCATTAGAGAGAGGGAGAGAGAGTGAGAGTGAGAGTGTTTCAATGTGTTTCCTTTATTTGAGTTTCAATGTGATTTTTGGGAGAAAATTTGGCGATTGCATTGGATCTGTTATGAGTGACCTGATTTTGTCTTTGCAAGTGCCGGCATTACATGAAACATTTTAAAAAGAAAGAACATGTGATTAGATGTGTACGTAGGTAACATAATCTTTTAGGACAAACACTCTTTACACAAGAAATCAGATGTCACACTACTGAAGAATGTAGTTAAGTTAGAAGAGTTCCTACTTTTAGTCAGTAACTCCCCAAGACTCTTGGGAACTGGCATCCACAACACATTTGCTGCTTGTTTCAGCTGGGTAATGCTTACTAAGAATCGATCTGGAGAGCAGTCACGTCCAACGGCCACAAAAGATGCGGTGACTAAACCTAAATGCGAGAGTCAGGGAGTTTCTCTTGCATCAGCGCTCATGTGGATATTCCTCCTCTTCATTCTGCCTCCACACTGCTGCCACACGACTCACACCTCGTCTTCCATCCCAGAATCCCGTGGGATTTCTTTCCTTCAGCTTCTTTAATTAAGTGGGTGATATGTGTGACCAGCAACCAACCTGATAAAACTCCTCAATGGTTCCTATGACCATTATTGCCTCTTGTTTTGACTTGGATTCGCCATCTTCCCAAAAAATCAGAACGGAAAATCCGCCTATTTTCAGTAATCCATCTTTATATAACCTTGATTCATCCGCCGAACGGCGGCAAAAATACAAAGCCGTTCTGCTGAAAAATGAGGCATGTAAATTTTCACAGCCCTTTTGATTTTCAATACTGAATAAACATCCCTCAGAAGCTGGAGTTTGGAGAGAGGTTTGGGATGAAATTGGCTTTCGGTAAAACGTGGAATGAGGTTGGACCATATTTGTGTTTGGCCCTGTTGTCCGGTGCACATATAGTACGGTAGTAACCAGGCCGGGCTCTCGTGAGCATGGCAGTTAGAGCGAGCGTCTGTCTGACGTGATTGCCGCCAGCCGAGCAGATGGATCTACTGTTGTGAGATTACTCGCATGCCAATTTTCCAAATACACAATGGTCGAGACCTCTAAAACTCAAATTTAATTACTATAAAAGTGGCCATTTTCAATCAAAATTTAAGAGCAATGCATTCGTCTTAATGAAGTTTCTTTCAAATTGTGGACTTGGTTCTATGCATCAGTTGTTGACTGGATGAATGTGAGCTGTATAGGAAAGGAGTGGAGTTTAAGCAGACTACGTGATTGGAGAAGTCTGGAGTTTCACAGGAAGATTGAGTTGTGACACTCTGGATGAATTGTTCACAATAAGACATAACATATTTTTAGAAAATAGAGTAGGATATATATTTTAATTTCATTATGACTTAAAGGTTTCAAATGTTAAATTGGTCTTTCTGTCATGCAAATTGGCCGGAATTTGGCCAAAGGTTCAAGCGCAGGCGATTCCATTGATTGTAAGACATTTGAATTGGTACGCTGTTCGATGCCTGATAAGAAAACCCACGAACTCACTTTATGATGTTCTCTGATCTGTTACTACCTTTTAAATGTTTACATTTATTTGTACCAAGAAAGGGAGATTTAACATTTTCTTTTCATTTTTAAAAGTTAGCTTACACTTTGCAAGTTAACTGTTTAGCGAACTAGCTTAGCATTGCATGCTAGCTTAGCCTATACCCGACCCAAGTTACTTATCCTACACTTAAATACCCTTCAAGTGGAGTCAGAAATATTGTAATTCGGAGTTTCACACATGAATTACCAAAGCGGAGTCATATTTATGAGTAAAAAAACGTGGAATTCTTTTGTGTTGCAAGGGGTGAGTCGATTTGAAACATTGCTGAAACATTGATATATAATCTAGATTACATCATATTATATATCTGTGATTCATATGAGCATCAGGCATTGCACAGATTCAATTCACAGGGCTGCCAACTTTTGAACTTAGCTTGGAGTGGGAATTATGAGAGAGAGCGTGGTGGGGGGTGGATGTAAAAAAGTGTATTGTGATTGTCAATTTGGTAATTAAAAAGAATTTTATTAAGTTTAGTGACAACATTTTACAATGTTTACATGGTACAATGACTGGTAGGCTACTGTTTTTATTATTGCTTGACACAAATTTCACGATTTCAATTCAATTCTTGTGTTTTGATTCCGATCTTAATTCAATATCGATTAATTTGGATAAAATATTAGGTACAGTAGTGTTCATTTTTCTCAAGAACTCAACTCACCTAATGCTGTAAACATACAGAGAGGCCTGTCAGAAATGAAATATAATGGGGTTTTAATAACGTTATAATATTTTAATCATATAAGTGCAAATATAAAAAAATGTGCTTATGTAAGGGATAATGTAATCACCCTGTCGGGGGTTTATTCTGAGATAACCATCTGGATGCACATTATCCCGGCTACTTGCCACATAAGTAAATAACTAGACACGAATTATTGATCTGAGTTGAAATATTTTATTAGGTCCTTTAACGAATATCTTATGCGAAGAGAGCGATTGCAGCGGCTATACGAACATTTAACGGACATTTAAGAGATACGGTGTACAGTCATTCATATCACTTATTACACAGCGTTTCGTCACATAAATAATTACGGGGATAAGAGTTATTGCTTTTAGATGAAACTGTTTTAGATTAAATTGTACCTGTTTGTATCTTACAATGCAGCTCAGTTTGTATGAAACAAGACTGTACACAAAATATTGATTCGACTGAGTTTTAATAATTTATTAGCTCACCAAATGCAAAACTTCCACGAAGAAAAAACGTTCCTAGCAAGTGTATAGCGCTGCTGACTTCAGTGACCCGGATGAGCCTGTTATCCGATTTCAGCGGTTGTTATCGAGGAATAACACACCGCTGGATGGCGCAATTGACCAATCAGAATCAAGTATTCCACAGAGCCGTGTACTATTAACTAGTAGTAAATAGCAAGAAGATCGGTTCACGTACCACTTGAACTGAGACGCTTTAACGATGGTACGTGAACTGAGGCGCTTTAACGATCTGTCACGTAACATTTACAAGCGCCAAAACGGTATTTTTTGTTTGAATTTCGTCATAAAATTGACAGAATCTGAAAGCTGAGAAAGTTTCATATCAAAAGTAACCTGCTCTGTCTGTCCGTCAGTGTCACCTTTGCTTCACGATTTTTCTCTGCGTGAGAAAATGGATGTGTGGCGTAAGAGCGTGTGAAAAGTGTCTCGCACTGAATGTGTGAGAGTTGTCAGTCCTGAGATGGACAGAGTTTATGGAAACTTTGCATGTACTTGTTTTCTATCTCCGTCAGATCACAAAGTCTAGTTTGACCGAACTTTTGCCCTGCTTGCTGTTGATAATTTTCCCTATTTCACATTTTTGCTAAATAATACACTACTGGAACAATTGGATCCAGCATTTTCGGGAACAACAGACAAAATTTCTTGGCTCTGATTTCAAAAATTGTATTGCATCTGAAGCAATTATGTTCGTGCAAGCTCACCTTCCTTGGTTTGTCTTGTCAAAGCTTTTATCTCTAAATTGCCTTCGATTTGTGCGGCTTCTTGCAGTCATTAGTTTTATTTCAGTCCTCCCCTGAGTGCCGCAGCATGATGCAGCGCCGTTAAAATGCACTTTCTTCAATCAATGTCATGAAATCATCGTTTTTAGACATTTTGAAAGAATAATCAAATCGTTATGTTGGTCTCAAATGAATTACATAAAAAAAAAAAATCAAGCTGTAATTTTCTTTGTTTAGTAGCAAACATTTAAAAAAAAAAATAGTGAAATTATTTCTAAGCCTCTGCTACTGCACACAATACTGTGCAATGTTGTGCTCAAGTCATGAAGGAATTGTCGTATTCATGAGACGAGAGCACATGAATGCCACAGTAATGCTGTAACTACTTGTGTGAAACTCTTTCAGCCACATTTATATGAATAAAGCTGTGACGGAGAATAGTGATAAAGCTTGTCAGAAACATTAAACCTTTAGCCATTTAATTAGCTATCAGGCGTGCGCAACAAAACTATGTTTTCTGAACGTGTAGGAACCATGCTAACTTATCAGTTCAGACCTTTATTGATTGATTTATTTATTTTTTGCTAGTTCAATCAATTATCACAAACAACCTAACAATCCCTTATTATGTGAAAGGATGGTTTCTACTTTAATTATATGTTCATGAAGTCCAGTACAACAATGGTCATTAACGAGACACGCTACAAAGCTAGTCAATGGCACTAGCTATTTTCAGTCATGCTTTACATGTTTTGAGAAACACATCACATTATTGTCTCAGTCTATTGTAACAATAGTCTATTCAGTCTAACAATCAGTCTATTGTCTATTGGTGTTTCATCATCCATAGTTCTCCATTGCATGTCTTATTTTCAAGTTTGTGTTTATGATCATGTCTAACTAGCCGTTTTTTTTAAATCAAGGTTAAGCTAGATGTGTTTTGCAACATGGGTGAAGGTTTCTAGCTGGTTTCTAGATCTGGCTCAAGCTGGTTGGCAAGCTACCATTCACCAAAAAACAGCTTTAGTCACTTATAACCACACTTATTTTAAAATTTGGTTTAAAATCAACCATGGTTTTACTATAGTATCACCATGTTTTTTTGTTTTTTTTTTGGTGCAAAACATGGTTTCGATACCATATGGTTCTACTATAGTAATAAATTACAATATTGATCAATATTACAGTAATACTAAAACTGCAGTGAGCATGAATGTTGTAACCATGGCTACTTTACAATGTTTTTATAAAAAAAATAAAAAAAAGTTAAACCATGGTTACTGTAGTAAAACCATACTTAATTTACTGAAAAAAGTTAAACCATGGTTAATTTTGTAGTTACCTTTGTTTACTACAACACCCAGTTAATGTTCATAAGGACTAGACTAGCTAATGGCCTGCTAAAAACCAGCTTGGATTATAATGACAATCTCAAACTTGCTATGTTGATTAGTTGCCATGCTAACAACACACCTACTAGCTTAAGATGTATATTCCAGCAGGGAATAAAGGTGTTAAGATAGTAGCTGTTCGTTAGCATTAGCAACAAAATTGGCAAGAATTTGCCTGTTGAAATTACAATAGCAATAACATCTAACTTAGAGCACTTTGGCCTCGTTTACACTGCAGGTCTTGATGCCCAATTCTGATTTGTTGCCTATATCTGATTTTTTTTTTACGTCTGTTTACATGTTCTTTCAATTGTGACCCATATCCGATTCTTGTGTTTACACTTGAAATACTATCTGAAACGTCGCGCATTCTTAAAGGGGGTTCTTGCACAGATGGACGAACACGTTGTGTGCTTGATGCTAGCTTGTTGTATATGCGAAGTTCGCCAAACATCACCATGATTTTGAGGAAGAGGAGGACGAAAAGGACCATCATTGCAGCCCGCGCATACGCTTCAGTTATTGTGTGCAAGACGAGAGAGAAAATAGTTTTTGCGTGCATGATGCGCACTGTAAACCCCTTGGGTAGGATTAGGGGTGTGGAGTGCGTGCGTATTACACGCCATAAAGTGCATATTATTGGAATTACAATTGAATATTGAAAGCGCTATCCACACAAAAACTATGTAGCCTATAGGCTATGCACGAGAAATCAAATTTGTGCTATAGATACGCACTTTCATGAGATTGTGGCGGGCTTTAACGAGGAGCAGTGGGTCCGTAATTTTAGGATGAGCAAGCCAACCTTTGATATGTTGTATCAATTTGTGTCCATATTCCTCTCATACGATATCATGACGTTTTGCAGACGCGCGCCGGTGTTTCTCTCGTCATTAAACCGCGGAGACGTTGCCTAATGCCTCAGAAAATCCGATCTGCCTGTTTACATGACAGTCGCATTGGCACAAATCTGATTTATATCTGATTTATTTCCACATATGAACGAGGCCTGAAACCTGAAACTCGAAATATCCGAATGCATGCGTTTTTATCCTGTTTACACTGTCATAGAACACATCCGATCTGTGTCACATGAGCAAAAAATCGGAATTGGGTCACATTTCACTGATTTGAGTGTCATTGCAAACCACAACATGAAAATAATTATGTTGGGCCCAGAAAACATAAGTGAACTCCACAGAGATCCACCTAAAGAAGATTAGTTTCGCCGCCTAAAACTATAAAACAACTTGCGAGCAGATGTTCATTACTCTTATTTCTCAGAATATATCTCTTCGGCAGGATGGGTGAATTATTAATCATATTTAATGAAGTCAGAGTCATTTTAATATGGCCTGCTGAAAGCACTCTAAGATTTAATTAAGTGTTGTATTAGCTTAGAGGAGGCATATTGTCCTTCTCTGATCTTCAGTTGTTGATTCGCAGAAGGATAAGCCAGAGGATTTAGATAATTAGTCATATTTGTCATGATCATATTCAACTCTTTGTCTCACTCATTTTTATTGCTAATTACAGGGTAAAAGGGGGGAAATATGTAACCTCTGCAATTCAGTGCCATGATAAACAATTTATCATCTTATTCAGATATTAAAAACATTGACGGCATAATAATTGTAGTATTCATTGTTCCTATGTTTTTATTGTTAAAGGCCTGTGTGTCATGATTATGTTCTGTTTTATTATCATGTTTTTGGTTTTCCTGTTTGCCTGTGCCTATTAGTTTCCATAGTTTCCAATTACGCACCTGTTTCTGGTCAGTTCATTACCTTGTGTATTTATAGGCCCACTGTAGTGCCTTGAAACACGCAGCTTTGTATGATGCGTTGACGTAATTGACCCTTCGCAAAGACCCGCCCCCCTTAGTTACTGTCGCTATGTCCGACAAGCTACGCCGCTCTCATGTTCTCACGCAAGTGAAAAATACATCGCGGAGCAGAGAGGAGACTGACAACACGCTGACAGACAGGACAGACCAGGTCACTTTTCGGAGATTTTTGATATTAAACAACAAAGTCTCACCTTTCAAATTTGGTCATTTTTTAAAAGTAATTTAAACAATAAATACCCTTTTGTGGCTCTTTAATGCGTCTGACAGATCGCTGTAGAGCATCAGTTAAAGCTGCTCGTGATCCGATAATCTCTTCCTTCTAGTTCATTTATAGCATCAAATAAACATGAATGAACATAAGAAGGAATGTTGTTTTAGACAACTAAAGATATCTCCCAAATAGGCCAGTCTTGTGAGCCACTCATCGTCATGCAACCTATCTGACAAGCGAAAAGGATTGTCGATGAAAAACAGTTTCAGCTCGTCTTTCAGTTCAAAAAAGCGTGCTAAAACTTTCCCTCTGGATAACCATCGCACTTCAGTGTGGAGCAAAAGCGTCAAATGGTCACTGCCCATCTCATTGCACAAGGTGGAAAAAATGCGCGAGTTTAGGGGTCTTGATTTGACAAAGTTAACCATCTTTACAGTGTCGTCCAACACCTGTGCCAGGCTGTCTGACATTCCTTTGGCAGCAAGCGCTTCCCTATGTATGCTACAGTGGACCCAAGTGGCATCTGGAGCCACTGCTTGTACACTGGTGACCACTCCGCTGTGCCTCCCTGTCATTGCTTTGGCACCATCTGTGCATATACCAACACATTTAGTCCAGGTTATTCTGTGTGATCGTATGAAACTGTCTATGAGTCCAAAAATGTCCTGCCCCGTTGTCCTCATCGGTAACGGTTTGCAAAAGAGGATGTCCTCATGGATTGACCCTCCATATATGTACCTGACGTACACCAACAACTGAGCCAGGCCTGCTATATCTGTTGACTCATCTAGCTGTAATGCATAGAATTCACTGGCATGTATACGACATAGTAACTGTCTCAAAACATCTGCTGACATATCACTGATCCGTCGGGACACGGTATTGTCTGATGAAGGCATTTTCTGGAAAGTATGTTTAGCCTTTTCCCCCAACATTTTCTCAGCCATGTCCATAGCAGCAGGGACAATCAGTTCCTCCACAATAGTATGAGGCTTGCCTGCCTTAGCCACTCTGTAACTGACCATGTAAGACGCTTCTACTCCTGCCTTATTTACAGCATCTGGCGCGATCAGACATTTTTTGGTGTTAGAAAGCAGTCTCAATTGTCGCTCAAAAAACTCCCGTGGCTTATTTTTCAAATTGCCATGTTTTGTTTCTAAATGTCTTTGTAAGAGTGAAGGCTTCAACGAGTTATTAGACAGAACCTGCGCACATATGACGCTCTGTGGCTGAGGGAAATTCGCATTGCCTGTGTAGCGCACTGCAGCAGGCTGCAAAGATTGCAGAGATCATCATAAAAGCTCTACTTTACCCTCTCGGTCTCCACTCGAATATTTTGTTAATAGAAAAAGTGCGATCATGTCAGAACAGAACGGCAATGAAATGTTTAACCGGCAAAGCCTTAAAGCACAATCACAAAAGTTCATTATTTAAATAATTTATTTATTTTCACTTATTGTGATTGCGAATAAGTGCAGTGTCATGTGAGTAGAAGTTAATATAATATAATACGTAGACCTACGGCAAAAAACTAGTTGAGGATAAATTCTTTAAAATTGGGCAATTCCAGCGTTATGGACATGACATTTGCAGTCAAAACTTGAAATATAAATTCTCAGAAAATGCATTTAATACTGAAACGTCTGTTTATATATCCACACTCCCTTAATAAAGCTCCAGACATTAGAAAAATATCAGTCTACACATGCGTTTTATATTTACTATGAGGGAAATACACGTGACGAGACACTAACTTTTAGGTGGCAAAATATTTGTTAGTAACTACACTGCGCAAAACAAAAGTAATACTACTGGTCGGCCTCCACAGAACATAAAATATTATTTTTATTAAATTTTTCATGTTCGCATTTAGGAGGAAAAAAACAATGTTACGGGTTGGATACGGACATGACCGCTCTGAAAGCGACTTTAAAACTTTCACAGAGACCTCAAACAGAAAGCACAAAGCCTTTCTTTAAAGTAAATTTCATTTTTTATTAATTGTATCTTAAAGGTGCATTGCGCAACTTTTCATGTTAAAAATACCTGTTTTTCTTCCTATACATGCTTAAAGAACTGCCTGATGGGCTGAATGAGCCCTTCTCTGCTCACTGAGATTGCCTCTATAATCCTGTACAGTAAAATATATAAGAGGGATTCGGGCTCGAATCTGAGCCTGGGCGTGACGTCATGCGCGTTCACGCTCATCAGGCTGTCTCGCAAGTTTGTGCATAAGCCGCCATTCTCCGCATCAGCGAAGACAACTCGTGCGTCAAAAGTAGAGGATGGATTCAAAGAGACCGGCTTGTAGTCCATTCCAAACCCCAACGCAAACTCCACATAAAGTCAAGAAAAGAAAAATTTTGTCTAGTGCCACCAAAAGGGCCAAATTGGAGTCAGACAAGCGTCGGAGTAAGACGAGAGTGAACCTCGGCAAGGCATTCAACAAATGGAGAGATCTCCGGTCTGCTCTTGGTCTTAAACGGGATCCTGCTGTCACTGCTATCCTCAGTGCTTCTCTCCACAGTAACATCAAATTGGTCAGAGCTCGTATTCTATCAAAACGAGGAAAACGTAAAATATCTTGGTATTGTGATAAAATACATGTTTTATTCTGAACATTGCAGGAAGGGAAATACAATGGTAAAGGGGTAAATATTTTTACTTTACTCATACTGTTTAGTAGACTAACTATTTACTAAATAAAGTATTGACACATTTCACATTTATGTTTGTCAGTGTGTATTGTTCCTGTCAAAATATCTACTAAATACATCAGCACTACATGTAGTTTAGTGATTACCAAAACAGTTCAAGATTCTTGTGTGATATAACATGTTGAAAAATATGACCGATAATTAGACACAAATTTTGAATAAATTCTAACAGAAAAAGGATGTATTGTTATTGGAATATTCTACTTGGCAGATCAATAAAACAGGCTGAACCCCGCAAGTCTTCGGCGGCTTAGCCTGTTGGGCTTTTATGAAAACGTCATGGTGACATTTGATTGTTTATTACCTTGAGACATTTGAGTGAACGTTGTTGACCAACCGTGTACGGTATGATTATTATTTTGAGCTATTGCGAAGTAATCAATTATATTGTTCATGAACGTGTTTTCATAACAATACAATCATAGGTGGATACAGTAAACACATAAACAAAGTTTTCTACTACCCCTGTTTTCCCCTCACACATAAGAGTAATTTACTCAAATGTCTTTCCTTCCATATATTTGAAATGACTTGCAGATTTATAACTTTATTACCTCTGAAGACATTTTGGCTGTACTACAAAGATCTGTGCGGCAGATGCTCCTTTAGTTATGAACAGCTCGTGCTCGTGCATGCGTGCGTGTGCGTGTGGTCTATGAGCGTGCACAACTCTGGTTGCAGTTGCGCTTGTCGCCAGAGGGGGCGTAGTTCTGCAAAAACTCTGAAACCTGCGTTTTGCACCTTTAATTTTAATCAATGTTTCATCTACCAATTGCCTGGATTTAATAAATAAGAAGTAAATATAGTAGAAAATAGATCATGACACGGAGGAAATGTCTTTTTAACAGAACAACAAGACTCTCTGCTTATGTAATCTGTATTTAATGAGCATTTCTCTAGCGCGTTCACTATACTGCGAAGATCGCGAGTCAACATCGCCAACTTCATCTTTGCAGCCGACACTGACAAACACTTGTTTATTAATAAACAATTAAAATGTCTCTATATATTTTAATTATATATTTGACATATTCAAAATCATTATGCCGGTTCTTTGTGGCAGCTTTTAGATATTGGCAGCGCCACCCTTGCATGTTACATGAACGCGTCACCACTGCATCAGCCCCGAAAACTTGCTTTTTTTTTCAAATCTAAAATCAAAAATCGTGATATGAACCGAATTGTAGGTTTGGTCTATCGTTACAGCCCTAGTAAGATGAGAAAGCAGGAGTTTAGTCGTTTGTCATGGTTGTAAAAAAAACTAAAAACAATGGCTATCTGAACATCTTTGCCAAGCGCAAACCAGCTACAGAAGTAATCAATAAATTATCGGGGAGGGTCATACCTTTTTTCACAATCATTTTGGAGGGTCATAGAAAAAATTATTGCTGGCGAAGGGAGGGTCAAGTCTTTTTTGACTACAGATCTCAAAACTCCTCCGGTAGCCACTTAAATACAAAACGAACAGTCCCTTAGATCCTTTTTCGCGTACCCCCTGAAATCAGTCCACGGACCCCTGGGGGTACGCGTACCCCAGTTTGACAACCATGGATTTATAGCATCAAATAAACATGAATGAACATAAGAAGGAATGTTGTTTTAACCGTGGAAAGGCGTCAGTATATTCATTTTTTTCAAGTTCAAATCCTCCCATGTTAATCTACTATCTCCCCTGACTGCTTTGTCGGACAAAATGGCGGATGGCGAAGTATGATTGGTCAGATTACCTGTCAATCAAGCTCCACGCGAAGGGTCAATTTCCACTGAAACAGGAAGCTAAGGCGGGACATATTGAATGGCTCCTCCCCCTTTCAAATAGCCAATAGCGTTTAGTTTTCCTCACAGACTGGGAGTCGTCCTCGACAGCACTGATATATGTGGATTCAATAGTAGCCTAAGAGGTGTGAATAAATTCTAGCCATTTCATTCTGAAAACGGAATAAAACTCGAGCGTTTGAGCAACCGAACACACATCTCCAAACCATATTTCTCCATAGTTCTTTTGAACTGGTTCTTGTTGGTGAATCGGTCAAACAAGTTCACCAAATCGAACTGAATCGTTCAAAACAGAATCAGCGCTGATCTAGTTTTCTAAAGTTACTTGCTTTCGGACGTGCCTGACAGTCACTCCGACTCGAAACAAACAATATCCCGGAGTATATGTTACTTCAGTATCTCCGACAGTTAACTGTGAGTCAGGTACAGCCACACTCGCTCTGGCCAGGTGGTATTTATAGCAAAGGGGGCGGGACCCTTTACACTCTAGAGAGCATTTGATTGGGCAGAAGATCAGACGGTCTATTCTATCGGACAGAAGGTCTACACCCTTGCCTCATTTAGTATATGCGGTTCTATGATTATGCAAATGAGCCCCGCCTCCACTCACTCACACCAGCTCAGATATCCACTCGTTGACGATCACACATTGATCTGATTAGTTACAAGGTAGT
Source organism: Semotilus atromaculatus (assembly GCA_031834385.1). Classification (NCBI taxonomy): domain Eukaryota; kingdom Metazoa; phylum Chordata; class Actinopteri; order Cypriniformes; family Leuciscidae; genus Semotilus; species Semotilus atromaculatus. The sequence goes on along the minus strand of JAULUF010000013.1, from coordinate 24,277,002 downwards.
TTGAGACATCAGAAACACCAGCGATATCAAGCCACGTTTTTGAGACTGTCTTTGGTTCACTGCAGTTTTAAGGAGAAGATACTCACCAATGGTGTTTACACATGAATTTGCACATGGTTTGATTTAAAGCATATTAGAAACACAGACATATAAACAATATTAAAAGCTTGATTTTAAACACCGAGGGACTTATGCCTGCTACAGACTGTGCGATTTCTGCAATCCTATAAGATGATTACCAATCACACCGTACGTCATTGATCTTATAAACTTGAGTATGACACAAGTTAGCATAGAAGAATGAAATGTCAAATAGAGCGAGATGAATCGCACTTTGTCAATTATGGTTTTATGTGCGCTGAAAAAAGAAGGAATTGAAAGAGGAGAATATGGACGCAGTCATGGCAAGGGAAAAGAGGCCAACTTGGCATGCCAGTGTGGCACTCCGGCGAGGACAGACTAAACACAGACTACGCCACCCTGGGAATTTCACCCAGAGAATGATTTTACTACCCAAGCCCTATAAATCTAACAGTTAAAGACACACAGATACGTATACAATAGAGCCAAAGACAATGTTCAATTTTGAAGGCACAACATTTATTAACTTAAATAATTTAACAGTTTAAAACAGTCATCTCTCCGGGGAAGAGAACACAAAAAAAAAAGAAAAAAAGAAAGAAAAGAAAGAAACAAACTTGCTGAGGCTTACCGATGGAGGCAAAGGACTCAAAAGGTAGTAAAAGATCCCAGGAACCCCCCCCCCCCCCCCCCCCCCAGTAAACACACAAACACCCCAATAAACACCAATGCAAACGGGGAAGTCAACAGCACTCCAAACGGGGATAATGCCACCCTGACACCAATACCACCATCGGCTCTCAGTTCTATAACAAAAAAAAGAAACAAACAGAAAATGCGCACAACCACACTCTTTCAACAAAGGTTTACCAAAAAGAAAATACAGAAATCGAAGAAAAGCAATATTTTTCTTATCACAAAAACAAACAAATCAATAAACATTTCTCAATTCAATAAAAGAAACCAAAACAAAAATAAACTTAATCACAAAATACAAAATGACTGCCAAAACCAACAATGGTTATAGTACGGCAGTATAAAGAAAACTAATATATATATAAACATCCAATAACTCCAAAAAAAGAGAAATCAAGTGAAATATAGATACAATTTTAGTCTAAATTGAAATCAAAACAAACAAAAACACAAAACAGGAAAATAAACTTCTTAAATCAACAAAATAATGATATAAAGCCCCAACCCCTTGAGCTATGGTCACATATCATAAAAACAAGAGCACTCCTGTAACGAATGCCTCATACTTCTGGCCAGACAGCCGTAACTACCCAGTGGCCGTGATAGCAAAGACAAGCATCCAGCGATCTACTCCACTCGCTGATACGTCATTTACACAAACAAGGCAGTGGCCCGGGCAAAGCGGCACGTTTGCAGGTCAGACAGAGACATAAACAAAACAGAGATGTACACGAAACAGCCTTAAACGCAGACAACGAGGTACAATATAGCCGCAGGCAAAACGGCAAAAGCAAAACACAAAACAAAGCAACACAGAGCCAAACAAAACAAAACAGAGCAAAACAGCAGCCAGCGAATCGGTCCTGTGCAGCTAGTGATGATCTCCGGCTAAACTGGCCTCATCCTTGTTAGCTACACAAAGAAAAATTACCATTAACCCCCAATTAATAAGAAACCAGATATAAATCCCACGTCATCTGAGATACATACCCATCATTCAGACATAACTGAGGGAAAAAGCTCGACGAGTGCCCACAGCACTGGTAATGCATTGTGTTCAGCGGTTCAATAAATTGAACGACGAGATGAAAGTTCGTCCATCCGACCGGAGATCTACGAACGCAAATAACCACATAATACCAGTAAGCAAGACGACAGGGAACAATGTTCGCACGGAGACAGCAAAGCCGGCACCCTACCTGTTAGCGCAGCACAGCACCGCACACGGGGAACGAGACCAGGAAGCACAACGCAACTTCCTGTCACCAATGAGCAAGAGACCGTCAGAAGGATTACTCGATATTTATAGGGCGGAGCTTCACACGGGGAGTGACCAAAGGAACGCCAGCTCATTACACTAACTCATACTGCCACACCAGTTTTGCAAATGGAGCTTGAGGTAAGTAGTTTTAAGTTTTATGGTTATAATAAATACGCCATTTCATGTTGCAGTTTTATTGGCTAGTCAGTAGACACACAGGCCGTAGCAGCAAACACACTGTGAGATGATAATGCAAAATTTTTAACACTGTCAGAAAATTATCGCAGACTATCTTTGGTCGCAAGACCGTGACAACGTCCGTCTTTGAACCTCTCTCACTGTTCAATGTAGGAGCACCGTTTAGGAGCCGCGACCACAGAAATCAATCGTCACGATTGGTCGTCTTTTGTCTAGGACAGTCCTAAATCGTACAATTTACCAGGCATTCATTTACACACACACACACACACACACACACACACACACACACACACACACACACGTCTGGTTCGCTATCTTTGTGGGGACTCTCCATAGGCGTAATGGTTTTTATACTGTACAAACTGTATATTCTGTCCCCTTACACTGCCCCTGTCCCTAAACCTACCCATCACAGGAGACATTCTGCATTTTTACATTTTCAAAAAACATTACTTAGTGTGATTTATACGCTGTTCTCCTCATGGGGACCGCTGGCTGGTCCCCACAATGTAGGTGATTTCAGGTTTTACTATACTTATGGGGACATTTGGTCCCCACAATGTAATATAAACACGAGCACACACACACACACACACACACACACACACATATATACATATACATATACATATACATATACATATACACACACACACACACACACACACATACACATACACATACACATACTATACACACACACACACACACTTTCACGCGCATCATTTTTTTGTGATAGTTGTACATTCCCTGGTTTGTCCTGACCAATGAAGCCTTTCACTGTTCTTGACAAAAAATCCTCCAGGTATTACGAGTTCTTTGTTTTCCCAGCATGCTCTGCTCATTTCAGTTCTTCCCCACAGTGACTATATGATGTGGAGATCCAGCTTTGTAACTCTGGACAACCGAGGAATTCAATCACAAAAGACATTTTTATGATCTTATTATTTTTCTTAGATTTCATCTCTCTTATTTTCTCTCTTGCTGCTTTTGCAAAGGGGACAAAGTTATGAGGCGTAAGTGATTTGTACTTGCATGAGCTTCATTGAATGTACACCCGTGCTCTTGTCAGTGTAAACCTGATTCCTCTAGTTCATTTGACTTGACAGCTCAATAGCTACTCAACACAGACAGAGTGAACTGTGGGATATGCTGATGCCCCCTCATCTGTCTGTCTTTTAGAATGTGTTACGTGAAAATCTGTCTCTCCCACGCGCTCACACACACAGACACCTTGCAGAGGTAAAGGGCATGCTTTTGTGTTCGCAATTTTTTATGTTTCAGAACTCAGAGGCTTTTTATCCATCGAGACCTCATGGTCTACACTGCGTTGCCATGACAACCACCGCTCTAACAGGGTGTTGTTTGCGGGGCTCGGCTCTCATAACTGGATGTGTTCATGCACCATAGACGGCACTTAAATCAAACAAACACTATATGTGAGACCTGGAGGCCTGAGGTTTGTTCGGTATAAATTACAGACATTTCTGCATCAGGCACCATGCTGCCATTCACAACACTCTCGGAGTATAGCACATATACATCTGAGTGAGGCTGTGGCTCTTATGGGTTTGAAGTGAACTGAATATGTGATGCTTTTTTAATGATCTTTACCTGGAATATAATAAAAGGATGTCTGAGGCCAGTGTCCCCTGGTATAGAAATGATGCAATATCTCTTTGCAATTTAAAAACTCTAGATAGATAGATAGATAGATAGATAGATAGATAGATAGATAGATAGACAGACATTAGATGGATGGATAGATAGATAGATAGATAGATAGATAGATAGATAGATAGATAGATAGATAGATAGATAGATAGATAGATAGACATTAGATAGATAGACTGTCATTAGATAGATAGATAGATAGATAGATACATAGACTGTCATTAGATAGATAGATAGATAGATAGATAGATAGATACATAGACATTAGATAGATAGATAGACTGTCATTAGATAGATATATAGATAGATAGATAGATAGATAGATTGATAGACATTGCATAGATAGATAGATAGATAGATAGACATTACATAGATGGATAGATAGATAGATAGATAGATAGATAAAAGGCAGACATTAGATAGATTGATAGATAGATAGACATAAGATAGATAGATAGATAGATAGATAGATGGATGGAGAGATAGATAGACATTAGATAGATAGACTGTCATTAGATAGATAGATAGATAGATAGATAGATAGATAGATACATAGACTGTCATTAGATAGATAGATAGATAGATAGATAGATAGATAGATAGATAGATAGATAGATAGATAGATAGACTGTCATTAGATAGATATATAGATAGATAGATAGACTGTCATTAGATAGATAGATAGATAGATAGATAGATTGATAGACATTGCGTAGATAGATAGATAGATAGATAGATAGATAGATAGACATTACATAGATGGATAGATAGATAGATAGATAGATAGATAGATAGATAGACATTACATAGATGGATAGATAGATAGATAGATAGATAAAAGGCAGACATTAGATAGATTGATTGATAGATAGATAGACATTAGATAGATAGATAGATAAAAGACAGACATTAGATAGATTGATAGATAGATGTAGATAGATAGACAATAGATAGATAGATAGATAGATAGATAGATAGATAGATGGATAGATGGATAGATAAAAGACAGACATTAGATAGATGTAGATAGATAGACAATAGATAGATAGATAGATAGATAGATAGATAGATAGATAGATAGATAGACATTACATAGATAGATAGATAGATAGATAGATAGATAGATAGATAGATAGATAGATAGATAGATAGATAGATGGATAGATAAAAGACAGACATTAGATAGATGTAGATAGATAGACAATAGATAGATAGATAGATAGATAGATAGATAGATAGATAGATAGACATTACATAGATAGATGGATAGATAGATAAAAGACAGACATTAGATAGATAGATAGATAGATAGATAGACAGACATTACATAGATGGATGGATAGATAGATAAAAGACAGTCATTAGATAGATTGATAGATAGGTAGATAGACATTGCATAGATGGATAGATAGAGTAGAAACAGTAAAGCACTTTGTGAACTGATATATTTGCGTCCCCGTTCTCATTCTCCAGTGCTTGTCACAGTTTTTTGATCCTCTGCTCAGAGCAACTGAGAGACACGCTGACACGCTTCTGAGAGATGACGCAACTACTGTACAGCGCACTGCGATTGTTTAACGCTTAGCAGACAGGGATGCTCTCGGTGATGCCTGTAAAACATAAAATGCTGAATTCTCGCTTTCATTGTCATCCCGGTATGTGTGCTGTCAAGGATCAAGCCACTATACGACGAACGCACAAACCTGAGCAAGACGTGCAACACCACACGGCAGCATTCCTGCTCGCAACGGCCAACAGAATATCTGCAAAATCTCACACCGCATGATCTTTTTCACAGCACTCTTGATTGCGGAGTCGGTGGAGATGATCATCAAGACTCAGTGCTCTGACTTCCTGTGGTGATCGAGACCCTGATCAATGATATCATCAACTGATGGAGAGCTTGCTAGCAGGAACACAAGCCCTGTCGTGGGAATAATTGATTGAAGGTGTGTTTTGGTCTCCTCTGTGAGGCAATTAATGAACAAGCTCACACATTCTAAAAAGAGTGTGATGTTTGCTCAAAGTACACACTTTTATTGAATGTAAGCGTCACGGTGGAGGCAAGTGTGAGATTGCCATGGGCTTTACTTTGTTTTGAAATGTGGTGGGCACAGTTGGGGGTGGGATTTGGTCGAGTGGTTGAAACATCACCAAAGGCTTAGCTCGTGAATGCTAATTAGGTTAGCACAAATAATTGAACATTCTTTTTTTTGTATTGATTTTAGAAGTTAGTTGTCTTTGCAAGAGGTTTACAAACTTTATGATGCCCAGGAACTTCAAATCTGATGATCCATTACTGGACAGCCCCATTCTGAAAATATAAAGGCAGCTGTATAATTATTATTATTATTATTTTGTATAAAGATCCATTTATACAGTATAGGGAGAAAAAAAATAAGCATGACAACATTTTACTAATTGGCTTTTAACTATTTATGTAGTATTGGGCATATTTTCTACCCTTTGTTAGATTTAAAAATTCTCTTTGTCATTTAAAGATTTAAAAATTAATGTCATGATTGTTGTCAGCCTTTAAAGAGGATTACTAAACATTAATTCAGTAATTAATATCATTATTAAATTCATTAGATATATTGTATTCGTACTCGAGTTTGCAGAACCCAAAGGGCAATTTTATTTAAACAAAACATGAACAAAACACACAATCAACAAGACTTGACTCTTAAGTTTTTATATTAAAAAGAAAATATTAAAAAATGCATAATCTTCCCTATCTGGTGAAAATCTTAGATTTTGACATCAGAAAGGAGTCATATACGTCCTATGTTATTATTTGTCTGGGGTTGTTTTTTTTTTTTTCCTTCTCCCTTTTTTCTCTCGACTTTCACTCTTAGCAGGACGGTGCGGCTACCTGATTGGTTCATCCATCTGCCAGTCAACCAAATGCTTGGTGATGATGCAACGCGGCTTCACCAATGAGGGCGCACTATGTGCCTATAAAGAGCGCACCAGGGATGTGGGAGATTCCACTTGATCTGTCTGTGATGTACCATTGTAATGTTTGAGAAACGCAGTGTTCTTTGAGAACTTGGTATATAGAGGCCCATTTGGGTCGTCTTTTCTCTGAGTATTCTGCCGTTGTTCTGGTTGTTAGACCTGTTATTAAACGGGGAAGAGAAAAGAACAGGTGAGAAATCACGTGATATACGTTTGCTACACTTAGCTGTCAATTGTGTATTGAACACTAGTTTAGCGACACGACATTGTTTCGTTTATATCTAACATTTGGTTATGCGTCATTCTTTGATTTGTTGAGGGGCGTCACTAGGCCCTTTTTAGGGGGGCTTCAGCCCAAACTTCTGCCTAGCCCCCCTTAAAATTTGTGATTAATAGGCTACACAAATTCGTGTTCGTTTCAGTCTTGTTATAATCAGATTCAGCACGTTCTTCATCTTCAATCCGCAGTGGCGCCGAGCAGAGAGCACGTCAAAAACAGAGGACAGGGTGTGTGCGTGTTCATCGGACCCTCATTGGTCTGTCACTGCTCGTCAATGTCAGAATATTTGAGATGACCAATCAAATCAAAGTAGGCGGGCTTTATGTTCACAGACGCTGCTGAGCGCGAATTTTAGCAGCACGACTCGACAGTGTACGGTCAAGTGTGAGATAAGATGAAAGCAGCTAAACTCAACGTTTCATATTTGACCGTTTTTTTAGGTCATAAATGTTAAACGAATGACAAAAAATAATCAGATTGATTACTGATCAATAATCAAATAATGTCTAATTTCGCCATTTTGAACTGAAAATAGGCCTATGTAACGACTCATACAGCCTAATGTAATAATTAGTTTACTGTCATTGTGAGGGAAACATTAACAAAGCCGTTTTCATCATTAATAATGAATGTGTACATATTGAGAATATACTACAAATTATAGCCTTTAGTAAATTAAAAAAGCTCAGCTTTATGGAGGGGAAGAGAATAAAGGGCAAGACGTGGATACTAAAAAATCTACTGCCCGCTGACACGGTTTTAAAGCTATTTCTTATCCTTTTTACTGAGATGGTTTTAAAGCTGTTGTTATCAAAAAAAAAATTTGCCTTCAAAACATCTTAAAATGCACATCTGTTGTTCAGAGAAATCAAAATTTTCTCTGGGAATCCCCGAACCCCCCTGACTACACTACCTCGAATTCGGGACCACAGTGATTATAAAACACTGTCATTGCATGGTAATGAAAGTGAGCATTAGACCCTAAACTAAAGTGTTACCTTTTTATTTATTTATTAAATCATACCCTCGTTGGGGGCTTAGCCCCCCTAAAATGAAAATCCTAGAAACGCCCCGGGTCTAGTTCCTTCTCTCTTTACCTCTTTCTTTTGTGAACCTTTTCTTTGGTTATGATTTGTATTTAAATTGTACACTTATGTAAATAATTATCTTGAGGTATTCTTTGCATCTCGTTTCTCACTGTAATAAATCATAATCATACTTAAATTAGACTGGTTTGTGTGAGATGTTTTCCAGTACACGTTCAGTATTTTAATGTTGCACGCCTTATTCTCCCTAGACTCGGTTTTGTAACACATACTGACAACTAATGTAGTCACATACTGCCATATGACTGCAACATCATAACCTTCACCAAGCTCCAGGAAAAGTTTTCTGTTCTATTTAATACATGCAGTATCAACAACTCAAAAGCTCTGTCACCGAAGCCAATCACACCTCCAGAGAACCAACTTCTAAAAGAACTAGATTTTGACACTTTCTAAAGAAAATATGAGTAGCGCTTGGCTGACCTGGCTTCTATGATACTGAGTGTTGTTGCCAGGCTATTGCTAGGTCTGTTTTTCTCACTAAAGGTATTATGGCTTCAGAAGACTTACTGCACACAGGAGTTCAATTAAGATGGAAAGGTCCTTGCTCCTTGTCATTGTATGGAAAAGACCTGAGTAAAGAAATTCTTAGCTGAAAAATAAGAGCATACAGGTTATAAATGACATTTCTGGGGTAAAAAAATATCGAATTAATATACTGTTTTCCTGAAGATACTTTTGTTGGCCTTTAAAACACAACCCTAAAACCAAACTGACAGGGATGGCTAGGGTACAACATTGAACGGACAGTTTTGTTCCAGCACAGAATGCCTAACTGAGTCCTTGACATTTTAAGTTAATTCTACATGAAGAACGTCAGTGGCATTTTGAGGGTCTGTAGCTAAGAACTGAGCAAGAAAATTGTTGAACCAATGTTGGTAAATTTAAGCAACGCTCAGACACAGTGACCTTTTCTAAAGCAGCAACCTTCTGAAGCGATAAGCTGCTACTCTCTCAGGTATATTGTAATGAGGGTTGTGGAGGGACGAGAAGACACTTTGTCACTGAAGCTGAAGATGTTTCAAAGAGTCCATTGATTCAAACTAGCACTTTCTTCATTCTTAGTTCTGCTTTATGAATATGAAATAAATGGGCAACACTTTAGAATAATGGCCCGTCATTAATAGGTAATTATGCAGGAAGTAATGCAGGACAAATCAAATGAGTAATACTGCATTAACACTTCGGCTACTACTATTAACTAACATGGAACAAGTTGAACTGATCAGTAATTAATATCAAATTTAGGGTTGCACTTTAGTTTACAGTATGTGCACTTACAGTGTACTGACCTGAGTAAGTACTAGTTAATATAAGGTACTGTAACTACAGCGGTTAAGGTTATATTTAGGGGTAGGTTCAGGGTTAGTACCTAGTTATTACTCAGTTAATGTAATTACTATAATAAGTACATGTACATGGGGACTGTGAAATAAAGTGCTACCAAATTTAGGACTAAGATAGTTCCTTATTGGGTTCTTATTATAATTACTAAACGAAATTAGTCTCATTATGACTATCAACTAACTATGATAAATTATAAAGAATTACCAATTAATTACTAATTACAACATTATTGTGTGTCTGAGACACAATCAATCATCTTTTTTTTACTCTGAATATAGTCATAAAGTGCATCACAAATTACTCAAGTGTTGCCTAGTCACTCTGCGGAAACTATTAGGGATCTGGACCATTATTTTAAAGTGAAAAACATTTCACATCTCAGAAACTTTAATGTATGTCCAAGTATGTCCTTGTTCACATCAACTTTTACTCTCCATTCCTTACTGTAAAGCCAAAGTAGAACTATTTTCTTCAGGAAGGTACAGTATGAATACCACTCAAATGTTGATGTGTCCTCCTAGATGTCTGGACATATCTTCAGAAGTTTATCAAAGATGGACCAGGCATGCAAACATATTTTCCCCAGATGCACAGACAGAGAGAACAAGGACATACTGGACATAATAAAAATGTGTAGCCAAGCAAAAGCTGAGCTGACTAGCTCCTAGCATGTACAGCAGCGGTGTCCAATCCTGCTCCTGAAGGGTCAACATCCCGCAGAGTTTAATAAACACACCTAAACCAGCTAATCAAGGACTGCATTCCCGGCGTCAGTCCAAATTCAATTATCTGTGTATCCGATACGACACATGTTGTGTGCACAGTAACTCGTTTGGGGGGTATTGCCCGCGAAAGCCTTGGCAGGACACGAAACCCTCTGCAACAACATCTGATGTGGTTACGTTTAATGTGGCATGAGAAAGTGATGCAAGCAAAATGTGATCAGAGTAGTCAGATTGAAACAGATTCTTGAAAACGAGTTGAATAAGTCAGCTTAAAATGAGTTGGAAAACAATGGATTTCATGTTTTTTTTTTTTTTTTTACCTCTACCTAATAACTTTTAGAGTTACACTTTATTTATCGTTCACTTTAGACATTCTGCTGAGTAAATTGCAAGTTGACTACAACTACATGTCAACAAACTCTTATTAGAGTATTAGTAGACTGTTTAGGGCTAGTGGTATACGTTGACATGTAGTTACAAAGTTACTTATAGTCAGCAGAGTTATTTACAACTTAAAAAATGTTTTGTTCACACTTTAGATTAGGGTCAAATTCTCTCTATTAACTAACTATTAACTATGACTTTTGCCTCAAACTTCTAATTACTGCTTATTAATAGTTAGTAAGGTAGTTAAATTAAGTTTAGGTATTGGGTAGGATTAAGGGATGTATAATATGGTCATGCAGAATAAGTTATTAATAAGTACTGATAAACAGCCATAAAATATCCTAGTAATCTGCATGCTAATAAGTAACTAGTTAATAGTGAAAACTGGAACCTAAACGAAAGTGGTACCTGTGTGTGTGTGTGTAGTAAGTGATTTACATAATGTTATATTAAGTTATATTAAGTAAACTGAGCAATATGAATCATTATTTTTTAATTATTCTTGGTTTCACAGTCTTGTTATAAATTGCTGCAATTGTGCAATGAAGACAATTTGACCCCCTTTTCTAAAGTGAAAAGTATATCTACATTAATGAGTGATGTTCAAGTTTATTCATCAGAATGGGCCAGTAATTTGGCCAAGTTACTATTAATACAGTATTACTAAAGACGAAATTTGATATGTTCATTCATCCTTAACTACTGCATTAATAATGGCTAATATTCCCTTACTACATGTGTGATTATGGACCTTTAAAATAATGTGCTACCAGTAATACATTAAACCCAAGACTCTATTTCTATGAGTGATCTCTATATTGGAAAGTTGAAGATGTATTTAAGCTGTATGTGACTTTGCTTTTCAGATTTTTGCAAGAGGAGTCTGGATAATTTTACTCAAACTGCAAAACATCACAAGGAGTGAAGCAGCCTGGAACATGGATATCAGTGTCTTTTGTGGAGTAAAACATTGCAGACGAGGGGAAAAATCGGTTGTCTGTGAAAAATGTCACAGTGTCTGTTTTTTCGAAAAAAGTGTTCAGGAATCGTGTTGAACCGCAATTTGTACAATCCCATTCGTTGACACTATTAGTGCGACAATTGCATTACTTTGATTTGGCATAATGAGAGCAGTAATTAATTCAATAATTTGGTTTGCTGATATTGATAAAACTTTGCACTGTGTAAGGTTTGTCTGGTATCGCACAAATATATTTAAATCTCCCTTTATTAAGCATATTATCTGCATTCAACACTCTTTTTAAAAGCAGTGATTATATGGCATTGAAGAAATGGGATCTTAACAAAAACACAAAATCTACTATAATATGTATTGATAGCATGACCTTCGGACGACAATGCCTTTCAAAGAGCATTCAATTGGCTTTGATTCCCCTAGATAAACCACCTGTCTTGGAATAAAAGCTTTTTAATATTTATTTATTTGCATTTGGCTGGCAGATCAAATCAACAAAACAGCGTTGCTCTCTCTAAAACCTTGTTTCATAGTTAAAGTCGTGAAAATATACTCATGAATCATACATGATGTAAGAGTTGATACGTAGATTGTTGAGTCAGACCTTTAAAAAACTGCATGCTTTGCTCACCTGGCAGCCTGTGTGGACGGTGTCGGTCTGTCATCCTGCATCCAGCCCACAATAATGCGCTTAGCAACCAATGACCCTTAAATATGCTTGCCGTAGGAGTGAAATGACAACACGGCATCACGAAAACTACTTCAGCTAATGACACACTGAAATGCTAAGCAGTGATTTGTAATCAATCTTGGATCTCCTCAAGCTGAGATTTTCACTCCCACAACAACCGAGAGAGGTAGAAACGAAGGGAATTTAAAGTAGCCTTAACTACTGGTTGTTCGCAAAAGAACGTCTTATTGTTTGCCATTGTTAACAAAGGAATTGTTCTGTGTTAACAATACAAGGCTTAGTTGGTATTAGAATTCCTGCGTGACATAGATCCGGGAGGGATTACAGATTTCTCAAACGGTGATCTGAGGAAGCTCACGTCATTCAGAGCGTTTTCCACAAAGCTCTGGTGTGTTTCGGGTCGGCGGGTGCCAAATTGATATTTAATAGTGTTTTTGCCTCTGCAGTTGTACAGTTTTCAACTTTGTGAAACGAAATCTAGACTTTTGTTTCCCATATGCTCCAAAAGTAGATTAGGAAAATTGATTGGGACATCATGTGATGTCGATTGTTATTTATGCAATTGCTTTTCTGGCATCGATTGCTTGGTTTTGCTTGGGGTGTAAACAAATTGTGCACCCATTTCCATGGGAATGGAGGAATTCATCAGCACTTCAGAACGGGATCCTTTTAAGATAATCTCTTGTGTTATTATAAATGCTTGAGGTGTTCCCTTCCAAGTTCACGTGTTCTCCTGTCTTCCGTCTAATGCATTATTTGGTATTCCGAGAGTGTGTGCGAGAGCACAGAAGTCGTTCTGTGGAGCTGACAATTTGTGCATTTCTCCGTTAATTGCTATTTACTCACCCCGGGCTAGCCGGAGTAAACCACAAACTCCTGGCACTTTGTTTCGTTCGCTTGCCTGGCCTTATGCCGTTGTCACGAATTGATTTGTGCTTTGAAATTATGCACTCTAAAATTCAATTATGACATGTTTATCTTCTCTTGGGGTGTGATACCATAATCAATGTGAATCGTGAAATTCCTCAAATGGATGTGTCCAATTGCATTGTTGTTTGAAAGGCAACGCCGTCGGTCTTAGTGCAATATAATTAGGACTTAACAAGAAATGATTTGTTTAATCTAAAATCGATTCATCTTTCTGGTGCTGTCGTGAGATTTCTAAGGGCTTCATACTTTGATTTCGTGTTAAAACGCCACTGCTAATAAGCTTGATTTTTGAAGCTAAAATGCCATTTTATGGCTTGTGAAGTGTATAATAATAATTTATTTTTTTAACTTTCAGTCAATCTGCTTATGTTTAGCCCTCAGCCATGCAAGGTCTCTGATTTTAAACTAATGAAGAACATGATGTTACTATGCTGCCTGTTGCTTTAGTAAATATTTGACACATTCTGTTTTAACTTACCCACCCTTATGTTGTCCCAAATCTAAATGACTTCCTTTCTTATGGAAAACAATGTCCAGGATTTCCATAATGGGGTTGTCATAGGTTGTCATATTTAATTTGAGCTTGAGTTTGATTTAACTTGACGCGCCAAGACATGTTTCCAAGTTTGACGTGAAACGTCACTGATGTCAAGGCTGTCCCACCCAAACGTAATGAGGATAACTATGATAGATATGCAAAATAATATATATTTAAATATGCACACATTCATTCTTATTCGTATGTCATTCAATTATTTGGATGACATTCAGTTATGAATTACACGATTCATGTAAATAACAGCATATTTTCCATTCAAAATGATGAAAGTCATGATAAAAGTTGAGTAGTTGGCATCATTTGATATTATCGTCGGTCGCTGAACATATCTATAGTAAAACAGTTGTCAAATTTAATATTTAGCTACTAACATCTTCTATGAACAGTAAGGCCAGCCTTCTTTGATTTAATTGGCCATCTCAATCATTTTTAATGGATGATTGTATACAGCCTAAAAATGTAACATTTAAAACTTTTTGTCAACCTAATATCAAACAGAGCAGTGTGTAATGGCAGCAGAGAAGCATCAAGAAAATCTAAAATATAATTGGGCCATTTCTAATTATGGGGATGGATTTGTTTTCTCTCACAAGCACCACCATAAAATCTGATAAAATCAAACACCAAATACCTGTCATTTTCATGAAATTACAGGAATTCAGCACTTTTTAGAATTAGTAATTTATTAAAGGAGACCTATTTTAAGAGACCTAGTGTCAGACACCGTGTCCCATGAGTATTCAACTAAGTTCTCTTTCACGTCTCATTGCGTGTACATACATTGCCTTGTATTTGGAAAGCCTGGTTCTGGAGAGCTAATCGTACTCACGGACACAGTGAAGGTGTTTAGCGTAATTTATGGACATGGAGATTCAAGACGCTGAATAGATTGAAAATGACGAGTTGTTCACATACAGAGGAAGGAAAGGACTTGCTTACAGCCTCTAATCTAAAAAAACACATTATGGTAAGAAGACTATATTTGTGTGATAGTTGTGATATATAGTCACGATAATTTGAATGAAATAATAATCACTTGAAACATGAGCTTCAGCGTTACCCAGATGACGAGTTGATTGTCAGTTGAGCACATACACCGTAAAATAGCATTGTAAACTGGCGCTCAAAGTTAAATTGGATGTCAACACATTGTTTTATTCATACTGAATCCGTGTTTTAAGCTTATAATGAACGGTCTAATAATGACTCTCTCATAAAAACAGTATCTTTCCGCAACCCATTGGCGTAACAATGTAACTGCACTGACTGACAGCCTGTCTAGATTGCGCATGTGCCAGTGCAAAATGCTGATAACTTTTAAAAATATTAGTACTTTTGGAAAGCTTCTTGTCCAGTCAGGGTTTTTATTTATGTAAAAAAAAAATACTGTTATAAATAGAATAATTTCCCAACAAGCTTATTTACGTTGCATCATGAATAATATGAGAACATTTTTATAACTTGATTACCATAAAAATTATATGAAGAAATAATATGAAAGAATCTATCATTTCCTTTGTATAATTCCTCTGTTATCTTTCCAGAGGAAATATGCGCCAAAGATTGATCAGTACCATGACATTGTGACACAGCACGTCGTCAACAGAAGACCACAGCCACACCAAACAAGTAAGCAAGCCAAGTTAACAGATGTGATGTTGCAGCCACAAGCAAACGTCAGTGTCATGTGTGAAAGTGTACAGCCATTTGCAGTGGTAGAACAGCCAGCTTTCAAAGAATGAATTACCACACCGCTACCTCAAGCCAAAGTCATCTCCGGATCCACCGTCCGTCCGTACCAGAATCTGTGATGCTGCTGGTGACACGAAGAAGACTATGACTTGCAGAATTGGGTAAAGCCAAATTTGTTGCAACCACCACAAATTGTTGGTCAGCTCATCAGAAAAGTTACCTTGGAGTAACTTGCCATTGGATAGACGAGGAGACCTTAGAAAGAAGATCTGCCGTGTTGAAGATGCAATTAGGGATGTACTGTATGTGACAAACTCGAGGTGAAAATGTGAGTAATATTAGTGACCATGTATGCAGTCTTTCCCTATAGTCATGATGTGGCTTAGTTGTTTGTGTTTTATCTCCCAGGTTGAGTCCTGCAGAAGTTGCATTCCTCCAGGAGTATGGCATCACCATGAAGCCACTGATGAAAGCTTCAAATATCCTCCAATCCGAGTCCAGTGTCTATATGGCACGGCTGCTGCCTGTAATCCACCAGCTTCTATCCAAACTCAACAGACTAGAGACATCAAGCAAGACCTGCACACCACACATCAGATCCCTGCAAAATGGCCTGCAGAAGGCCATCGTTTTGGACAATTGATGGAGGATCCAGAATTGGCTGCTGCTGAAGTCCTCTTACCCAAGTTCAAGACCTCCTGGACTGACAGAGCAGATGTTATAGAAGCTGGACATTTCCAATTTACATGATCTCATTTGTGTCTTGCTATAACTGCACGCCTGTATACGCATATTTACTTTTATAACATCTCAGTCATGGCTTGGCCTGAACGGTTGTAATTAAAGTATCATTTGTTTTGATTTAGCTAATTTAAGTGTGGGTTTACAAAAATGCCTCCATAAATTGAAGTAATTGTTTTCTAATTACAGCCTTGACAAACTTGAAACAACATCTTGAAACTACGGAGCATGAGAGTGAACATCAATGAGAGTGATCTGATGACGACGATTTCTTCTCCAGATCTTCAAAATGTTGCAAAGTTCAGTTGAGCCTGATGGTTACCTTGCACGTGCCTCGAACTGCTTTTTAGCAGTGCAACGCATTCAACTTTAGTTTACAAAGACGTGAAACTCACCGAGTGGTCTGGGGTGTTCACTGATAAGCTCACACAAAAATCGCTGCAAAAGATGCTTTTTTAAAATATATCCATTAGACTCTGCCTCGCATTATAACAGTGTTTCTCACTTACCCTAGAGATATACATAGCAATGGAGTTGGACAAAAACTACGATAAAACCTGTTGGAAAGCATCTTTTGCAGCGATTTTTGTGTGAGCTTATCAGTGAACACCCCAGACCACTCGGTGAGTTTCACGTCTTTGTAAACTAAAGTTGAATGCGTTTTATGAAGGATTGTTCCAGTGCACCTATGCACCCATTGTGTAGGGGGGGGGGGGGGGGGGGGGGGTGTACCACAGAAACCCAACACTCTCGGGCCAGCAGCATGTGTCCACATTTCAATCTTAACCGTTCTATTTCATCAGAAACGATCTTAAAACAGGGCTTTAAGTGTAAAATACCGAACTTGTCCTTTAAGAAGATTTTGAGAATCTGGCACAAGAATATAATATAGTAGACTGAAAGGATTAGTTCACTTTAAAAAAAAAAGCTTTTGCTGATAATTTACTCACCCCCATGTCACCCAAGATGTCCATGTCTTTCTTTCTTCAGTCGAAAAGAAATTAAGGTTTTTGATGAAAACATTACAGGATTTTTCTTCATAGGATCCCACATGGTTCAAGGACAGTTTCAGTGCAGCTTCAAAGGGCTTCAAACGACACCAGACGATGAATAAGGGTCTTATCTAGCGAAACGATCGGTCATTTCAAAAGTAAATAAACAAGTTTAAGTTTTATAAGCACAAATGCTCGCCTTGCTCTGTTCTGTGATGCGCGTTCGCGACGTCACGCAATACGCAATTACGTTGAAAAGGTCTACAGAAGTTCCTTTTCGCTAGATAAGACCCTTATTCATCGTCTGGTGTCGTTTAAAGCCCTTTGAAGCTGTACTGAAACTGTCATTTGGACTTTGAACCATTTGGGGTCCATTTAAGTATATTGTATGGAGAAAAATCCTGAAATGTTTTAATCAAAAACCTTCATTTCTTTTCGACTGATGAAAGAAAGACATGGACATCTTGGATGACATGGGGGTGAGTAAATTATCAGCAAAAGTTTTTTTTTAAAGTGAACTAATCCTTTAATATAGGCTTTAGAACAACTGAATAGCAACACAACTCAGAGCACCTTAGCAACCACATAAATGACTCAGAACAACTTGGGAACTTCTGTAGAAATGCTCTGGAAGGTGAAATGAAAGAATTGCGTCAGAAAATGTAAGAATCTAGTTCAAATTTAACTGCACTGTTTTCAGGGGCATCTAATGTTAATTATAAACTCTAAACAGAAGTCAAGCTGTAAACTTGGAAGCGGAATTCCTTTGCCGTGTCTGGAAGAAAAAAACAACAACAACAACAACTTGAGTTATCAAGCTAGATGTGCACCTGGCGTACGAGCCTGAAGACATTACCGAGTGCTATTTGTGCTAATCAGAGCCTGTACATTCCTGCAGAGACAGCACTGCCGGCCTCGTCTGGGTGAAAAGACAAAGCAAAGCCGTTATCGGAAACATTGTGAGGGAACATTACTCAGAGAGCGTCGTCGTGGGCTTTCGAGACCAGCACCATCTGCTCCAGTGTCACCGCTGTAGGAAGGATAGGATGAGTCAACTCGCACGCAGGCGGGGACACCGTATCTCCTGTAGGAGCCCGCCGGAATGACAGGAGACTCGGGGAAGTGGAGGTGTGCGGGACGCGCTATACTGCTGCAGTTGGGTTATAATGAGGGTGTGCGTTTCTTTTCTTTGTGTGAAACTGACAGGGGTGTCATGGTGAAACGTAATGTAGGAGTTAGCATACGACCACCATTAATAATCATTATGGGAGATACATGTGAATGTGTTGCATTATTCAGTAGTTAGAAGTCATATATGGGAAAACACCACTACTTATTTTTATAGTGTGCACTGGATAAATGAATGGCTTTGTCATAACTTTGACTGTATATGCAAATGTATGGGTTATATGAAGAACAATTTTCCATTCTTCACAATTTAAAATGCGGTATAGTGCACTCTTAAAAACTTCTTTATTCATTTGGTTTCATGAAGAACCATTGCACAAAAGGTTCTTTAGAATGTAAAAAGATTCTTTAGATGATTCAAATGTTCTTCATACTGAGTAAAGATGCTCTTGTAAGAACTGTTCGTTGAAAGGTTCTTTGGGGAACCCAAAATGGTTCTTCTATGGCATTGCTGTAAAAAAACCCAACAACTTTTGGAACCCATATTTTAAGAGTCTGAATACCAACCAATTTATAATGTAGCAATAATGCTATTTTATCATGCATCAGAAAATGCATTATTGATTACCATTGATGAATACTGTACCTTGTTCATCTCCAAGATTTATCAATTTTTATATTATAAGACAAGCATCACTAATGGGTCACTGCTTACCATAACCCCAAATATTAACACTACCAGCACAACTCAACCAGGCGTTGTCCCTTTATTTTGCATATGGCTTGGGAGGGAAATATTTAAATGAGGAATATTGTGTTAGTTCCCAGAAGAAAACTCAAGAGAACAATAGAGGCAATTCAGGGAGTTCAGAAACAGTGTGCTCTGATGTAGAGAATAACTCCCTTTGGAGGGACTTTGTGCTTTGAAACTTTGCAGCAACATTACACACTAAAGAAAGTTAACCACTTTACATGCAATGATAGCCGGCGGCCACAGGTAACGGCAATTTTAAAATACACTGCAGTCAATACAATGTTTTTCTTTTACAATGTTTTTAATTCATTCTTTGACTTATTTTTTATTTAAGAAATACAAGTACATTATATTTGACCATCGTATCATTGACCCTATTACTATTTTAACAAAGCCCTAACTAATTACTTAAGGAAATAATTTGTCCCAAAGGATCTAATACCTTAAATGAGGCATTTATGCATTTAATCTCACTTCATTAAGCTATGTCTTTGTTGCTGACCTTCCTTGATCCAATTCAACCATACTAATAAGCAACAATTATAAACCTCACATTTTTTAAGTAAAAGTGTTGAACTTTCTTCTCCTGTGTCCTATTGTTCTGCGATCCACAATGGCTGCACGGTTTGTTTGAGTTGCGCCCTCTATTGTACAGGTGTGGATTTGCAGTTCCTTCAGCCTTAGGCTTATTCAATTCACTTTTGGGGCCCAATGCAGCGCCAGGCTCGACGCAAGTGTTTTTTTGCTAGTGTCAGCCTGACAGTTATCTTTTTCACATTGTTTAAATAGCAAATGCATTTGTGCCCATCTGTGCGCCCATGGGGTGAAGGTCTGAAAACGAGGTGTGTTCGGGCGCATTGTTGGCACATTGATATTTTGAGGCAACTGAAATAGACTGAGCCATTGACCAACTGAAACCTGGTCTAAAGTCAATGGTGCAGTATTTTCTTTGTTATTTAAAGGTCGCATTGCGCCTATTGGCGGGTCCACAACGCGCGTATACTTTGCTTGTTACACACACACACACACACGGATGCCCAGCAGCACACAAACTTGCCAAATATTAAAAATAAAAGGATTACATTGTAAAATATTATAATTGTGTACATAAAGATATCCGGCTTGTCCCGATGATGGTGTGCTTGAGCTTTAACCTCGCGCACGAGCGAGATTGTGTGTGTTGTTTTTTTCTTAATTTTATGTATTGTAAAGCACACTGGTCAACTGGTGTTGTGTTTAGTTGTGCTATAGAAATGAAATTTACACTGACAGAAGAGAATCAGTAATTCAGTCAAAAGTAACGCAACACATTACTTTCCATTAAAAGTAACTCAATCAGTTACGCAATATTGTAATGCATTACTTTTAAAAGTAACTTTCTCCAACACTGGTGCTATTATTTAATACGGCCATATCTGAGTCACATCTACAGATTCAGTGTGGGCTCTTTTGATTTTAGCTAGTAATACACCTATCATCCACACTAACAACACCCTAAATTCCAGGTGGCGAGTCACAGCAGCCACATCTCCTGCAGAAACTAATATTGCAGTGTTGTCACAGGTGGTTGTGCATCAGCCACAGGGCAACGTCTTTTGAACTCGAGATGTAATGTCAAATGGAGATGTCAAATCTCCACTAATTTGACAGTTGTATCAACTGCAAGGGCTCATCTCGCATGACATTCATGAATGTACCTGTCTGGCATTAGCATTGCCAAGTGCCCACCAGCCCTTTTTTTTTTTTTTTTTTTTTTTTTTTTTTGAAAGTGTGGGTGGAAGAAATCTCAGCTGGCATTGGTGCGTGACTTTCTTTGACTCAGAAACGCTGTTATTGCTCATGGAAACAAGCCAATGCTGTGCCACTATAAATAACATGCATCACAATTCAAGCATTAGCTATGTCCCATACGAGTACGTATTATCTTTGATATGAGAATAAACTTATGTGTTACCATTAGGTGGAAAAGAAAAATACAGAAAGTTTTGTGTAGTTAGAGACTGAAGAACTTGTGATGTTTTGAAAGGATAAGCGAAGCCCTTTGCGGGTGTCTTCCCTACTTTGATACACGGCCTGGTAATTACTTTAATTGATTTTCCATGTGCCATTGTTAAATTCCAGCTCTGATAGAGAAAATGAGTGAGAGTAAAGATGGCGCATCTGTCTTGTCTTGTTCCTCTTTGATATGAATTAGTTTAATCATCCTTATTCATTATAAACTGGCTCTTTCAGAGCTTAATTCATGGCTCATTCTCATTTGGAAAAGACCTGATAATGACCTGGTTTTGAATATATCTCTAAAGGAACAGCAGTCACACAGGGACATTTTCTAACATGCAGCCAAAACCAAATAATTAGAGTCGCTATACTTGTTTTGTCACAACTTTGAATTTGTGATGTTTATACTGAAAATCTTATTAAACCAATTAAGTACAAAAAAAAAGTAATAATGACCTGTTCAATTATTGAAAATGTAATGCAATCCCAAGGTTGCAATGTGGAGTAGAGAGTGTGCATAACTCTTTCAATAATTTAAAGGTCTGGGGTCAATGTTTCAGTACATACTGTGGCTACAGCTCCTTTTTCTTGTAGCTGCACTAATTTTAAACTTTTTGTGAAAGAACATGGCAAAGTTAATTACTTTGCAATAACTACAGAATGATGTAGGAATCAACAAAACGAATGATTCGAAAGTTTATTAAAGGTAGCATTAGAATTAGTGTGATCTGAATAGGACTGTGAAAGTTAATATGTTCAAGGTTCAATGCACGTGGGATTACAACCATAATCGATAGCATGTATAAATCCATTTTTCGTCTCCTGCAGTTTGCAAGTGATGACTGACACGGTTTGCAAACCAAGCTTAACGCGTAGGCTACTTTTCAAGAAACGCACATATAAAATGAGACTTGCTCTAATGTCTGCCATGATTTCTTGTACCACTTACTCGTCTATTGTTACTCCTGGTTTTCTCATTTCCTGCCCTCTCCCTCTTGATTGAGGTATAAATAAATTCCTCCTGTGAGTGATGGGACCCTTTACACTGCTGTAGTCCTGCTGCTAATGGAACAATGTGTCTTTGTTGACGCTGAGAGCTGGATGCTACTGTAATCAACACAGCCTTTCCGGCTGAAATAAAGGGAACAATGTACGTCGAACCAAAAATGCTGCGGTGGTTCATCACAGAGTTGCCCGTCATTAGAGGAGAACAGGGAGTGCTGTAGCACATTTAGTCTCTTGCTATGTCTACTAAAATGTATCTGTGAATCAAGAACATTAAGATCTCTGAGCGATAACATTCTCCTCAGGGTCTCCTTACATCTTTCTCCACATTAAATTTGGCTTTACGTTTATATATTCGTATGCTTTCGTGTGTGAGACATCTTCCCAGCTAGTTCTTAAGAGAAATCTATACATCAGTAACCTCTCCTCTGGAAGCCGTCTTATGAACAGCTGAAAAGAGCTTCGAATGCCAAACACACATAGATAAATCAATGCCAGTCTTCCTAATGGCCTCCTCATGGCCAACAGCATTGTGATGCGGCAGAACACACGTTTCCTCGTTTCCCAGACAATGACATTGTTTTTCATGTTTAATATGGTAAAGCTGCTTGATTTTAAGCTATCGTATACAGTGATATATAAATGAATGTGACGTGACGTGACATGACTTCACTGGAGTGCCGTACAGCTTGTGCAAACATAACCACGTTGCTATAATCAGATGCTTTTCTAACGCTTTATTAAAATGCTTGCCGTTTTCTCAATTTTGTGGTGTGTTTATTTTATTGAGGAAAGTGAGCAGCACATATTCATCTAACCGTCGCTCAGCAGTGTGGGCGGTGTCAGAAGTTGCGATAACAGAATATCGCTGCTAACGTATTTCGAACTTTGTTTTACCCCTAAACGAAGAAGGAAAAGAACTTCGCCGTGAGTATAAAAGCTGCTTTGAAACAATCTGTATTGTATGAAGGGTTATATAAAGGTGACTTGACTTAACTTGACAGTGGCGGATAGGTTTCGTAGTGCTGTTGGGGAGGTCCTTCGTGCTTACTTTTTTCTAAAAAAACGTAAATCTTAGAGCGATTCACATCATTTGAATTCTTGCAAATTGTCCCATGAGAATTGGTTGGAGATTCCATATTTTCTGGATTCCCATTGGAACGACTAGATTTTGCCAGTGAAAAATTTCCAAACGACTGTAAATATAACCGCACCTTGACAGTGAAGCATCGTTGTTGGAGAGAAACTAAAGTAGCTACATTTCTTTATGTTGTTGTTGTTTTTGTTGTTGTAGTGGTGCGAAAAAAGCTGCTCTGATTTTGAAAGTAAAAGTCTTTTTCAGTAAAAATCTTCTTTTAAGTAGTGATGTAGCATGACAAATGCTACACATTTGTTGTGTTGTGTTGCGCACAATGCAATAACAAAAAGGCTCTAGCATTAGCATGTAGCATTGTATCTCCTACTGTTGAGAAGTACATTTATTTTAGTAAATTGGCAGTTTAAATCTCAGTTAGGATATTTAAAAAATTGTGTCCATTTATTAGCAATATATTTACTTATCTCTTTCCGTCTCTTTCATTGACGGAAATTTAAGCTTGAATAAAAAATGACCTTTGTTTGTTTAAAAGCAGAGGCTCTGTTCTTTCTTTTGATATATTGCCTATTCAGATATTCAACTAAATATTCTGGGGGCCATGAAACTTTTGAGAAAATTATCAAAAATGCTGGTGATGGCTCGCAACTTTTTTCAAAAACGCTGGCAGGGAAAGAGTTAAATCGTTGTAAAATGATCCAACGGTTACATATCGAAAATTATATCTTATAGCTACAATGATATTAGCTCATTTTCTGGGAAATGCCACATTCTGGGAAGTTCATCTTTAGAGTTTATAAATTGTAATTAGGATGTGATTCTTTCAAGTAATTTAGCCAGGAATCCATTTTATGCTTGCTGGTCAAGAGACAATTTTGACACAAGGTGCGTAATTCGTGTTTTTATGTAATTATAATCATTCTTAAGCTGCTAAAGGGAATAATGGGAAATTTAGTTTTGTCACGCAAAATTGTTACCTCATTAAATGGCTAAATGACTGGTATTTCAATAAAACTTGTCAGTATGTTTTTCACATGATATTTTGCATCCATTACAGAAAATGATGCCTCACTGTCACCAACAATGTGATTCATTATTTGTGGGAATGAATGTTGTGGCACAATGGTAATATTTCTAATTAACAGAAGCAATAGTGTTTAAGCAGAAGAAAATGTACTAATAATGCAGGTTGCAGCCTTGGTGTTCTTTGCTCCGGACAGGTCAACTATTGACAAGCTTCCATCTACACAGGGGTTAATACTCATTTATGAGAGGGAACAGGCATATGAGTGTCTGCTCAGGAAATCAATGTGCTTGCATGATTGCCATCCCCACGGTGGGTTGAGGGTGTCGGGTGAAGATGCCCGTCCTGCTGTGAAGAGCCATAGGGAGGTTATGGTCTGTCCTGTTCATCAGCTGCACAAGATGAAGCCAACAATTCCCTGAAAATCAGAAATTGCAATCTTAACATACAGGTTGTACTCAAAAAGTAGCCTAGATGCTGTGATGATGATGAAACCTAAAAATATCACTTTAATAGAGTAAAAAAATTAAAATGAAAGGGGCCCAAATATGCTATTTTTTTTTTACAATTTAAATATTCTTGGAGCTTGAAATAGGTGTGCACAGTTACAAAACACAAAGTCACTCCATAGCCACTTTGTTTCTAAACTCGCTGAAACCTCTCCATTGTAATTACGAGATTTCTTCTGGGAACAAACACATCACAATTTTCCTCATTTAAATAATTCCCAAGGTATACGCAAAATAAAGAGGCGGAGCCTGACTGAGTTAGTTAGTAGTGTGTTGAAACTTGAGGTTACTCTGAGTGGTTGACCAATCACAACACACTTGTCCAGCCGACCAATCAGAGCACATTGTGCTTTTTGGAAGGAGGGGTTTCATAGAGCCATGAACTAAACACAAGTGTGCGTTTCCCAAACATTGATGTAACTCGCCGCTTAACTCCCATAGTACAATGCATCGTTGAATAAATTAATTAGCTAGTCACAACTGTTTCCCGAAACTGTATTGTCGCAATTTTGTCTTTCAACCACTGGTTAATGATGTAACGCAGGTGGTTGAGTAATAAGTAATTTTATTAAATTTGTTTGAGATTAAATGAATGCCAAAAGTTTGCTATTTATGACGGATATGGCATCTGAGGACTAATTCTCATTTTTCTCAGTTATTTTGCTTTATTTCCAGATTCAATCATAGACTTGTGCTTATGTACTAGAGGACATGCGCTTTACATCTCTTGACAAACTAAAAGTCGTAAATGACATTTGTATGTATTCGAAATAAAATATATAGATTGTACTGAATGTCAGCGTGCTTATTTTGCTCAAGATATTGATTTATTAAGTCCATGTCATGCAAACAAGAAACTAAGTTTCTAACTACAGGATGAGAGCTGTCGTTCCAACCACAGAATTTTGAGATTTTGTTTGCAAATGTTTAACTGGAACTATGGTTTCGGGAAACATGAACTATGCTAATAACGACAGAACTTGCAACCATAGTTGGTTAACGATGCTTTTGGGAAATGCACCCCAGAGCGTTACTGACAGACTGGGAAAAGAGGTGCTGCAATAATATCAAATATGTGAAAAATGAAATGTTTTTGAACATTCAAGCATGACAACCTATTCTAGTAGAGCCCAAAAACAAAATCAAGATTTTGTACAAATGCATAATAGGGCCTCTTTAACAAAACCTTCATTATTAAAGGAACACTCCACTTTTTGAGGGGAAATAGGCTCATTTTCCATTTCCATTCATTCTCATTTTGTGTTTTTAAATCCATTCAGCCGATCGCCGGGTCTGGTGGTAGGACTTTTAGCATATCTTAGCATAGATCATTGAATCTGATTAGACCGTTAGCATTTCTCTAAAAAAAATGACCAAAGAGTTTTTATATATTTTTGTCATTTAGTTCAGGTGTGTGTTTTTAATTATCTTCATTTGCCTATTCATTTGCTGCCGGGTCTCGTCTGTGATATGCGTTGTAAGCCATTCTCTTTGTGTGGTTCCTGTGGATTTATTAAAGATAACCTTTTCCTTCATTATCGTGTTTGTGAGTGTTCTACAACACAGCGTTGTGACAGATTGGAAAAGAAAATAGAAAAAAATTAAAGAAAAAAAGACAATATTCATGAATAAATGTTTTGGAAATCCAAGGTTATAAGTCAATCACTTACACATTCAATTAAAATAACACAACATCTACTCTGACAAACAAGAATGCTTTAAAATATGTACTTGCAAACATGACAATAGCTCAAGGAGCTTTTTTTTTTTTTTTTCTGTCTCAATGTCATTCGCACACCTGTTGACATTTCCTAGGCCTTTAAACATAGCATAAAGCATATTCTGGCCGGCCTTGACTGCGCAGACGCCACCAAACATAGTTCCCATAGAAACCAGGAAAGGGTTTTAGGAGCCATGTGTCACTGTAAAAGAGTTTTGAACTATAAATCTGTTGGGCTTGAGTGTAGCAATATACACACATTAACAAGGTTCATGGTAATCTGGAAATACAAAGAATAATTTGCTTGACTTTACAGTGATACTGCATTACAGTCGATAAAAAAATGAAGCTAATGGCTTAAATGTGGTAAGTTTTGGTAATCTTTTTTGTCAATTTTGGGTTCAGAATGTTTTATTGTAATTGTATGATTATTGTGGATGTTAGGAACTTTGAAAGGAGGACAGTATGGATCAGTTCAGGTTAAGATCTATTCAATCCCTAAAGCAGCACTGGCTGGACTCAGTGATGGTTTGGACTTGTCATAGGACTTGTCATCCAAATTGTAGGATACCTGACATCATCAATCCATCAAAAATGTTGGATTCCAAAGTTCCACTGTTGTCTCACACATGTTTCGCAGACGGTCTCGTTAGATTTTAAGCCCTAAAATCTAAAATAGCACCACAGCAAGAGCCATTGATTGGTTTCCGTGATACTCTGGCTGAGCACAGAAAGATGCTTCTGCCTTCCAGCAGATGTTTCACTCACTTTAAATTTTACAACATATGTCGAGTATTGTAACATATGTCCTGATCAAACTGACAGCGATATTATTGCTGCAGGTCACCAGGTTCAACGGCTAGTACGCGTTCTTACAGCTGGATGCCCTAATGTTGGTGGGCTGTGTAATTGACTAGCTTTTGAAAATGTTTCACAAAAAAAAAAAAAAAAAAAAAAATATATATATATATATATATATATATATATATATATATACACTGAATTGGACAGCCAATGCTAAACATTTCTCCTTCTTGTTATTTCTTTTGTTAGCTAATGTTTAGCAAGTTAACCCAAAGCTCTAGCTTAGCATACTGTTAGCCGTTTAGCTTATGCTGGGTTCAGACTATATGCACAATATATTTTTCGTTTGTCACGATCAGTCACAATGTCAGATTATGCTATTTTGACTCCTACATTTTTGTGTCATAGACAAGAAAAATGTCAGACTTCACACAGACTACATCATCACTTGCCATCTTTAACGACATGCGTAATGTCATCGAGAAGGTGGAACTAGCGACTGATTTCCGGAAACAAGAGCATAAACAAACAATGCGGCTACCGAAACGACGTGTTTTGCAAAGGTTGTGATCATAATAGTCCAAAAAATAAAGCATTCCACCCTGCAGCACCAATACCATCATCTCTATTTCATTTTGCCATGTTTGAAAGCTGTGTAAAGAAGTGCTCCTACTTGTGGTTTTGAAGTGCACATGCAATACTACTAAGAGCACTTCTTTTACACAAGGGAGGCGTTACAACGGACTAAAGTGAATCTTCATTGCTGTTCAGTTGCATGTAAAGTTAAACTTTGTCGTCACTAATTGTCACTAGCAACTGACTGAAAATTAATTGGTACCAGCTGCTTTGTTGCTGCTAGTGTAAACTGGGCTTAATAACACATTTTAAAGGACATCTTTCTCCAGCACAACTGTATTGACTCCAGCTCTGGCACTGATCTCATTGTTTGCTTGTACTTATCAATAGCTGGCATTAGCTGTATCGCCTTCCTTTTTCTTTAGGGAACCAAGGCTGAATTCACGCTCCCTTCCTCTCCAGCTAATCAGGAGGGGGGCAGGCGCAGTTCAAGCTGAACCACCGTTAAAGGTCAACCTCAGCCTGGGGACTGAGACACCAGCAGTTTGGAGAGGGATAGAGTTGATTTTGCTGTTTTAATCCACAGCAGATCAAATGCCACAACATTTGTTAAACTAACTGCTCAGAGCAAGCTGAAACATTGCTTCCTAGCATGGTATTAGCAGGGTTTTGCTGTGCATATAAACACACGCTTAATTTAACGCCTGAACATGCAAGATATCTTCACACAAGGTTTAATTTTTAATATCTCATATTTCCTAAATATGAGATAGGGCATAGCTTTTAGCTTAGCTTAGCTTAGCTTAGCTAAAATTTTTGTATAGTAGTAAGCAGCAGCTCAGCAAGCTAGCAATATTTTTGAATAGCTTACTCAACACTACTGCATTATTTTTTTTTAATAGAAATATACATTAATCACGTATGACTTATAGCCTGTTAAAAATAGCTTACATTTAAATAGCAAGATACTTTGTAATATATAAATAACTACTATCTCTGAAGGGTAGCAGTCAGCTAACTACTATTTTTGCAAAGTAATTTGCAGATTAGTTAGCTATCAACATTTTTAGAGTTGATGTTTAGAATTTATAATCATGTTATGTATCAAACTGCAGCTGACTGTCTGGGGCTGAGTTCATATCCGAAGAAAGATGTGTGACGCAGAATGAACGATATAATCTGTTTAATAAATCAAGTCAAATATATTTATATAGCGCTTTTCACAATACAGATTGTATCAAAGCAGCTTCACAGTATTAATCAAAACAACATAACAATGTTCGTTTCTTAGTGGAAAAAGCATAAACTCCAAGAATTACCAAAACACACCACACATGAACATAGACAACACCGAACAATGAACTAATGGAACTAATGATGTGTTCTATTATTTATCCGTCTCGGAGATCCGAATCGGAAGACAGACGTTGCCTAGCAACATGCCCCCTTTCCTCGGATTTCTCCTCTCGGAAGTCGGACAACCGTGAGGACACCGAGCAAGAATACCGTTACGGAATTCAAGATGGCTGCGCCCTGTGTCACTTTCAGTATGAATTGTTTTCATTGTTTTTGAACCGCTTTGGTTTTTTAAATGACGATTTTAATCACTTGTATTACTGCGTCCGTATCAATTCCTGTGGGTATGGGAATCAGTTTTTGTGAGTGCAATATTAAATGAAGCCTTGTTTCAAACGGGTGTTACTAACGTGATTAGCGTTGCTAACAGAAGATTAACATTAAAAACATGAAATAAAGTGAACATTTTCAAGTTCAAATGCTGCATTTTGATAAGGTGTAGTCTTAATAATTTTTTCTCCGACTCGGACACGCAAAACATAATAGAACGCTTGAAGTGTGGACGTGACGTCATATCCGAGGTCCGAGTCGGTTCGTTGGCAATAATAGAACGCACCATGAGGGCTGAAATACACGGAGGATGGTAATCAACAGAACAGGCAACAGGTGTGAAACTAATTAGAAACCATGGTAACAAACTATGAAGGAGAACTCAGGGAAATTGTGACAGGAATATGAAACAGAACATTACAATAAAACAAAACTGAACAAGATACAGAACCTAAACATGACATGATCATGACACTGACATATTTTAAACTTAACACAATCTTAATTTTTATTCTTAAAGCACAATCTTTTAATAAAACTAAACGGTAGCCAGTGCAAAGTTGCCGGCACAGAGGAAATACGGTCTCTTTTCTTTGTGGGAATTGAAATCCCGCTGCAGCACCTGCACACATGCTAGGGGTCGCTCCTCGCCGCTGACTTTGATAGCGATGGACACTTTCTCTCTGATGTCGAGGGGAATTATCTCAAATGGTAGAGCGCTTGCTTGACATACGAGAGGTAGCGGGATCGATGCCTGCATTCTCCGTGTGGTGTCCTGCCTTTTCACGCTCACTGTAGGGGTCTCTCCCTAGATGAGCTTTTGAGTCACTTCTGTTTTTTCGGAGGGGGTCTGCGCAAACTCCTGGCAAATCAGGTTTCGAGATTTTAAGATTTGAACTCGGATCGCTGGATTCAGAGTCCAGAGAGCTACCCATTACACCATGTAACCTGGTCAAGGATCACCTTTTCTCACAGAGCAGAGAGTTATGTTATTCAGCCTAGAAGCGCAATAGCAAAGAGCAAGTTTTTGCTTTTTAAGCCCAAGTTTCCCAGATCACGACTCAGTTTGGGACTACCAATTTCAATGCGACTTTACAGGTACATCAGCAGTTGAATAGCTATGTGTTTGTAGTTTTATTAGCTTCTCTTTCTGAAGGGTTGCAGTCATCTTAGCTAATTTGTTTGTGGTGTCATTAGTAGTTTAGCTAGCTAGCAAAATCTGAGTAGCTTATCTAAGACACTTTCATAGAGTTGTTATCAGGTAAACTTGTTTGTGTCAAATTACAGATGACAATTTTTTATATTTGTATTTATTTGTATTTAAGTAGCTTCCATGTAACTTTCTCAGAAGTGTAGCTTTCAGCTTGGCATAGATAATATTTTTGTAGAGTGGTTAGTTTAGCTAGCAACAGGTTTCTAGTGCTGTAGCTTACCCAACACTGTATATAAAGCCATATATTGACTGCTTTTTATCTGTACCAAATACACTCTAATGGCAGTTCCTAACTATTTTACATTGTTGGATAATTCGTATTAATGGTCAGTTTAGGGGTGAAACTTTATGCATATTTTCTTTTTGAAAATTGTGTTTCTGTACAAATCGCATCATACGAATGCATACAAAATTGCCATGTCGTAAAATAGTTAAATTTTCTCATGAGATTGTCTGTACCCATCAGGGCCGGAGTGGGACTCATTTTCAGCCCTGGAGTTTCAT
This sequence comes from Semotilus atromaculatus, assembly GCA_031834385.1. Taxonomy (NCBI): domain Eukaryota; kingdom Metazoa; phylum Chordata; class Actinopteri; order Cypriniformes; family Leuciscidae; genus Semotilus; species Semotilus atromaculatus. The sequence continues at coordinate 24,245,748 of JAULUF010000013.1, read as the reverse complement.
GCCTTAGACCGGCCCACTTTAGTTCCCGACTGACTATATTAAAATAATGTAATTAAAACCTCAGTATATAAGTCTGCAAATAGTTCACTGTTCTGTACAGCCTTGTAATTCATTGTATTTTTCAAAAATATAATTTTCTATTCAGTGCAATAACACAGGGTTTTATAAATACAGAGGTCCCAAAAGTGATCTTGCTAGGGGGTTCAGGGGCATATTATTTTTCCACTGTCATTGGCAAATAACTTATGTATAGGCTATCTGTGTTAAATAGGAATCCATTGTAATAAAGTTATTCTTATTCTGGGCACAGTATGCAATAGGCTGTTTCTACCTGCTCTCCTCTCATCTCCATCTCCATCTCCTTCTCTCAGTCTCTTTATACCTGTAAAGCTCCCCATCCCGAAGCTGAACTTTGATTGATTGTCTTTGCAAACTGATTATTTATGTCGGTCGTTTAAAACTGTTGTTTAAAACAGCTGTTTAGTTTAGCCACGTGATCGTATCTCGAAGCGTCCCGTTGGGATTCGCTCGCGCTCCTGTGAACATAAATCCTGCTTTGATCGGTCACCTCAAACATTTTGCCATTGCCGACGAGCGGTGTTTGAGTGCTGATGATGACGTCGGTTATCGTCGCGATATGGTGGGTACGGTCCCTGACTCGTAGGCGCTACTATTATCCATGTTTTGTATCTCTTATTTTTTGGTCGCTGACTTGCGAGAAAAAAAAAAAAAAAAAAAAAAAAAATAGTGGGGCTGCGCTGTGACTGGAGCCTATAGGGAAAGCATTCAACCCAGTGCCATGACAACACCGGCTCTCCTTGCCAATAAAACAGACCGGCCCACCGTGAATGCTCCCGATTAGCCAATCCGGGCCTGGTACCTATTACATTTTTTGTTGTTTGGAGAAGAAAAGTAGTGTGAACATTCGTCATATCCTTCTGTGTCCCGTGTAAAAAAAAATATCTGCATGGGGTACTTTCCATAAGATCATCTCTCAATGCAAATCAAACCAGCTATTAGGCTAACTGAAATAAAACCATGCAGATCTTTAGGTATGGTGAAGGGTGTGTGATGATGTGGGTCTATTTTAATTCCAAAGGCCAAGGGAACTTTATCAGAATGCTTAGTATCCTGGATCCATGAAATAACTGGGCTTTAAAAAATAAAAATCTGCTGCCCTTATGGGAATTTAACATAGGGGTGTCCTGACTTATGCACCCTGTATTTTAAGGAAGTTATTTATTTATGATACATTATTCATTCACAAAGAAAATTGGTGTCCTTAAAGGTTGGATTTTTTTAAGGCATTAAGATCAATTCCCAAAAGATTATTTTTTATTCCTTTTTTTAGGCAACTTTAGCATGGGTGTCCAAACTTATTCACATCACTATATATATATATATATATATTTCATGATGACTTAGGTGTCATTGTGATATCTCAAGTTGTTTATGCGTATTTCCAGAAATCATCTTTGTCGTCAGCTTGGCTCATATGTAATGCATCCACATCTTTATGCTGAATCCTCCAAGTAGTGCAGCTCTGTTATTACATTCTAAATACTGACATTTCAGTAAAAGGCCTTTATGTTTACAGTTCTGCTTGAAGTGCACATCGTCCTCGGTTGAAGCAGCATTATTGTTCTCAACGCAACATAACCTGACTGCACACTCCAAATGTCACCTACAAATTGGTGAGTTAACATGTTAGCCATTGTAGAGCTTATTTCCATGACCTGTATATGTTATATGTTCATGTTTATATGTTGGTGAAGGTCATAGAAAGCTCTTGCTTTCGATCACTGAAACAATAGAACCCATTCCAACGGCAAAACGTCTCTGTTGAATGAACATTTGCAGTCTTTTATTATGCCTATGTGGCAATTCGTAAGGAAGCAGACGTACTTATGAATGAACAAATCAATTGCAATTTAACAGGGACATCACTGAATACCAATGTAAAAGGTGAACCCTGCATGTCTCAGCAGGTTTATGACTAAAAAGTAATTTTTTTGTGTGTCAAAATGTCGTTTCCCTCCCAAGAGGTATCTGAGGGGATTTGTGCCAGTAATACTAAGTACAAATTACACATGCCATCTGTAGCCCTGTATATTGCCTAAATGTTTTGCATGGCACTCTGACTAATTTGGTATGTTTTTCTGTCTTGCGATGTACATTTTTAATATTTCTCCATTTCAAAGTTCCTGTGATGCAGATTCGGATGGTCCCTGAATCCCTGGTTTCTATGACGCAGGAAAGGCTTAAAGAATGATCAGTACATCAGTACAAGGCTTGCTCGTGTGGAAGATATGAACGTTTTGTTATTGTTCGACTGAAACCAATGCTATCATCTGATAAATGGTTGTTCGTACTAATGAGCAGATGGCTTTTTATATCTCAGGGAGTTTGCCTATGTAAAGCCAATGAATTTATGAACAAAATGCATGTTTAAGAAAGGAAAAATGTCTAGTGTCTGAAAATTGAGTATTCAAACATTTTCATTAGACATAATTTCCGTTACCAACAACCAATAATTAAATGCATGTTTTATTATTATATTTATTATTATTAATTGCCATAAGGTGTTTTATATATATTCAGATAATAGCATTGGTTTACTAAATATGTAGACAGACAGACAGACAGACAGAATGATGATAGATAGATCAATCCTTTTCATTACAGATGTCATGTAATGCAATACAAGACTATCACAGTACAGATGGCAAAAGCTACATTAACCTTTTACAACTACTGTAGACTTCCCAATGCAGCGATGCTGAATAGCAGGCGTCCGTCGCTATAGGGGGCAGTATTAAGTCTTTTCCATTCTTAAAGATTTGGTCTGATTTGCACACTAATGAATTATGCTGTCAAGATCACGGCCAGCTGTTTCCTGTAAGCAGTCTGCAGCAATGTTTTCCTTTTGCCTGCCATATTATGCTTTATCATACTCAAAATATATATATTTATTTCTGCTATTCGGCCAAACTACACTGAGGCTAAACAGCTGGTTGTTGGCCTTTCACTGACAATGTAATTCATCATAGAGATCGGATGTAGGTCATTTGTGGGCAACTATTTTGGTTGGTCATTGAACAATATTCCTATCAATGAATTATTATTTCAGTGGCAAGTTTAGGGAAAGGTTTGTTGATCCAGGCCCAACACGAGATGTTGATCAGCAACGTGTCCTACTTGACAAAATCAGTCCCCAGTGTAGGTTTGCCATCACCGTAATGTGTCAACCAAGACCCGCTTGCTTGTGGTCCTTCTCAAATGCCCTGACATTCAGGTGTCCGTAGGGAAAGGGAAAATACCACAGAGCAAATATTTTTTCAGAGGTTGAGCTGCCTGAACTGTACACAGCATTTCCCCATAACTAGCAGATAGTGATCTCTCTTGGTCTCATGGGGATGTGAACTAGACCTTTCGACACATAACTTTAAGGGTCACTGCCTCAACCGGCGGTGTGAATCCTGTGAAAGGTGCATGGTGGGGCGGGTTCTCTAAAGGTTGATGGATGGTTTATATAAACCACCTTTTAGAAGACAGTGAACTTATCTAGTCTAAAGAACAGGTAGAATTATGCATTGATATGATAGTGAGGGCTGTATTGAAGGATGAGATGTCTGGGCCGGATTGATGATTCAGTATATACATTACAAAAATTAAAGTTTATTACTCCATAAATATCTAAACATTCTTAAATCAAGATATGTTTACTTTAGAAGCAAAATGACATAATATATTAAGACTTTAAGATTCTGACCACATATTCTGTCTTGTTTTAAGAAAAAATCTCAACACTTTTACACCTGGTATTAAGATCTGTTTTGGTCGAGTGTATCACAAGTCAACGACGCTAAATATAAGGATTGCTTTCGTAGTGTAAATTCTCATGTAGTCGAATGTGTCACAAACGGCCGCTTACTCTTCGCTTCCTAACCTAATGTGTAAACATTATGTGATTATGCCCTCGCCTTTCCCACACTGTAAAAAAAAAAAGTTGGATTAACTTAAAAAAGTAAGTTACCTGGTTGCCTTAAAATTTTGAGGTCATTGGAATTAAAAATTTGAGTTAATACAACAAAGGAGATTGGTTTAATAAATAGAAACTCAAAATATTATGTTATCTGAACTACATTAATTATCTAAGTTGATTTGACAAAATATAAAAAGTTGTGATAACAAATCATCAAAATTAATTTTTACAGTGCAGCTGACCACTTCACCAACAAGTGTCCTTTAAAAGCCAGGGCCCATCAGTAGCCAGGGGATCCTGGTGGGCGCTTCTCCCATTATTTCCTCCCTCTCGTCCTGCACCCTTCTTCCTGTGACTGTCCAGTTTGGAGGATCTAATTACTCCTGCTCCTCTCTGGTGGACTCTGGGGTTGGTGGCAACTTCATGGACAGTGGAAGTAGCAGTGGGGTATTCCGGCCAATATTCCCTGTCCGGTCCAGAAAGAGAGGCTATGGACAAGTATATTCGAGAATCTCTAGATGCCGGGCTCATCCGCCCTTCCTCATCTCCGGCTGGTGCAGGGTACTTCTTCGTCAAGAAGAAGGATGACTCCTTGCATCCTTGTATTGATTGCAGTGGTTTTATTGACATTACTGTTAAAATACCTTAATGTCATCTGCCTTTGAACTCCTGCAGGGAGCCAGCCAAGGTCTTCAGTAAGTTGGACTTCCGCAACACTTATCATCTGGTCCGAATAAGAGAGTGGGATAAGTGGAAGGCAGCATTCATCACTCCCTTGGGACCATACCGGGTCCATTTGGCCTGACCAACACCACAGCTGTCTTCCAGGTCCTGGTCATTGACGTGCTGAGGGACATGGTTAATTGTGTCTTTGTACCTTTGACATTCTTATTTTTTCCCCTTCTGTTCAGGCACACACTCAGCACATATGTCAGGTGCTACAACGGCTGTGGGAGAACCAACTGTATGTGAAAACGGAGAAGTGTGTCTTTCACGCAGAGTCAGTTTCGTTCCTGGGCTACATTATATCGGCAGAGGGGATCAGAGCTGAACTCGCTAAGGTAAGGGTCGTAGCTGAGTGGCCGACTCCAGATTCCCGCAAGGCTCTGCAGCGATTTCTGGGATTAGCTAACTTTTATTGCTGTTTCATCCAGAACTTTACTCAGGTTCCCAAATTGCCAAGGAGACTGCTCAAGTGGTGATTGATCAAGTCTTCCGGATTCATGGTCTTCCAGTAGATGTGGTCTACAATAGGGGGCCACAGTTTGTCTCCCAGTTCTGTGAGGAGTTCTGTCAGCAGATCTGGGCCTCTACGAGTTTGTCATCTGGTTTTCATCAACAGACCAATGAGCAGTCCGAGCTGGCAAACCAGGATCTGGAACAAGCTCTCCGCCGCCCAAGGTCCCAGAATCCATGCTACTGGAGTCAACAGTTATCCTGGACTGAGTACGCCCACAACTGGGTTTAAACCTCATTTGTTCCCCTCACAGGAGCGCCGATGCCACTGTTCTGTCTGCCTTAGCCTTCATCCACCAGTGTTGTCGCACCTGGAAGAGGGCTGAGGAAGCATTGGCCCGGGCTTCCAGACGAACCAAGGCAGTGGCCGGCCGTCACCGAACTCCTGCTCCCCGCTACATATGTGGTCAGAAGGTATGGCTGTCTACAAAGGACCAACCTCTCCGGGTGGCCTCTTACAAGTTAGCCCTCAAATTCATTGGGCCATACTAGATCACCAAGGTGTCGAGTCCATTGGCGGTGTGGCTCAAGCTATTGGTTATCATTTTTTAGTTTTGTTTTCCCTACTCCCCTCCTGATTTCCCCAGGCAGTTCCCCACTGCATTCAGCCCTGGTCTCAATCTCCAATCGCAGATCAGCTTTGTCTCATCAGCACCCCCCAACAGCACCCCCCGCTGCACTACACGGCCTTGTTCTGGCTCTTCAGCCATTACGTCCATCTCCGGAGAATGCTACCCCAGAAGTTCCACTATAATTGTTTCTGTCTGGATTATTGAGTTCCTCTGTCGATTATTGACAGGCTTTTGTGTTGCCTTTTTGAAAGTAGTTGGCTTTTTTTTTTTGGTAGGCCGTGTCCTGATCTGACAAACCCCTTTAATCCTTACCCTAAAGGTCTGTTCACATCAAGGATAATAACGATAAAGATTTAGTTCTAAAATCATTCTAAATGTAAAAGAATAGCAGAGTTCACACCACAACTATAACCAAAACGGCACAGAGAAACAATATCATTGGAATCACTTTCAGAATGATTTTTTCCCAGCTGATCAAATCAAAATCAAAATCCATCCTGCTTTATAAAGCTGGAGCATTTAAAGCGGCAGACAAAGACTGCTGCATGTGCTTAGAATAAACAGAACAATATCATTACAGTAGTTCTTGTTCTTTGTGTGAATGTAATGTAAAATATAAAAGTAGTCCACACTATGCTTTATTCCAAATCTTTTAAATAACTTTCTGCGAGAAACAGACCAAATTTTAAGTCATAAAAAAGCCTCTACCTTAATTTTTGCTAAACTCAGTTTCCAGCTGTGAAAAATACAGTAAAACACCAACAGCTTGTTTATCTTTTCACACAAATTATTATTACAAGAGCAGATTATCAATTAATATTTTTTTTTTTTTAATGAGTTTCCTTGGACAATACTGTTTTAAACAGCAAAGTTTTACCAAATGCATGATTTGTAAACTAATACATTTTTGACATTTGGATTACATAACCAGCTTCATATATAGATTTTCTGACATAGTAAACTTGCTAGGTATCTCACCTGGTACAGGATTGCATCTGTGATGTGGAGAGAGTCCTGTGAAACACGATAAAAGAGATCAAAGATTTGCAGAAGCAAGCTAAAATAGAATGATTTCTTCAGCAACATTTTGTTTTTCATTATCGGTAAGGTTTAATGTAGGTGGTGCGTTATTTTTAAACACGATAGAGCACTAACCTTTTAGTGCCACTCCCCGCACATTTCATTTTCGAACATTTTCATCTAGTGTTTATATGTACAACCACCAACGTCATGGTGTCCACATGCACATTCATCTATTTCAAAGAAAATGAAACACGGTTTCAGTGCCACCCACTGCATATTTCAATTTGAAAGTGCTGTGAAACGTGCAAAAAGCAGCATGATATCTTAGAACCAAACATTTACAGAAATGCCACCACAGGCTTGAGTTATATTTGGGGAAAATATATGCAATTATCTTTAACAACAAAAAGATTATACCTTATCTCACATTAATTCTGCATGTTTTACACCTAAATGAATACATGGAAATCTAAGCATTTTACCTTTCCCATTAACCTTTTTTTTTTTTTAGAAGCACATAGTGATTTTTCTAAACAAATAGCTACAATTATCATTGAGAAGGACAGAGCTGAAATAAATTTATACTTTAGTTATAAAATGAAACACATTTCCCCACTTTATTTCATTTAAATCTGCATAATTTCTTTAAAAACCTATTAATGTGTGAAAATGGTAGTTAACTTGTTTTTAAACCCTTTTTTTCTCTTTTGTAACCAGCAACTTATCATTTAGAGAAACCACCTAGTCACCTTGTGCTGACATAATGAATATAAATGAACCATAATGATCATGTAAAATATGCCTCACAAAAAAACAACAGAAAAACTGTGGCATATTGCAGCGCTTTAAGGTCTCAGAGATGCTGCAATATGCGGATTGTGGATGATATGTGACTGCATGTACATGAAAGCACAAGAGTGATTAGATGTTGCAGTTTTTCCAATGTATTTCAGCTCATGAATGTACGTCATTTATGATATTCAAGAACTGCTGGGGAATAAATATAGTAAGACATAAAACACATGGATTTGGTAAGCATATGCTCTGGTTGGAAATGAGTCATGTACATCTGAATACATACTGTCATGCATATTCCACATAGTCACAATATACCGATAAGGACGGTATATTGTTATGCACCTCAGTTTTTCCAAGGGGCCAGGTTTCATAATCGAGCCAGTCATGGTCTCAGTGTGCATTCACTGTACAGTCATGCGACTCACTTGATCAAATTTGCGTTCCCAGTTCTTGACTCGATAATGGAATATCAAAGGCCTAATCCGATTGATGGTGATCCATCAACGTCAACGTCAGACACAGGACGCCGCACTTATTTGAACGGACGACAGGTTTCCAAGCAGACCTCGTAGGCCTCAATTTGGTTTGCGGATAAATAAATAAACACAACGGCACTTGTCTGGAAAAGAACAGATTGTCGAACAGCTGGTGCCAATGAGCAGAATCATAAAAGCATGTAACTGCTTCGTAACGGAAAAATGGTAAATACTATTTGCTTTCCTGAAACCAACTTCCTCTTGTGCCAGTGCAGGAATTTACACCTAGGTCTGCCAGAGCTTATTAAAGACCTCAAGAAATAAAAATAGGTCGTTTTGTGGGTGTTAGTCAATGCCTGTTAGCTTTGAGGTCATCTGCAGTATATGCTAGTATTATGCATTTACTATTGTAGTATTTATTCATGGTTTGAATTAGCTTTAGTTTAGAATTACCTTTCATTAGGTTTTAGTAATTCTTAACAACTTAAACTTATTTTATATCAGTTAGATGTTGGATCTCCTCAACCACCACTAATGACTATCCACAATGAAGGAGACTTGGTGCTGGACGATGAAGACTTGGTGTTGGATGACAAAAGCTTAAAGCGATAAACCTCTCCCGACAGGCAATCGGATGGATGAATTTCTGGCATGTCAGAAATTTTGGTCGCTCCTCGTGACTAGATCGCACAGTTGAAGCAGAGCTACGAACCGATTGCCCTAAACTCAGGGGTTTTTCAGAAAACAGAAGTTGAACCGTTTCACCTTTAATGCAGCAAGAAAGAAAATGAAAAGAGGGAGATCTTTAAGTTTAGCTTCAAATTACTGTTGCTCTCCTCCAGTTCGTGTTGCAAAATGGATGAACCGTTACCCACGTCCCCCAAGCCACCTGCGATGTATCTACGCCGTGCCCCTTTTGTTCATTTGTTAAACAATGTTCATGTTAAACAAGCTGTTTTTCATTCTCCAAGCTCCAAATCATGCCATGATGTACGCTGTTGCTGGCTTACATATCTGTACAGACTCAGTGTTGTGCTCGGGCCCCGGGACGAAAGCAGCCCGCACCCTGGGTCAGGGTTGAGGCTGGCGAGGTCTTCCTCAACAGGGCAGACAGTGAAAGGTGAGCCGTGATACATCAGTTGCGTGTAGAGTTAAAATCAAAAGACGGCACGTGACGGAGATTGAACAATAATACAAGACTTTAATGAACAGAGAGATGACGATTACAACACAGCACATAAAGTTAACACAAGGCAATGACCTGAAAACACAGAGGGCTTATATACACAGGCGGATGGCAATCATGAAACAGGGAACAGGTGAGAACTAATGAGACAACATGCCAACTAATGAATGACTAGAACTCAGCCAATGGTGAGCATGAAAACTACACTGTAAAAAAAAAAAGTTGGATTAACTTAAAAAAGTAAGTTACCTGGTTGCCTTAAAAGTTAATACAACAAAGGAGATTGGTTTAATAAATAGAAACTCATTATGTTATCTGAACTACATTAATTATCTCAGTTGATTTGACAAAATATAAAAAGTTGTGATAACAAATCATCAAAATTCATGTTTACAGTGTATGACTGGAAACTAAACAAAACAGAGAAACTGAACATGAATGTGACAGTCATGTGGTGTGACATTTTTGAATGTCATTTGACGATTTATTTGAATGAATAATTAATGGAACAAAAATAAGTTTTACCTTTGATTTGTTATATTTAATGTATTTGTTTACAATAATGATTAAGATGTGTACACTCACTTGTAATCAATAGGGCATATGGGTAACACTGTACAGTAAGGTCTCATTTGTTAACAAGTTAATGCATTAACTAACAATAAAAGCAACATATTTTGCATTGTTTATTACTAACCATTAACCTTTGTTACTTAACCTTAAGCTAATAAATGTTTGTTTAATAAAAAAAAATTCATGTTCATATTAGTTTAAAATGCATTAACTAATGTTAATCTTAAACGTATTAGCAAATGTTGATATTAACATAAACTAAGATTAATAAATGCTGTGTATGTATTGTTCATATTAACTTATGTAGTTAACTAATGTTATCGAATGAAACCTTATTGTAAAGTGTTACTGTAATACACTTTTTACTTGACTGTTTCACCAAATTAAATTTTTATACATAAAATTGAAACTTTTCTTGAAAAATGGCATACATTTTTGTTAAAACCAACATATCAATTTTAGTTAGTCTTCACACAAATGATTACATTGACACAGAAAATGAAAGTGCACTCGTCAAGCAATTTCATGGGGTCTTTTAACTCATTGCCACAATCATCTCAAATGCATTGGCTAAACCTCATAAACCACTCATGTTTTACATTTTCATGCAAGTTTACAAGCATTTTATCCACGGAAAGTAATTAAATGTGTGTTGGAGTATAAGGCCAGGCTATTTACCTGCTGCCCCGCAGTGGAGTTTCGCTTAATTACTCTAACGCTGACGAACGGCAGCTATTCTCACAGACGCTGTTGTATTGTTCAATTACGCTCCAAATTCTGTGCTCTTTGCTAGAGGCGTAAAACTTGAGGTTTTCATTAAATCAAATGAATACTGTGATTTTGCCAAAGCCACCCACATAAACAACCTCCCAGGCCCCTCAGGGAAGATTGCGGGGGGATTTAAAGGCTCATGCATGAGTAAGTTGGATTTGAGGATTTTCTTCATAGATACAGGCGAAGAAAAGAGTTTGGCGATTTGTTACTTGTACACGCTTTTCAATCATGGATAAGAAGGCAAGTGTCAGTGGTGTATTATGACAGTGCAGACAGCTGAGATTACAGTGGAGATAACACTGCTTGCCAAATCACACTAGATAAGGACAGGTAATTCACATTTATAGGAAGAGAATGAAACATGTAGGCACTGTTGATCCAAAAATTAAAGTGTGCATGTGAATAGTGTCGACATTACAACCCAAATATGTTTATATTTATATGTTTCACCAGCACTTGCACTGTAAAAAATATTCTTGGTTTAACTTAAACAATTAAGTAACCTGGTTGCCTTTAAATTTTAAGTTCATTGAAATTGAAAAATTTAGTTAATACAATGATAAAAATTGGTTTAATCATCAGAAACTCAAAATATTATGTTATCTGAACCACATAAATTATCTAAGGTGATGTGACAAAAGAAAAAGTATTGTGATTACAAATCATGAAAATATTTTTTTACAGTGTGGCAGCTCTGTATTAAAAATACCGGTAACACTTTACAATACGGGTGCACTAATATGCATTAATTCATGCTTAACTAATGCACAGATGATCATGTGTTAATGTATAACTCATGAAGAACTAAACAATTAATTAATGATTACTGCATCAGCAACTAATAACGATTCTATATGGTTAATATATTAAGTAATATATGAATTGTTATTAATTAAATGTGTCATAATGTATTAATTCCTTAATAACATATTTTATTAACTAAAAGTGTAAATTAATGCGTTAATTACCACAATTGGTCAAAGCAATGTACTTCAACTTCGAATTGTCTGCTTTAATTAATCATTCGCTAATGATTTGCAAAAGTATGCTTTTTATGTTATGACTTTACTTGAGGCACATGACTATTAACTAATTGTTAAGTGTTACATATTACTTAAAGGTTAGTTAATAGTCATGTGCCTCAACAAGTAAAGTCATAACATAATGATACTTTTGCAAAATCATTAGCTAATGATTAATTAAAGCAGACAATTCGAAGTTGAAGGACATGACTTCAACCCATTGTGATAATTAACGCATTAATTTACTCTATTAGTCAAGAAAATATGTTATGAAGGAATTAATACATTATGACTGATTTAATTAATAACAATTTATATATTACTTAATTATATTAATTATTTTAAAATCTTTATTAGTTACTGATGCAGTAATCATTAATTAATTGTTTATTTCTCCATGAGTTATACATTAACACATGATTATCTGTGCATTAGTTAAGCATTAGTGCACCCGTATTGTAACCTACTAAAACACAGTATTTTGACTTTGTTTGTTATCCCAACAATGAAGACTAATGTGTTACAGTCACTGGCCACTTTATTAGGTACACTTGTTCAACTGCACATTAACTCCAATATTTATAAAAGTAAGGTTCCAGATGAAGTGTTTCATGAGTTTTGTAAGTTATCTGGATTAAATCAAGTCACAGCCTCTACATGTTGAATGAGCTATAGTATAAAACGGTTTGCGAATGCTGTTTCATGTTGATTTTAATGGTGGTGTTTTGAAAGGCCTTCTGCAGTGTGATCTAAGATCTACTCTTTACTGTGAATAACCTGTGACCATTAACCCCACTTTCCATGTCACACTCTGAGAAGAAAAGCTTTTGTTTGATCTGTTCATGAATGATTTATACCTTCGAAGGTTTTCCTTTTAACAATATCATGTGGGCTGTTAGACCAGGTTTATTTTCTTGAAACCAGATTTACCATTAAGCTTCCTCTGGAGAACATAACCCACTTTTAAAATGGATTAGTGAATTATTTACAATGTTGGTCATGTGTCATGTTTCCAGGAGTTCTGAAATATTAATGCACACTTTTGATATGCAAAAAATATATATATATTTATAATAATAATTATTATTATTATTACAGCCAAAGACGTTTATTTTCTGACACAAATCAAAGGATCCCATTCAACAGCATTTAAACCGATAGTTTATAAAATAAAAAAACATAATTTTTAATACTCAAAAACATTCCATGACTCTCTTTTTTTCTTTTACAAACAAATATGACTATTTATTTAACTAAAAGGTTAAATTATTTATCAGTGGGGAAAAAGAGTAAATAAAGCATCTAAAAAGTCTTTTACTTTATCACTTTACTGGATTAATGGACCCCGTTCTCCAAATGAATCAGTCTTCATACCTACTAGCCAATATAAAAGTGTACATGAATAGGGAGCCGCAAATAGAGCTGAACTATGAAGACGTATTATCCACTTCTTTTTTAACGTAAGAGCAAGTGCGACCGTTTTTTATTTGATTGTTCGAGGCTTCCGGTGACAGTCGCTTCCAGTAAGGCAAAGCAAGTTTATTTATATAGCACATTTCATACACAATGGTCATTCAAAGTGCTTTACATAGAAGACATTAAAATAATCAAAAATAATTGAAACAGTTTAGAATAAAAATGATAAAATAATGATTTATAATGATATAATGGTTCGTGGCACTTTGCTTTTCTTATAATGAATCGGAAGTCTCACACGTCCACAGGAAATAACTTACTTAATTGAAAAATAAGGTGAATATCTCCACATGATTTTTTAGCTTGACATAATAATTGACTCCGGGCCATTGAATTATTAAAAAAAATAACGCATGCTGGAGGTGTACCTACATTTCACACCGTGTCCGCATTACCACCTCAGGTGTTTATTATATTTCTAATAATTCAACGCCCCATCATCAATTATTCCTTACATATAGCCTACCGTGTAAAGTGGATTACTAAACTGTTTGTGGTAGTTCAATAAAGCCATATGAATCAGAAATCTGCCACTGAATATATGAAGAAGTTTCACCAAAATGAAAAGTATGTAATTATTTAATGAATACCCTTTTTTTTTCTGTAGATGTTAGAATAACATTTTGTGTATCGTGACCACAGATAAATAAATCGAGAAGTGAATCAATCAATCAATAAATAAAAATGTATGCATATATTTATGCAAGAAACATCTCATTGTCTTAAAACTCTTTTTAATAGAGTGTTTTTAGGGCCAAGAAGCCATTTTGCTTCCACAAAGCAGACATTTGTGTAAAGAAGATGGTTTTTAATTCATCTTTCAGACAGCAGAAAATATGGAATAAACAAAAGAAGTCAATACGACGGACGTCCCGCTTGCAGACCACCTGCTAATGGATCGTGTTTTTGGTGTGAAAGAGGATGTCCTTGTTTTGGGATCTGGTTTGTGGAGGGTTTCCCCAGGCCCTCATCAGCACCAGCAGGACATGGATTGGTTACCTGCTGTTTCTTGTCAGCGGCTGTGCTGTGTTAAAGAGGTCTAAAGTGATGAACGATTCCACACTGGCTAGTAAAAGCAATCTTTCTCATCCAGCGCTTATTAAACTGGGAGGCCGGCATGTTTGTCTCCTGGGTAAAAAAACGGACTCTCCAGGAAAACGCAGTTCATTGAGGCTCTGTTCATGTGCCATCAGCTGAGATGTGGGACTTCTGGCTCTCCTCGGGAAATATTGATACAAGCAATAATTTGGACATTTGAATAGTTAATCAGTGCATCTTCTAATTAATTCTATTATATAATTAGATCAATTGAAAACATTAATTATTTTCATGTCACATTTTATTTGGTAGTTTATGCCCAGATGCCTTGGAGAATTTTTTTTCCAATTAGGATTTTCAAGGGATTCAAACCATTTAATCAAATTAATTACACCAATTCATTAGTAAAATGTCCAACTTATTTCTATTTATTAGCCATGACTTAGATAATAATAATAAAAATGAATGCCATTGCATTAGATGTATTATATTATATACACGCACGTACGCACACACGCACGCACGCACGCACAGACACACACACAGCTTTGTTTTGCTATACTTGTGAGGACATTCCATTGGCGTAATGGTTTTAATACTGGACAAACTGTATATTCTATCCCCTTACACACACACACACACACACTGCCCCTAGTCACAGGAGACATTCTGCATTTTTACATTTTTCATAAATATTGTTTTTTAAGCTATTTGAATTATGAGGACTCATGAAATGTCCTCATAAACCACGTTTAAGTTGTAATACCAGTGTAATATGCATGTCATTATACACATTTGTTTCCTCTTAAATCACATAAACAAGAGCACACACACACACACACACACACACACACACGGAAGTTTGTGCATATCACCACAAACCAATATTCATGATAATAATATATGATTTCTTTAAGCATCGGCAAATATATTAAGGCATTTATGGTGGGAACATGAAAATGCATAGTAGCAGCCATTCATAAAAATAGTTTATCAAATGCAATGAAAGTCATACAGTAGCTTACGTACATACATTTTTTTATTCATAATTTTCACAAAAATGCAAGGCTCCCAGAATATTTTATTGTATATGAACATGTAATATATCAAATGAAAGAACATTTCAAAACTCTTTATACAAGCTGCATGCATTCTTTTTATCAACACTTTAATGTGGGTAAGTTTAATTAAAAAAAAAGCAAGATCTAGAGATTCTGTACCCTTACAGATGTGTACGCCCCCCTACCATATAACATTGAAAACATGGATTGCTGGAAATTTCCGTCAATACGTTTTGTCATAAATGAAGGAAAATCCCGTCAATGGTGGGGAATGAACGAAATAAAACCGTAAAGCTACAAATTCTTTTGAGGGCCACTTTTAGTATCTCTTGTTTCAGCAGCAATTCAGTTAAACTTCAAAAAGTTCATCCGGTGTGCTTTCGCTGAACCTATTTGGCCAAAAACGTCTAAGAGCAGAATCCAGCTCGGGATGCTCGAGGAACTGCTTTCTCTTTCTCTATCCCCATCCCTCTCCTAAGACACTTTTGGCTCGGCTCTGTGCTATCTAACAATACTCGAAGAACTAAATTACCTTGTTACAGTTGTGAGCAATGGGGGTGTCGTGGAGCGCTGCCAGCAAACTAACTAGCTAATAAATAGGAAAGGGACCTGCCAACGTTCTGATGGGGCCCTTAAAACAGGTTTTCTTGATTAATTATGCTAATACATTACGCTGTAGTTAACTGTCATGCCGATGATCAGGCGTCTCCTTATTCACGTTGATAGCGTTTCATTAAATGAACACTTGAGGAGGATCTCCAGTCCAAACAGTCCTGGGTCACAGTTATAGGTGTATGTTCTACCCCAATGGTGATTAATGTTTGAGTTGGATACGGATACCTGCAGGAAGTGTCAATATGTAATTTTATCCAAGCGTATGTATTCTGTATTACCATGCTAATCTTGAAGGATGGCGGTTATTATTATTTTGTACGGTTTTGCATAATTTCCAAATAGATGATCCTATGGCGGCAGTAATATGACATCTGCTGCTATAGATCACGCTCTGCTATCATGGACGTGTGTGGCTTATTGATAATTTAAGACAAGGAATAATTCATTCCAGCCTTATAAAAGTCTGAGCATGTCATATGATTGTATTATGAATAAATGAAATCCATATCTTACATGGAGTTTGTGTTTGTAACCATTTTGGATTGAAGCCGCATGAAATATTAAGTCTTGTACGTATCGCGGAAGCATGCTTTCCCTTGGAAGTGTACGCTATAATGTCCTGAGTCTTATTTAGTTATTTTCATCTGTTTGTATTATACAATATGGATAACTATTCATTGATGCACTCAAAAAAACCCTTTCGCCTCTTGTTAAATTTAATTAATTAAAATAAGCAAAAGTAACACGATTGTTTAATATTTTGTCACAACTTAATTTAATTGTGTTCAATCAACCTAATATACTTAAAACTGAAGTTTACTTAATTCATTTGTGTGAAAACTACATGAATAATTTTTGTTGACAACTAACTGGGCTGTGGATCTGTAGTTCCCAGCATGCTTTGCAAGGCACTGCATTAGGAGGGTACATTTAGGGATTAAAGTGTTATTTTATGTGTTTTTCATTAAATGGAAAGATGTTGTTAGGTAATGTTAGTATTTAATGTTCAGTTATGTTAGAAACTTGGATGACTTTCTGTAATGTTTTTGAATTTTGTTGTTACCATTATGCAGAAGAGTGACAACTGTGTTTAGGCTGTGGCACTCAGTGTGCAAAACATATGTATTAAACCTCATGCATAGGTATATCTAATATTACTTTGTAAAAAGTTATTTTAAGTAAATTGAACACTAGTAGCTTCTTTCATTGGAAGTAACTGTAGAGTCAAATTAGCTAAAGTTATAATGTTGGTGATATTAGGCAGGACAAAAAATAAAACTAGTTAACTTGACAAAACTTTCTCTAGTAGGAATGACACCATTTTTTTTTAGAAGTCTTGACTAAATGAATTCAAGTTCATACAATATTACAACAAATCATATCAAACAAATTAGATCTTGTTGGAACAATGTAATTAAATTTCGTGGAAAAGCTTTCCTTAATTTAATTAAGTCTTGAGTCTTGATCTGGAGTCAGTCTAAAGGACACATTTGGACAAAAACACATTTGGACGTTCTCTCTCGCAAAAGTTTTGCGCTCCCCCATAAACTTTCACAAAACCTTTATGTTCCCTCAAGAAACTTTTAGAAATGAGGGTTGTCTCAAAAAATTATAATCATAGTTATTAACATGTTACAAATGACATGTTTGCCGGTGTTGCCAGATCATCAGTGCTTTTATGCAGCAGAGAGAGAGAGAGAGAGCATGTGATCGGTTGCCAGATTGAGAAGATTTAGTCAAACACTAGGCAGAAAATGTATCATTTTAAGAGAATAGTCCTATTAGGGGGATTTATTCTCTGGAAACCCCAAGCGGGGAAGATAAGTGGAGGCTTGTTGTAACCAATGCAATATAACGGATATATCTACATAAAAATATATTTTCAGGTCAAATATTGCAATGATTATCTTTAATTAATCGAGAGAAGTGCGAAAATGTGATTAATTCCGCAGCTCTACTTTCATAGTCAAGCCTTGTCTGATATTATCATTTTCACAAAAGTGTTGAAAACTTCAAAAGCTGTCTGAAAGAAATGGTTATTAAAATAACAAGAACACAAAAGGAAGGTTTAAATGAACAACACAAGCTCATGATATTTCTGCAGCTCATAAATGTCACATAATCAATGTACTTTTCAAAGTTTTATTTTTACTTGAAGTGTTGTGATCTCTTGCACTCAAGAGACTTTGAGACTTGAATATTTATTTCGAGAAAGTTCGTTCCAATATTCATAACTTTTTGGACGTATGACAATTTATTAGCATATAAAATAGGAATGCAAGGTTAACATGGTTGAATACATGAAAACTGAATCTACGGCCCTCACTGTACTGCTTCACCGTACAAATCAATACACACTCTCTCATACCTTTGACTGTTTGACTGGTAGATCAACAACACTACTGGATCTCATAAATAATCCGCATGAGTCATGTTTCTTCACGTCTGTCTGTAATTCCCCTTTTGGGGAATAAATTTTTCGCCTCAGTCCCTGACACACGGATTTACAGGTCTACAAAATTAATTTAGTGTGGACTACAACTTGTCAATTTGTTGTTGGAAGACAAAGGCATCCCCAGAAGTGTGCTAAATCTGGCAAAGGCATTCTTTGGGAATTTCCTCAAAGTTAAAATGGATCTCATGACAAAACGAGGTGGCGCTGTACAAATTCATACAAATTAGCCACCAGTTCGCAAACATGTAAAATAGTTACAAATTGCCATGATATATGTAGAATGATTCACAAATAAACCAAATACTTTTAAATAATTTGGTAACATTTACATAAAGTTCATTAGTTAACATTATGCCTTTTTGGTTTTGGGGTTAGTCGCATTTTCGTTTTGCTATTCTTGTCAACGGTGATTCCCTGTAGATTGTCATTACAGCATTTTTGGTTACACTTTATTTGGTAACACTTAATTTTACAGTGTCCTTGTTACATATGTTACATGTACTCACCATATAAATCACAGTACCAAACTCTCAACCAAACTAGTCCTACCTTGACCCTATAGTAAATAAATGTTGTTAATTAATATTACTTTGTACTTAAATGTATACTTACACTGTAACAATGTCACCTTAAAATAAAGTGTAACCCTTTATTTTAAGGTGATGTAGTAACATACTTACTCAAATAAGTACTGAGTAATATTAATTAACTACACTTACTATAGAGTTATACGATTAAAGTTAGCTTATGGTTGAGGGTTAGTTTCTTCTAATTATTGATCATTTACTGTTATTACTATAGTTAGTACATGTAGTAACGAGTAACTACGTCACCTTAAATTTAAGTGTTTCCGTATTTTTTTAAGCAGCTAAGTTAAAGATAGTATACCTTCTCCCATGATATATGTAAAAACTAGTTTAAATAATCTATGATACATCTGGACCAAATGTCCCCACAAGGACAGAAAAAAAAAATCACTTGCACTTACATTTAAAGACTAGCCAACTAAACATGTGAGGAAAATAATAATAAAAAATACTAAGTAATAAAGATAAGTAAAGTCACAATGAAAATGTAAAAATGCTTAAAGGTTTGTGAGGGTTTGGAAAATAGAAATGACATGCGAGCGTGTTCGCATCATTAGTTCTGTATAAAAACAATTTAAGTGGTTGGAACTTCACCTACCATAATAGAGTGACAAACGTGTGTGTGTGTGTGTGTGTGTGTGTGTGAGAGAGAGAGACTGTGCAATACAATATATTCTACTGATGCAGTGCTACAGTGTGCATGTGCAAAACAAATCTCAAAATATTACATAAAAATAACATAAAAATATTAAAATTTACCATCAGACATCCCCAGTTAAACGCCCCATCTACACATATCGACAAGTACGCACCATTCCCACATAATTTTACGTTTTTCACCTCAGCAGCCTCAACAGGTAAAAAAATTACAGGTTGCTAAAACAGCCATAATTGAGAAACAAACAAGGTAACACACAGTGCAATAGGCCTATTCTCTATAAGGCAAATCTCCAGAACGGTTTGGAAGGGGACCTTTATATGAGTGCCTTCAAGAAGGAGCAAGATAATCAGAATCCAGAAGATATTCTTTCCATTTTGTATCGAGAGAGAGAGAGAGAGAGAGAGAGAGAGAGAGAGAGAGAGAGAGAGAGAGAGAGAGAGAGAGAGAGAGAGAGAGAGAGAGAGTGTGTGTGTGTGTGTGTGTGTGTGGGGCGGTAAAATCATGAATTGATGTTGACAGAATTCATTTCCTCTGTCAGCCACAGTCGCTGCATTCAACAGGAAAAAAAAACGCGAGTCAGAGCTGAAATATATTCCATAAACCCACATCAGTGAAATAATGTCGTGCGGAATGCGATTTTGTCAGAACACAGACTGAACGAGGAGTTTATTCAAATACGGTTAAAGGTTCGAGAAGCCTTCTTGAAAATGTATGTTGAATATCTTAACGTTAAACCTGCATTTAACTACCGTGAGCTTTTGAACGGAGGTTGGAAACTTATGTTGGAAACCTCCACTGCAACATCCCTCCCTTGATTCCGCATGATTAATCGTTGTCTTTAATGACTATATGGCTTTATTATTCGCGTCACACAGAAGCGTATTTTCTTTGAGGGCTGACCAGGATGAGTAACACGACATCGATCGTGCGTTGAGTCATTTGACAAATCCATATTTGATTCTGGGTGGAGAGAGAGAGAGAGAGGGAGAGCGAAAGAGAGAGGAGGAGACTCGCGGGCTGCCTTCTTGTCTCTTGTGAGGATTTTTGCAAGACCAAAAGACGTATTATCGCCTAAGCTTTTCTTTCTTTCTCAAATGTAATAAGCAGAGTCTGCTCCGAGCGAAAAGCCTCAGCGAAGTCCTCGACGGGAGGATGTTACGGATATCTCACCTGACATCGATTTTCAGCAACATTTTCCCCTGACCGTTATACGCAACGCGTTATTCAGAAGGAAAACTTTTTGCCGCCTTTATTTCTTTTAAAAAAATACATCGGTTTCAACTCAGTCGAGATGGTTTTACAGCGGCGTTATGACATCAGCGTGGATTGGACGCTTTTTAGTCGAATATCGCTGCACTTTAATCCGTTTTGCGTGGAAGTGTGTCTGATTTAAGGACTAACCATTATTGAATGGTACTGTATGCATTTTAGTTTGTTTTCCTGTCTTTTTCTTTGTTAAAAGAAATAATGCAGAATATCTAAGCAACAAGCGTCGCCATACGATGCGCACTTTCCCAAGGAATAACGCATCCTTCTTGCGCGGTGTTTTTGGAGAAAACCTTAACGTATTCCCACATCAATCTTACTTTGATAAGGTCTATGGCCGTTATTAAGATCAACTCTGTTTTTGTTTACCTGTAAATACTGTGAAAAGTGCCTTTTTCTGTTTCTTAACGACAAGGAGACCATGGCTTGCTTTCCATGGCGGGTATTTTGGATAATTCAAGCGCTTGTGGATGTGACACTTTCGCAGGAAATTTACGCTCCTCATTCCATCAGAATTGAGGGAGATTTGACCCTGGGTGGCCTTTTCCCGGTCCATGCCCGTGGGGTCTCCGGGGAACCGTGTGGAGATATCAAGAAGGAGAACGGGATACACCGGTTGGAGGCGATGCTTTACGCCTTGGACCAAATCAACAGTGACGACGAGCTTTTGCCCAACATCACTTTAGGTGCTCGGGTTTTAGACACATGTTCGCGAGACACGTACGCTTTGGAGCAGTCGCTTACTTTTGTGCAAGCTCTCATACAGAAAGACACGTCGGATGTGAGGTGTACGAACGGAGAGCCCCCGGTGTTTGTAAAACCCGAAAAGGTGATTGGAGTCATAGGGGCTTCGGCGAGTTCAGTGTCCATCATGGTCGCTAATATACTGCGACTGTTCCAGGTGAGTCTGAGCTGAAGTGCCCAAAAGTAGCCTATACCAAATGTGCTGGAATGAGTCCTTGCGTCATGCTTTCATGTCATTTCACCCCGTATGAATATGACAGCTGATTCACAACAACGCATACTGATTTAAACCACCTCACCAACACAGTGCAATATAATGACAGTTGTTAGTGTGTAAAAAGCATTATGCGTTTGTAAATCATTTGTGTAGCCAAGAGGAGGTTGTTAGTCATAATCAATGAATCGATCAGGCATCGACGGCTTTTTAACAGGGTTTCTTTGTCTTTCGCTCTCTATTCATTTTCAATTTCAAAGATCTTTACTGGCAAGTTTGCTTGATGCAATCAACATTACCAACGTTTCGTTTCGTTTCTATTCTATTCTAGATTACCAATGCGTCAATATATTCTATTCTATTTCTAATTTATAATCGTTTTTAATATAGGCTAGTATTAAAATTGTATTAATATGCAATAAAAAATATAAATGCCTATGTATTATCTTAATTAATCTTCAATTTCTTTATTGGCATCCTTGCTATATATATTATATTATATAACACATTTTGATGCCATAATATAACAGTATACAATAAAATAAGATTCAATAGAGTACAAAATTAATATTTTGCTCTGTATTTATCTGTGATCTTCCCTCCAATGTTTTGTATCAATATTATTAACAATTCAGCTTTCTGGAGGGCAGATCACTCTATAGATTCCATACAATAAACTGGATTCTGTGTTAGGTTACCAACCATTCCTGCATTGGAAGAAATTTCCTTCTCTGTTCCCACAACATTAGGAAATTACGGTCAGATTATCTTAAATCATGCATTTTGGCAGATACACCGGGAGCATGTAAAAGATCTGAGAACAAATTATTTGGAATGTACAATAAACCACAAACGAGAATACGTATGATCCCCAGCCTGAGTGATCAAAATCAATCCGGGACTTAAATGAACTACTTGCAGTATCCAAAACATAAACGTGTCCAAATATGGCATATGAAGTGATAATTGCGTCCCGCCCCTTGGTTCTGAAGTGTGTGATTACTGATACAGCAATTAAAACAGTAACAGTCTATACAGTTGACTGTAATGATGTGAGAGGATTATTCAGCCTTATCTATGCTCTGCATCAGAGATAAACACAGCTAATGACATCCCACTGGTCTACTAGGATAATGCAAACCTCATTCTTCGCCATCATTTTTTGCTCTGTTTACCAAGGTTCTCTTTTGGTCTCATACACGGGTATTTTAAGATCTCTAAGCATCAAATCTGGGTTGTGAAACTTGGTTCCAGGTTCATTACAAGGTCTATTTGCTGCTTGCTGTCAATAATTTTCACTTGTAAACACAATTTGTAAGACACAAGCAAAAATTGGGGTTACAGTAAGACACTGAGAAGGGAAGTAAATGGGGCAACACAATATTTGGTTTAAAAAAGTATAGCCACAAGACTTTAAACATGTTAACATGACATTAGTGTGCACCTGCATATTCAACACATTCTCACTCCCAAACACGTCACATATTGATGCTTGTTCTCGGCATCACTTTTTAATGCACAGTGTAGTGTATTTTTTCCACGTGGCTGCACCATTGCTTTAAATGACAAAGCTTTGGTATCATACACATGCGATTGGCATGGGACTTTTATCGCCAATTGCTTTATAATGTTGCCAGTATGTTGGGGTATGATTTTCAATTTAATCAACCAGCGTAATTGTATTTACATGTATTATATTTACACTATTTAGACATGTTTGAGCATGTAACCCAACACCACCCCTAAGCCTACTCAATTTCTACTTTTACAAATGCAAAGAATTGACTGCGTCTTAATCTGACGCATAAGGCAAACAACCGAATGCAATGGCATTCAACTGAAGCGCACGTCTTAAAATCGAAAGAATGACGAGTCGGGAGTGAGAATGTTGCATCCTATCATGACCATGTCAAGTTGGTAAGCCCTGTAAACTTTACATAATATTCACAATGAAACAATACAATTACTTATTGCATTTAAAATAACAGTTAAGTATAACTCTTAAACCACTAAGAACAGTATTCCTACTACTAATGACAATTTATACAACATAATACAAGAAAGAATAGCACAGGTACATCTGTAAGGTTAATCTGGAAATCATCTGCTGTGTAAAACAATCCGATCTAGAAGAAACAGTTTTACATGCATTCTAAATCTTAAACTTCCTAAAGACAAGTCTATATGACATCTAACAGGAAACATCCTATTCCTGATGAACCATTCAAAAAAATACATCTTGCAGATGTAAATGCAGACATCACATAGACGTCTCCGAGATGTACTTGTGCTATCAGGGAAGTGGCTTTTAGAGCTGCCCCCTAATAGTTGACTAAACGTTTGTCGACCAATTTTATTAGTCGGTTAGTCGCAGGGAAAAAAAATCCTCTCCAAGTGGCGCAGTTAGTAAGTACAGATCTTTAACGTCGGGTCCTTGTGGTAATTACAGCAGGAAATCCAAATGTTCACCTATCATCAGTCAACCTCAAATATGGCTTGTCATTTGAAACATGTAAGTAGTAGAAGCATTACATGGCCTCTCGCTAGGCCTGTATCGACTTATCGCACGATATATGTATATGACCTCGATCATTTTTGGTGAGGCAAAATATTGCCCATTATGTTTATATTTTTCCGATCCCGCTGTTATCTCGTCTGCTCTCCATGACGGAGGCGAAAGCGAGGCTATGGCAGCTTCTTCTACACAGAGCGGGCCAGTGAAAAAGACGGCGTCATTTGAGGTGTTTTCCTGAAAACTACATACAGTTTGGAAGAACAAATCCAAATTTAAAACCGCAATCCACTGCTAGTGTTGAGGCCTGTTTCACATGGGATACGGCAGTCGCGAGTGTCTAGCTCATTTTCAGAGAGAACGCCTTTGCGCGTTTTCCATTGTTTTTCAATGTAAACGGACATGTTTGACCGTTGCACTCACGTCTTTGCAGCTTTTTGCGCATAACGTGGCGTCATAATCATGAGGTGCTCAAGTTAAAAGAAGTTTAACTTTTAAAAAACACGAGTCTAGAAAAATTGTTTTATTAGCAGATATGGCCTGTTGAGGAATCTGTGCCTTTGTTCGACATCTGATTGCTAAGTAGGGTTTGTGTATAGCAATAGTGTGCAGCCTTACTTTACTGAGAAAAGAAGGTCAGAGAAAAATCTGTTGAAGGAAAAACTCCATATAAGTGCCTTTTATGCATTTGCAGGTGTGTTTTCCCCCCTACTTGTCACTTGTGCACTTTTTTAAAGTTTTTAAATTTTTTTTTTTATGTAGGATATAATTTTTTTGGACAGCACTTCCATTATCTAAATATTCTTAAGAATTTAAACTTCATTGTCATTTAAAAGTGTGTAGGCCTACTTGCATTAATATGCTGTTATATTATGATTCAGTGGCATAACATGGTTTTAAAATGACAGTATTATCGTTTAGCGCAATTATTTATGGGACAATATATCGCCCAACAAAAAGTAGGGGTTGGCAGATTGTACAAAAATTTGCCACCAATTCGTCACCAATTCGCCAAGGAGCAAACTAGTTACGAACTGTCATGAGATTGTGTTGGATCTTTACAGTATTTAAAGCCCTAAACTAAGAACTAAATGAACATTGAGCTATTATTATTAATGTCAGACATTTTTTGGGTACTTGTGGGTGTGTGGTTATCGTGAGTTTACATGAAGTGTTCACAACCCTTTAGATTTAGAAAAACTAAATATGGACCGATGTGCTCTATGCACTACAAGAGCTCACGAAATGTAGACATAGATTTAATAGACGCTCATGTGTTGCTGCATTAATAATTTTACAGAAAATGGCATGAGCTGCATGCACTCGCATGTGAAACTGCAATATTTATGTCACTTTCCTCCAGCTTCCTACCACACGGCTAATGGCTAAAGCGTTTTCAGCAGACCTCACAGATCTGTTCTAAGAGCTTGACTCTTTGCCCCTCATAGACTGTTTATAGGGTGTATTTACGGAAATACACCCATACACATGGGACATAATGCCAGCCGGCCTGTGTCACAGACCCTCAGTTGTGAGTATTAAGAAACAAATTTAAAAGCCCATGCTAGCCACCTGCATCCTTTCAGAAAAGTGTTTGCTTATTTCCCTGTGGCCTCACACTTGCTCTGAGTCTCTGACTGCTTTTATATGCTCCAGGGCTGGGATTTCACAAATCATCCCTGTTGGCCGCAAGCTTTTCCCGAGTGCGATGAGAGCTGCAGTGATGAGAGTTGATGTGAGGAGGGCAATGCACTCTGACACAATTCATGAGGCATACATGCAATTTTACATTCTCCACTTCAACACATTTTGACTCAAAACACTTGTGACGCTACAGGCCCCAAATTTCATTTGGTTCTGATGGAGCTCATGATATGCCATTGCTTTAGTGGTTTATAGTTTGTTTTTAGCAGGAAAGTGAGGGGGAGTACAATGCATGGCCATGGCAAGTGTACGTCATGTCATAGGCTTTTGGGTTTTGAGTCAACAAGAAATTAAAATCGACCTCATTGATTTTCTAAATAAACATTCCTGGTCTTAATGTAGAGAAACCTGTTTACGCCTAAAAATATAAAATAAATACAAGGGTAATTGATATACAGTACCAAAAATGTCACAATGGCATTTTCAAACTTTGAATGTGAAACATCTTCACATCAAATTAAGAGATAAAATGTTCCACTCTTTGAATTAAACTTGTGAGAAGTCATATTAACAAGAAACAAAACTGTATTTGCAAAATAAACTCAAATTGTGGGATATAAAGTCGTAAATTACGTAATGGCAAAGTTTCACTCTTAGATTTAAAAACTCATCATGAGAAATGAAGTTGAATCGTGAGATATAAAGTTGTATTAACAATAAACTAAATTGAAATTGCAAGAAAAAGTCACGTTGTTTGGTATGAAGTCACGTTGTGAGATACAGTCGAAAATTGATTAATGGCATCTTTGAAATTAAAATGTGAGGCATATTTGCAGAAGATTATGTGATAAAAATATTGTAAGATCTAAAGTTGTAACAATAAGGAAAAAAAACTGCATTTGCAAGTTTTAGGGCATGATTACATGATCGTTGTCAAAACGATCACCGTTCACATGGATCCATGAAAATGACTTAAAATTCTAAAAATATTATTCATGCCAGGCCAGTAGATGGCGATGTCACTTAAGAAACACTACGCTGAAAACATAATACTCATGCACATTACATCATCGTTTTCACGAATTCACGTTTTTGTAGTTTACACGGAGATGAAACTGGTATCGTTTTCAAAAACTTGCACTTTGAATCCCACTTTCAAAATTTTGCATTTTTAGGCCCCCAAAATGCTGTCATCATGTAAATAAATGGCCAAAACTCATAAAAAGTTTTGTAAGTGTAAACAGCCCAAAAGTCACATTGTTGGGTATAAAGGCAAATTGCGCAAAATAAAGTTGAAATTGCAACAAATGTCACAATTATGAGATAAATTTGTTTTTGCGAGATAAAAAGTTATCATTTAAAGTCGCATTGTGAGATATAAAATTGTAATTATGTATTTTTTTTTTTTTAAGTAGGCTACTCATTCTGAAGTGTGAACGATTCTCTTAATTATTGTCATATGGTAAAGAAGAAAATAAATTGTAAATGCCTTGCATTACAGAAGTGAAATGGGTTGCAAATGTATTTCATGTTGACTTTAATATTACAGGCAGATGAATGTTGACACGTTCATTTGCATCTGGAAACAGAAGCAGTGTTATTTGTATCGATTGAAATACAGAAACATCAGTGTTTCGCCATTGAAACAATGACTAAAATGACTCCGGAATAACAGGATGCTTCTTGTCATAATGATTCTCCATAGTCTGTAAGTGACTATTGATTTCTCTGACGTCTCGCTGGTGTGCTGGCCCAGAAGGTTTGCTGCCTTGAGCTCTAGTAAATACAGTATATGTTTGCTATCACTCACTCTTAGGCCACCAACATAAAAGTGACAACAGCCACAGTGACAGAAGTCTAAAAATATCAGTGCTGTGGGACTCATTTCTCACAGAAGCCATAACCTACAAACCCAGGAATTCTTCAGCACAGATTTTTTTAAACCAGTGAGAAGCAAGCCTTAAAATGGCATTTCTTCCTAGTATTACTGTGATTATTATTAGCGGGTTTAAAACACTGCAAATGTAAATCAATATACCTTTAGAGACTTAAAGGTGGATCCAGAACACCTTGGTGGCAATGTAAATACCATGCACATCAATATGGTAGTCATTAGCTATGTTTCCATCCAAAGTTGGAATAATTGGAATATCGCATAAAACGTTCGGGTTCCTGGTGTTTGGGAACACAATCACGCGAGACTTCTGGGAGGGAATAAAACAGATCATTTTGATGACGGACTTTGGCTCAGGCATTTCAGAATGACCAACCCAACATTTGAGATGCTGTACGAGGAAATTGGTCCACTGGTTGGTTTTCCAATCACATCCTCTTGTTGAGGCAAAATATAAAATGTGTTTCCAATGTGTTTCCATCGTAGTTTATGCGCATATCTTCTTTAAATAAAATCATCCACCTCAATTGAGTGCATATGTTTTTGAATTCATATTTTTAGATTTTATGCGCATCTTGGCGTTTCCATCCAGCGGTATCCCAAAATTTGCACAAAAATAGGTTGATGGAAACATTGTTTTTGAGTACCATGGTATTTTCATCATGCCATCAATGTATTTTTACAGTACTTTTTTGTGAAGTGTATTTCACAAAAGCCTCTATTTTTTCCACATAAGGAGCTTTTATTGCATTAGATGATCAACACCAAAGCGCTCTATATTATTTTGAGTATTTTGAGAGTATTTTGGAGTTTAGGCCACCCACAAAAGGACAACAGTGCCAGGGAAGGAAGGGCCTGGCATGGCGGCACACGCTGATGGAAGATTCGGCCCACCTGGAGGTCATTGTGCTCTGATAACCTCGTCGCTCTCCTCTTTTTATCAGCCGTCTCCATCCTTTGGCTCCCGATTGGCTACTCCTCCCTCAAGGGTTGGCTTCTTTTCAGCCTGAGAAATCCCAGCCTATTTATCAATATTGGCCGCTTGTATACGCCCGAGTCTGCCAAAAACCTGACTGCAGCTTTGCCAAATTGCAACTTTTTGTTATGCAATATTAAATTTGTTCTATTGGAGAATTTACTTTTGAAAGGGATCTTGTATTAGTTCAGGTAATGTGTTTGATAGATAATACTGATCATTCATATTATGTTGGCTGAAGTTATAAGGCATTACCTGGAAATGTGTTACCAAATGATATGTTACTCTCAATAGGCCTCATTCATGAAGCATAACGGATTTGATTGAATGAAAAAAAAAAATAGCATTATAAAAAAACATTTTGTGAAAAAACAAAGTTATGTCGTGAAACCCTAGATGGCGCAGGCTAATAGGTCCTTAAAGGGATAGTTCACTTTGAAAGTAATTTTTGGTATGTTTTAGCTTACCTCAAGGGCATCCAAGATGTAGGTGTCTTTGTTTGCGCAGTAGTTTCAATTTTGATATTTTTAGGTCAAACCGTTCTTGTCTGTCAGTCATATAATGCAGGTCTATGGTCACCACCTCAAAGTATTTATTTATAAAGTACAGTATTTATATCGTTCTTACCTCTTGTAACCACAGCCACGTCCAAGTGATCTGAGGGCGCGGCTGTGGTTACAAGAGGTAAAAACGATATAAATACTGTTCGTTTTCTCACACAAACCGCTCGTTTCGTGTCTTAGGCCATCAATGTGTACTTACATTTACGAGTCATTAAATCATGTTTAATTTGGACTTCTCTGTGCATGCTCTTTGAGGTGGTGACCATAGACCTGCATTATATGACTGACAAGACAAGAACGGTTTGACCTAAAAATATCAAAATTGAAACTACTGCGGAAACAAAGACACCTACATCTTGGATGCCCTTGAGGTAAGCTAAAACATACCAAAAATTTATTTCAAAGTGAACTATCCCTTTAACTCAAACGGTTTGCAATTTCATCATTATCTATAGGGCACAGCTGATTGGTTCCTGCTGTATCAGTAGCCAATGAGCTCGCTGCTCAACCTTTAAATACTGGTCAGCATTTGCTGTAGCAGTTTGCAGTGCGCCTTCAGAAATCCTCCACCTTCCCCAGCTCCACCTGTATAGATCTGCTACGGGTAATTCGTGTACACTATATAGTACAGCAGCAGCATGTCTTACTTGCTCACAGCAGTGTGTCGTGTAAGTACTGGCCCTAGCAAGTCCATACTTGCTCAACAGCAGCATAGCAGATCTGTTCTGCTAAGACCAAGCATATTATTGTCATATCCATTACCATGCCAAACACTCAATGACAGAAGTATATGTCATTAAAAATACTCATATGAAAGTATGGTAGTCGTAGAGTAATGTGATATTGCCTTAATATACCATCAATGTATTTTCACAGTACTTTTTGTGAAGTATATTTCACAAAAAAACATTTTTTAATTAATGGAATACTCACATGTATATCTGTATATGTATATTTAAATTTCCTCTGAAGCTCATTTGATTTGTTCTGGATGAATTAGACATGACATGTTGCCTTGGCAGCAGGTCTGAAACCAGGAGGCATCTTCATAGACTAACATGTACCGAATCCATTTGTGTTGGAGTATCATGACACCCTTCGTTTCACATCCCACGAGGCAGGTATTTTTATATGCGGCATCTCATCAGCCATTCCGCTAATCTTAATTCCGAACTTCATAATCACATTAGTTTGCTATATTGCCAGTTGAGGATGAGCTTTAAGTTACTCCCAGTGCTGTCTCTTATCTCCTGTTCAATGCCTGTCTGTGAAGTTGCTCAGCATGAAGCCAGGAAAAATCCTCAGTTGATGTCATAAAGCACGTCTGCCATTGGCTCATCTCGGAGCTCGTTAAATGAGAGAGTCCCGCTGGGCGAGCTGCCATAAATCATTATGAGCGCGGATCTTTTTTTTCTCATTTAGGAAGCGTCAATGATATACATACCAGTAATTATTGAAATAATTTCTTCTCTCCAATCAATAGATACTTCAGCTCCCCGCAGACTTCGTTGACATTTATCACATCGAGTGCAACTGATTAATTTGTATTGCCATTACCTCAACATGAGAAGGAATAATTTGTCTGAATGATCTATCACTCTCACATCAGAAGACTATATAATACTAACCAACAGTACTTCTGTGCTGCTTATTTAGTGGAGATCACTTCAGATTGTCACAGATAGATTAGATGTTGCGAATAGGTTTTTTGCTTGTCATTGAGGTTACTGATGATTTTCAAGTGTGACACATTAGTGTGGAGAGTTTGCACCGTGAGTGTGACTTTGATGCATAGTGGTATATTTTCTTTTAGTAGCCTATGTATGAAGTGAGAACATTTGATGATATTTGAGCGCTAATCAGGCGCAGATTTATGTTTCTGTAGATGCCCACACTCCATACCTATCTTTTCGTGCACTTGATGAATTCATTAAACAAAAGTTATTTGTGTTTTGCGAAGAGAAACGCACTCCAAATAATTTACCAACCAAACTAAAACACATTATTTCCATGAGTGTTGTCACTAATCGCTCTCTTGCTGATTTGAATGATGATTTTGAAGTTAATTACTTAAAATGCAATTCATCGTTGTGTGAAAAAACCAAAAGCTCAAGATTTTGTGACAGGTTATGTTATGTTGTAATGCTAGATATAATGGTAGAATTTAGTGTATTATGACCTGCCGGGATCTGATGTGACATCTACCAATCAGAGAGGTTCCTGAATCTCAAACGATTTTTCGATTGGATAAAATGAATGGAGAATATATTTGTGTCCATAGGTGTTTGAGCCCCGAGGGATATGATTTCACTAATATGAGTGGAATTTTAGACTCGAGAGCATTAGTGTTGGGAAAACATTCTACTTTTCATTTATGGACTTTTATTTGGAACTGTGTGTGAAACAAAAAATACTTCTTAAAATCCTTTCATTTATTTTGTTTAAACAATTTTGGCACACCTAATTCTTAACTGTTAAACCAACAGTTACTTTAGTCCCTGTGATATCCTAAAAGAAAGATAAATAATAATAATAAAATAATCTGTACCTAAAAATGAATTGACATTTATTTTATTTATGTATTTTTACCTTTTTGTTTTATCCATTTGATGTGATATGGCTTGTTTTGTGTTGTTTTTGCTTGGCTTGGTTTGTGTTTGGCTTGTTTTTTTTTTTTCGTTTTTTTTTATCTCCATAAAATTGTCCAAATTTGTTACGTCCAGATGCTGGTCACATGTTGGCGTGATTGGTTCCAGGGTAGTATGTGACATCAGAAACACCAGCGATTTCAAACCGCGTCTGTAGTTCACTGTAGTTTTAAGGAGAAAATACTCAGCAATGGTGTTGACTTATGAATTTGCCTAAAAAACACCACATAGACAAATAAACAACATTAAAAGCTTGATTTTCACCACAGGGGAACTTGATCATACAAAAATTGTGTCATTTATTCATCCTCATGTTGTTCCAAACCTGCATGACTTTCTTCTGTGAAACTCAAAATCCATGCTGCTCTTTTCATATTGTGACCATTTGCACATGTACATATTTAAACTTCATGGGGCAGATTTACTAAACAGGGCAAATTAGCGTGAGACCGCAATTCAAAAGTGCAAATGGGAGTTGAAAGTTCGGGTGATTGACTTGCACAAACCTTAGTAAATCACCTTGCATGATTCATTTAAAATCTCTCCTCCCATAAATACTTCATCTGAAAAGGAAACTCCTACAAATGCATATGCAATAAAGTCAGCCGCAAAAATAACCCTGTCCACGCCTTTTCAGCGCTGAGTTTTCACTGCATGTCTTTAGTAAATCCTGACAGTAGTTTTTTAATGCTGGTGCAAGCTGTCAGTAAATCTGGCCCAATGTGTTGAACAAAGGGCTACAGCTGAAGGGGAAGATTGTCAATAACTTCAATCTGTTTTTCACACAAAGCTTTTGCATGTTTTCAATAAGAAATTGAATATAGTCATATGGACTTTTCTGGAGCTTTTTGTGTCACAATATGCTTTCATTTTATGGTAAAGAGCCACATAGAAATTCTTAAAACATTTTTTTGTGTGTTCTGTAGAATTCATACCGGTTCATACAAGTCATGAGGGTGAACAGAATTGTGTGAGCAACGGGTTCAGTCAGTCTTTTTATTATTGGATGCGTGTAGCCCCAACAGGGCCTTCATGTTCAAGTGAACAAGAATGGCAGGTCTTGCAGCCTTATTTCATGGAGCGCATAGGGGATAGGGTGTAGTAGAGACCTCAAAAACATCAACTAACCATGTCTGTTCTCCCGTAAGTTCAGTCTGGATCAAAACACATACAGTAGCAAAACCATTTCCGAGATAAAGGATTCAAGACAGGCAAAGGAGCAAAGCAGACAGAGACGGGGAAACAACATGTTTGAACCTTTTTATGATTTCCCCATTCTACACTTTAAAAAAATAAAGGTTCTTTATCTTAGGTCATCTATGAAAAACATTTAACATTTATGGAACTTTTCCATGGCAAAAAAAGTTTTGTATAGTGGAAAAAATGCTCTTTGGATTAAAATGTTCTTCAAATTAAGAAAAAAAAATTCTTTTAAAAACTGTTCAGTGAAAGATTCTTTGGGGAATCAAATGGTTCTTCTCTGGCTTTTTGAAACCTTTTATATGACACTAATATACACATATTCAAAATGGTTATTTGAATGTTGTTACTAATTACAGTAGAAGGACGTGAGGAACTCAAGTGAAACTGAGCTGACCACTCAGCCAGTCACTTGAGGGACTTTCTTGGATCAGCAAGTTTCATTTGACTTGCTCAGAACCTTGTCAGTTGTAGGAAGGCGGCGGCTTTGAGAGTTGCCCGTCTGTGCGACAGCAGAGATTCACTTCAAGGCACGCTTGGTGGAAACGTCTTGCATGGTTTCCCATAAGCTGTTTACTGCCAATGTCTACTGACCAGAAACGATGAGAAAATCTCTCTTACATTCCTGCTTGTTTAGACAGCTTAGTTCGCTTTTGTAGCGTAGTGCAATTGTGTGATTCGATTTATGTTAATTCCCTTCAATATCCTTTTTGACTCACTGAAATGTGCAGAAATTCTGTCATCATTTACTCCCCCTCATGTCGTTCCAAACCCATTAGACTTTTGCTCATCTTCAAAATACAAATTAAGATATTTTAAATGAAATCTGAGAGATTTCTGTCCATTGAAAATCCATGTAACTACGTTTGACGCTTCAAAAAGTTCATAAAGAGATCCTAAAACTAATCCATATGAATTGAGCAGTTTAGTCAAAATTTTCTGATATGATGAACAGATTTTTTACATGTGAATAAAAGCCTAAATTCACATCAGTTGTGGTAGAACCAATGAGGTTCATTCTCATGTTGCGCAGCACGTTTGAGCTTCTGCAAGAACCAATGGGGTTCATTCTAATGTTACGTATCACGTTTGAGCTTCTGCAAGAACCAATGAGGTTAATTCTCGTGTTACGCAGCACGTTTGAGCTTCTGCAAGAACCAATGAGGTTCATTCTAATGTTACGCATCACGTTTGAGCTTCTCCAAGAACCAATGAGGTTCATTCTTGTGTTACGCAGCACGTTTGAGCTTCTCCAAGAACCAATGAGGTTCATTCTTGTGTTACGCAGCACGTTTGAGCTTCTGCAAGAACCAATGAGGTTCATTCTCGTGTTATGCAAGAACCAATGAGGTTCATTCTCGTGTTACGCAGCACGTTTGAGCTTCAGCAAGAACCAATGAGGTTCATTCTCGTTTTATGCAAGAACCAATGAGGTTCATTCTCGTGTTACGCAGCACGTTTGAGCTTCTGCAAGAACCAATGAGGTTAATTCTTGTTACGCAGCACGTTTGAGCTTCTGCAAGAACCAATGAGGTTCATTCTCATGTTACGCATCATGTTTGAGCTTCTGCAAGAACCAATGAGGTTCATTCTCGTGTTATGCAAGAACCAATGAGGTTCATTCTCGTGTTAGGCAGCATGTTTGAGCTTCAGCAAGAACCAATGAGGTTCATTATCGTGTTACGCAGCACATTTGAGCTTCAGCAAGAACCAATGAGGTTCATTATCGTGTTACGCAGCACATTTGAGCTTCAGCAAGAACCAATGAGGTTCATTATCGTGTAATAAGGTTTGTTCTCGCACATCAAGCAGGTTGGGTTGACCTGATGTTTGCTGATCAATGTTTATATGTTAATAAAAGCCTAATTTCAATCTGTTAATAATGTAAAGCGATTATATCTCTTTGGAAAATTTGGATTCAACCACTTTTCTAAGCATTTTACATAAACGCACACACACACACACACACACACACACACACACTC
Source organism: Semotilus atromaculatus (assembly GCA_031834385.1). NCBI lineage: Eukaryota > Metazoa > Chordata > Actinopteri > Cypriniformes > Leuciscidae > Semotilus > Semotilus atromaculatus. The sequence continues at coordinate 24,210,564 of JAULUF010000013.1, read as the reverse complement.
TAAACAAAGCATACCTGCTGCTCTTTTTCTTCTAGTAACGAAAACATCGACTCTCTGACAGATGAGCTGAAGTTTAATTACGGTGCAGGATGATCCCTTTTGGCAGAAGGGATGTGAGGGTTGGCTGCAGCTTTAAGAGGGTTCTAATTATGTCCCACGTTCAGATCAAACGGTAATTAATTTAGCCCTGTCAAAACCAAAAAGACAATTATAAACAAATGGATTACCCATCACAAAGACAGCTATGCATAGAATAGCTAAAACATCTCAACTTTCTCACAGCATTTGTAAGAGAAGTAAATCATCAGGAACAGCTTAAGAAGCAGCATCAAGCCGAGGTTTTGAGAAGAAGGTACTTTATACAGCATCTCTCCCCTCATGAAGATTTAATTACTTGTTTACTCTCACCATTGAAACCATATTGAAGGGCATACTCTCATAAATAACATCTTCATTTACACACTGAATATTTAAATGCATCAAAACAGTTCATTTAATAAACTGCCTGCAAACTGTTCCACTTGAAATATTTGTGTAAAAAAAAAACAAATGACAAAAAAGTTACCGTAAGAGCCAGTCTAAAATTTTAAAGTTGCATACAACGGATATTGTGCCATAAATCACATGCTATATGTCTTTACTGACAGTGTTGCTCACTTGGGTTGCTAGCATAAATTAGTCTAATGCTCCTATATATATATGGTATGTTGTTTATTGGCATCGTCTGTCAAGTTCTAACCCTCGTCACTGGGGCTTCGTTTGGTCTTCATGATATGGATTGGCTTGACTGGTGTTATATGATTTGATGGTGCCTCACTTCTCCTAACATTAATTTAAAGAATTACCCAATGTCCTCTTTTATCTTTGAAACATTGTAAATAAGACAGCTCGCCAAAGTATACCACTGTCTAGAACTGGAAGGGGGTTGTGATTTAGGCATTTATTTTTGCAGTCACCACCATTCAAAACAACAGATATGTCATTTCCTTTGCAGGAAAGTGAATTGAAGTGAGCATTTTGCTTTGCTGAATAATCAGCTTATGGTTTGAGAAGCTCTTTGTGGCAATTTATATTCAACTCCAGTCAAATCTTTAAGGTTAACAACAGACATGAGCTAAGGACTAATTCAGCTTTACAGCCCCACAGGAAATATGGTGAAAAGTTTTCAGCTGGCACCATTCAAAAGCAGGATGTTTAACTGGGCTTAAAGGGGATAATTTGATTTACTTTATTTAATTCTAACAGAGTGTAGCATATTTCCTTTTGTATTATTGGATTTTTTTCAGAGTGCTCCTGGGTCCACTGCTCTAGAAGTACTGAGATTTATTTTTAATTCTTCTCATAGATCATATTGACTATTCAAGATAATGATATAGGTTCCATACTGTACATGAATAACCTCCTTTACTAATAATGGAATCTATTATAATGGAAAACAGTTTTCATACAATTCACATCGCACAAATTCAAACGAAATGAGTGGGATCAACAAAGAACTTGTTTGTTTGTCACTCTTAATGTTATACCATACAAGGTGCCACATTAGATTCAATAGAGGATTGCTAGAGGATTTTTTTTGTTTTGTTTTGTCATTTTGCAAAGTGGAACGTTAAACAGACGTGGGTTACGGTTTATTGTGTACTGCCTACATATACAGCATCCTAACCGATGAAACTGTGAGCAGTAGATTTGGATCACTCCATGTAGAAATCAAGTTTGCTGTTAGCATGATGCTAAGCTAACAATATGATGGTCTAATAAGCATACTGTCTACACTGTTAAACAATTTAGTGTGAAATTACAGTATATTCTATGTTAATAATATTTGGTCCTCACAGTAGGACTTCTTGTATTTGCACTCATGGAAATTTCTACAATAGAATCTACAATATCATTCTATAATATACTATCGTACTATACTATACTATCGTACTATAAATGGACCCAGCATGCAGTGCGGCATGAATAGATTATGCTGTGGAGTTTCTTGATTCTTGTTGGTTTTTATCTGTGTTGCTGAACTTATTTTTAAATGATCCAGTTTGTGTTTGTTTATTTTGTAATGTTCAGAATTGTTTTTATTATGATTACCTGTTGAGTGTCACCCATGTTGTGTTTTGTGTGTCTGTGCATCATTAAATCTAAAGATACATCTCAGGAGCTGTTTTACTATAGTGAAATATCCATCTACAAACAATTATGAATTTGAAAAAAGATATTGGTAAATCTTTATGCTGAAATAACGCTAATAATAGTATAGATCGCTTTCGAGGGAACTCGAACTGTGTCGATGACGACACTTTGGGAAACTCTCATAGCGAAACGCATCTGAAGTATGAATGAAACTAATCCAATCCTGATTGGTGCTTTGTCATGACGTAACATGTGACGGCATACACGGAAGCTACAAAGGGACGCCGGCACACAACAGAGTTAGCTTTTTGCTCTTCAGCAAGCGCTCTGTATCAAATTGTCTGTCCTATTTGGTTTTGTATGTCCCCTAAGAACTTCAAATAAAGGTCTGCATTGCAATACAGAATCTAGTGGCTCGGATCTCGCGTTTGCCTCGGCAGCGCGTAGATTACAGGTCTATTCTGCAATAAAGATTCTGTTTGGGTGCGAGACAATCACAGTCAGCTCAGTGGCTCAGGGGCGGCAGTGGCTCAGTGGTTCATGTGGGTTGTCTACAAACCGGAAGGTTGGTGGTTCAATCCTTGGTTCCACCTGACCAAGTGTCGAGGTGTCCATGAGCAAGACACCCGTGTCCATGAGCTGCTCCCGACGAGCTGGATGGCGCCTTGTATGGCAGACACCGCCGTCGGTGTATGAATGAGTGTGTGAATGGGTGAATGTGAGGCAAATGTAAAGCGCTTTGGTGGCCCAGTGGGTCTGTGAAAGCGCTATATAAATGCAGTCCATTTACCATTTCCATTTTACCAGCTCCTGAGGGTGCTGGCTGAGTTCAGTGAGAAACATCTTGACGCGTACAGTCGTTCGTTTTCGTATGTTTCAGCCTCACACCTGTTGACTTTCTTCTCGAGGGATGAAAGCCAAATATATTGTAACGGCTTGTATCGTGTAGCGAAGCGTGTACTGTAGATTACGAGACTCTAAATAAATATTAAAACAGTATTGTCTGGTGATTATGGCTGCATTTTATTCTAAGAAGTTTAAATAATGGAATATTATCTGACTTTAAGAAGTAAGAAACTTTAATTCAGCCTACCGTTCAGACCGTGTTTCACTTATCCAGTGTTTATGGCTACATTTAATTCAGAGGAATTAAAAGGATGAGCACCGAACGCACACTGCTCTGTCTGCCCCACAGGCTTGTGGCCAGGTCAGGATTTTTCCCTGCCAGTCTTCCACTTCAGGGAATCAAAAACGAGACGAAAATAGCAGGCCTGTCCCCCCCCGTGTAGGGATGAGCGAGACTCGCTCTCAGGAAATCGAAGTTTGTATCCCGCCATCAAGTGCGCTTCTGGACACATTTTTCAGCGATACACGCTGCAGTGTCTGCCCCAAAGGCTTGCGGCCAGGCGGCGCTCACGTCCGCACATCGAGAATTGTTTCGACCAAACCCTGTCGGTGAGCTGCTTCAGGGGATCGAGAACGAATCTCTAATAATTCCCGAAATCAGTCTCGAGAGGCTGGTTCCCTTAATAGAATATTTCTAAGCATGGTAAGACCAGCCGAAGATTTCGCCTCGGGTCCTACGCATAATAGAGAAGGGTTACAGGCTGCAGTTCGTTTCCGCCCACCGAAAACCAGCGGGGCGGTGTGGACTGCAGTCGACCCAGTGCAGGGTCGGGTATTGGAACAGGAAGTAAACTCCCTGCTGGTAAAGGAGGCCATAGACCACGTTCCTCCGCCGGACAGGGAGTCCGGGTTCTACAGCCGCTACTTCATAGTTCCCAAGAAGGTTGGGGGGATGCTGTAATTTTAGATTTAAGGCACTTGAATCGGTCTCTGAGGAGATTCAGGTTCAAAAAGCTCACTATTCCCATCATCGTCAGATCAAATCTTAGGATTGGTTTGTCACGATATATCTAAGGGACGCATACTTCCACATATCCATCATTCCATCTCACAAGAATTTTCTGAGGTATGCTTTCGGGGGCGAAGCGTTCCAAAACACTACTTGATTAAGATATTTTTCTGACAAAATTAGTTTAACCAGTACATTTTTATTTGATATTAGCCCGCCACACAAAATTTAAAAAAAATGCTCGCGTAGGGAGTATATGTGGAAGTAACTTTTGACGCTATCGACCCAAGTTCGCATCCACCTTTTGCCGAAACTTGCTCTTCTCCCTTTTCTCATCACATTTTATATTGGAAAGGGTAACTAGTGTTTAATTAAAAAAAAAATATATATATAGGGTAGGGTTTGGAGTAGGTGTACGGAGGGCTTTATTGCCCCAATGAATGGACATTGCCATTCAAAATATGGGAAAACACCTGTGAAAAATCCTTCATATTAACACAGTACATTAAGACATATTTTGACAGATTTGTATACTACCTCAAAAAATTTTGACAAAATGAGGAACCTTTTGGAACAGTCTTAACATCGGAAGTGTTTCTATGATGCCTAAAATGCTGGCTATGTTGGAACAGAACCGTGGTTTATCTCTACGCCAGATATTATTGTGCCAGAACAAAGCACCTATGGGAAAAACTGCTTTCTTTTTGGCAGCATGTGTTTAAAACTCCCCGTTCCCATTTCAAAATAGGCTCAAAAAAAAAAAAAAAAAAGTGTTGCGTGACCTGTGAAAGAACTGTTCTTAAGACTTACATTTTCTTCTTGTAGTCACAGTATGAGAAGCCTACCGTTAGGATTCCAGTGAATTGGAATACCAGTTATGGCAGTTTGAGGTCACTTACTAAATAACAGTCTCCCGCTTTTCCCTCTGCAACCGTTGCGTCTATCCATCCCACCTGTCTTCCATCCATATACACAAAACTATTACTCAGTCCACAACCTAATCTGCAGCAGCACCTTGTCTGAAAGAATCGACATTATCATTTGTTCCTCACCGTTGACTCAGTAGGTTGGTGTTACATTCTCAAGCACAGCCCTAGGTGGCAGTTTTGCTGGTAAAAAGTGAATGGTAGTTTTGTCTGACATAAATGTCCAAAGGCGAAGAAGTCAAGTGGAAAGACGGGATGAGAGATGCTAAGGCTGGCACCAGCAGACAAGAGTGGCGCTCTAGGTGTTCTTGGATTTGGGTTGTCCAGAAGAGATGTGCAATCGGAATGGGCACCTTGTGTTGGCAGAGCGGCAGAGTTCTGGAGAACATCGTGGTCTGTCCAAACAGCCCCTTAAGGGTCAACATAGCATGTCTCTTGCATTTCACTCACATATTGTAACGTTTCAAACAACCTCAGAGGAATGTATTGTATGGCTGTGAATGATAAAACATTTAAATGGAAGTAAATGTATATTGAAAGGCTTAAAGTCAGTGTGAAACAGCACTTGTTACTCTCAGGAAAGATAGGTACACCTTTAAAAAGGGACACCTTTGTGCCTCATTTACCCCTAAAAGGTGCATATTAGTACATAAAGTGTACATATTAGGACCTTTTGAAAGGGTGCAGTGACAGCTTTTGTACCTATTTGTCTGAGATTATGAGTCTATAATCAAAATGTTTTGGTATAATTCCCTCCCAGAAGCATCTCACACAATTGCGTTTACAAACACCAGGCATCCGACCACAAGATAACATGCCAGCGTTTATTGCGCTTTGTCTGCGTGCTCTGAGTCACAAGTCATTTATGATGTAGATTAAAAGATCCACAGTGGCTTCCCCGATTGAAGCAATTTCTATTTTTATTACAGCTATTTTGCACCAATTTCCTTGGAAGTGATGATTTTGGTCTCAATCTGCGATGGAAACGGTGCTTTATCCACTATTGTTTTATGCGATATTCCAATTTATTACATTTGCAAAGTTGGATTGAAACAGTTATTGTGTAACTGAACATTTCCAGGTAAACAGGATGAAAACAGCACCTTTTCCAACAACGCAAGTAAAAATACAAACAAATGGACGAGACTTGACTTCATCCATCTTGTATTGATTGGATGTTGTATCCATCTTGTATTGATTGCAACCATTGGGCAGTTGTGGCCTAATGGTTAGAGAGTCAGACTGGAACCAAAGTTTGATTCTCAATACCAGCAGGAAATGACTAAGGTTCCCTTGAGCAAGGCACCAAACCCTAATCTAACCGGGTGCTACAGAAAAAAGGCTGCCCACTGCTCCGGGTGTGTGTGTCCATGTTTTGCAGTGTGTGTTTGTTCACTACTCACTACTGTGTTTCATTAGGAATTAGATCTGTTTTTATCTGTTTACGATGACAATGCTAACAGGCAGTGCTATCCAGGTATTGTAGAAGGACAGTTGCTTCAATGTGCTTGTTATAATGAGCACTGGAAAATGTTTTATGATATTAATTAGTATTTTAAAAAAATATTTTTTTATGATTTCATGCTGATGATTTCAAAGATATTATAAGGTTTTGTCTTGGTACTCTCACTGACTCATTTGTAAGAGGGCATGTCTGCATTATTCAAGCTAGACTAGTTTAAATGGCCTCTTGTCAGTGGTTGTAACCGTTAAGACTTTTCGCCAGTGGCTAAAATTAAGACCTCATGGAATCATTAACCCATGCTAAAGTGGGTCACTTTTAAATATTATTAAAATGGTAACAGTGTCCGTTAGCTTATTTGCATATGTTACTAATACACCAGGTCCCTTTCTCATTGGAGTTGTGTTGCATGAGTCTACGTCAAATGTTTGAAGTTGATTGACAAACTCGTTCCACTTGAACACTGCCTCTCTGTTGGTGAAAGGGGCTAAGTGGTAAGTGATTTTCCCCAAGTACTGTTTGCCTATATGAATACAGTTGACCGAGCTGCCACTTAGCGTTATCCCTCACGATCTGCGCTTGAGAAATGAAGCCTCGTAAGAAGAGGTTGCAATTTCCTCTTTCCTCTCCAGTTCTGGCCACTCATCTTGACCCGGACTGATCGGGATGCTTGACCGGGCGTGTGATTGGTTGGGGTCTTGGGGAGTTGGTCAAGGCTAATAATGATCATCTACATTATGTCAGGGCATACCGAGAGCTGCAGGCAGAGTCTAATGACCAGTGGTCCAGATAAAAAGGCAGTGATGGGAATCACTCGCTCAATTTGGAGCAAATTCCAAAGATTATAGATTACGTACAGCTACATGAACAGCCAGTGGAAGCCTTTGCATTTTGGAGGGAATCTGGCTGAGATTGGAAATCGTTCTTCACTAAGAATGAATTGTTTTAACACCTGATTCACAAACACAGAGTACAACTATAACATGTCGCATTGCAACAGCTTGAGTCTGTCCACACTCGAATGACATTGTAGACTTCGGAAACAATAGAAAAGGTAAAACCTTTTATTTCAGCCACTGGAGCAGCTCTGAAGAGTGTGAAGATTCATATGAATTTCTCTTTTTGTGTTCCACTGGATGAATTAAACATAAAACTACTATATGGATTTGGAGCAATGAGGTTGATTTTAATTTTTTGGATGAACTATTCCTTTTAAAATCAACAATACAATATGTTTGATGAAAAACACAATCTTCTCTCTTAATGAGACTACTCAGCAGAGTGAGGCATAAATTTCTCATTTTCCAAAAGTGAAATACTTGACAACCCAGTTCTGCACTCAGGCATTTCCGCTGCTCTGTAAATCCGGTTCGCGTGACTGAGGGTAATTGTGCTAGATCATGTTACCATGGTAATATTGAACCTAGGGAAGTGGAGAACTCTATGCAATGGTTTGAAGTTGTGACAACATGCATGCCGCAGTTAATCGCAGTCAATGAGGGACATTTTTGTCTTTTGGATGTAAAGTGGATTTTTCAAACTTACACCTGGGTTTTCATTTCAGTGTGGTATTTTTGTTGCAAAACACTGTGTTGGTTCGTATTTGGGTGATTGCTTTTGACAATCCAGTCCTGTTGACTGCAAATTGTTGCTTTTATGCTAATGCTCTGTTTTTCCTTCACTTTGGGTACTTTTTTAATCAGTAAGGGGTCCAAAATTTTAGAGAGACAAAGCGGCACCACGCTGTCATGTGTTTTGCATTTGCAGTGCATTTTGGGAGCAGTTTTTAGTGCACTTCTAATCACTAATCAGTAGGGCGAGTATATCTACCTACCTCATAATATGCCATGAAGCATATTTTAAAGTCATTAATTGCTTCAACATCAATGACTTCAGTAATTAGAAAGGGAATAAGATTATTGTATGAATGCGTAAACAAACAATACATTTAATCTACAAGAATCTAAATGTTGACATTATAAATCCATTAATGCATCATCACAGTGTACAATACATTCTGTAAATTTGTTTTAATCTGTTATTTACAATAGAGGTCCATTTCCGTCACATAAGGGGGGAAAAAGGCATGCTCTGGTAAATCATATTTATAACATAAAAGTCGAAACTATGACTTAAAGTAAAAATTATGTTAAACACAAAAATATATAAATTATGACAATGTCATAATTATGATTAAAATTCAAATCATGATTCAAGTCGAAATTATGACTTAAAAAGTCAACATTATGTCGAAATGATGACATAGAAATGTACATACTAAATTGAAATTGAGATTAAATTAAAAGTATGACAGAAAGTCACAATTACAAGATAAGAAGTCGAAATGGACATTCTAAATCGAAATTAAGATTAAAAAAGTCCAAATTATGAAATAACAAATCTAAATAATTTTCTCTCAAATCATGTCATAATTTTGACCTTTTAGGTCTAAATTAAATTAAGTCACAATTTCAATTTAGTATCTTGTCATTTTTATTTTTTTAATCTCATAAATTTGACTTTGTATGTCATGAATTTGACTTTGTATGTCATAACGACCCTGAGGAGATCTTTTCTTTAGACAGCTCCTAATATATAACGTTTATTTATTTATTTACTGACTAAAACTGTTTTGGCATTGATGTTGAATTGACTGGCATAAACCTCTCTTCCTTCCTGGTCATGTTTTTGGGAGGCTTCTCACGCTTGGTTAACCCTCATGAAATGCATTACACGTCACTCCTGTGTTTGTCCTGTCTATGTCCTTCACCGTCTTACTAAATTCTGTGTTCCACTGTCTACCAGTTGTTTATATACTGCCTTACTGATGTGTCTCCATCCTTGTTCTATAACGTTCTCAAAGTTTCTCACTCGTTTGTTTGCCTCTTTTCTCTTCTGGCCCTGAGGGGAGGCCGTTCAGAGCATGTATTGATGCGCTTGTGCTACAGAGGGCAGCACATTTCTTGTCTGTTCTCCGTCACGGGCCTTTGAGGAACCTGTTGTGCCTGAGGCGGCAAAACACCTTCTCCAAAAATGTTTTCTGAGATAGAGTTGCAAGGTTTGAAAGGTGATATGTGTAATGTTGTCTATGTTAAAATCGCTCTTATCCCAGTTTAATGTTCAGAGACAACTAAATAAGCCATGCGTAGGTTGACTTCCCTGAACAATGTAAAATCCATGGAACTTTCAAAACATTTTTTTTTTTTTTTTGTATCCTGCCTGACAACAGAAACACTGGCTGAACCAATAGTGTGAGTTTTGGGCGGGGCTCTCTGTTTGTTCGACCAATGGCAGCGTTTAGGGAACCTGTTTGAAAACAATCATTATTTTTGCAGCTTGGTTTGAGTATCCTGCCTGACAACAGCAACACTGATTGAACCAATAGTGTGGGTGGGGCTCTCTGTTTGTTCGACCAATGGCAGCATTTAGGAATTTGAAGGCAATCTTTATTTTTGGAATTCAGTGATGCTAAACTGATAGAAATTGGTGTACCATTTACTTTTAAACAGTTGTCGCTCTGAAACTGATAGTTGATTTAAAAAAAATATTACAAAGACACAAGTTACACATTAAAATAAACATTTAATTTTGAAGTAGAAAGACTGAAATACTATTCTCTTGTAAAAAGAACCCCAATAACTCTACCCCAGAACATATAAATATATATATATATATATTTTTTTATTTTATTTATTTATTTATTTATTTTTTGCAGTCTATTGCTGCAAAAATTAGACTTATTTTTTTTAAAAGAATGTGGAACTTTCTTCATAATGCCGCTGGATTTGTGTACGATTCATCAGTGCATTTGTTCATTTATTCTAAAGATGATATACTATGAAGACTTTTTCTTGTTGTTTTTAAAATTGTCGATCTTGTAATTTCCCATTTAATTTTACTGACCACATTTCTAAATGTATGAAATGTTATGGGAAATGTTGGTTGAAAGATCCTCAAATATTCTCCTACATCTGCATTACATCTTTAGACTGGGTGTTGCCTGGATGAATATTACTTTGACATGAACATGGCATGCCACCCACTGATTCAAGAGTGTTGGGTTTCCTCCATTACCATGAGTGGATTTCCCTGCTGTAACTCCATCGATCACAGGAAGTCCATTTAAATTCAGAGGATAATGTGTTTGAGAGTCTAACCAGTCTATTGTGTTTCTGGTTTGAAAGCAGAGCATCACATAGATGTACTTTTCTCCATGAAACTATAAAGAGATTGAAAAATCTGGTTTGGTCTTTTAAATTCTTTCTAAAAAAAACAAAAAAAAAAACAGTACAGTGAGGTAAAAAGCTAAATTATCAGCTAAACAATTTGAGTATAAAGAATGAAAAAAAAAATCGTACTGTCTCAACTCAAGAGAGCGTGTACTAAACCTGATGATCACATTATCTATCATGCTTTCAGAATGTTATTATATATTTTTATTAAAATGTTCAAATTCTTCTACCTTTTTGGATTTTCTGGTTTAAAAGGGCAAAAAAAATCTCATATTTTCAGTGTGGTCTCAGATGTTTTCAATCCCCTGTATATTTGCGTTCAAACCAGCTTTGTACATGTTGTTCCAACTGGGTCAAAGTTGCTGCAATTTCACTGCCTGTTCTGTGTAGTGGATCTTAATAGCTTCTGGGACTCGTAGCTTCAGGCCATTTCATCCCTTGTTGCCCCAAGTTGCTGGTCGGGGTCGGCCAGTCAAGTGAAACTTCTCCTTGGCATTGCTACTGGTGTTCTACTTTGCAATCGCAATGACACTGTCAATGAATTAAGAATTTGTACTCCTCAGTTTATGTAGAGCATGAACACCTACATAGTCCAGACAAATTCATGGAAGTAGTCCACCAATTACAAGGACGCTGACGTCGGTGCTTGATTTTAAAGTTTAAAGCTAAATTTTTTGTAAATGACAATAAATTGACAACGAATCACAAGTAGGCTGCTACAAGACACAATCTTGTCATTGTGCACACATTTAAATACAGTCTCTTGTTTTCTTTTTTTCTTTTGTGTCGACTATTTTACATTTGGGTTGTCACGGTACCAACATTTCAGTAGTCGGTACCAATACCAGTGACATTTCGCGGTTCTCTGTACCAATTTTGGTACCAGAGCAAAAACTGTTAAATTAGGTACTTACTTTTTTGTCCCCTTTGGTGTCGTTTGTTGGTTATCGCTGCCAATCATTGCAGTTTCCGATTCAAACACGCATTTAAATACGTTTGTCAATCCCGAAACTTTGCAGTGTACTGAGCAGCATGAACAACTAAACTTGTATTAGTAAACAGAAAGCATGAGAAGAGCCTCCCTTTATAATCACAAAAGCTGTCAATCTCTAAAGTGCAAACTCACTAAATTCTGCACTCTAGCAAAAAACTCTACTCATAGTTATTTCTACAGTGAATCTCTTGCTTACATTGTGTTTACACTTTGTTGGTTATAATGAAAGAATTCGTGAACGTTCGGCTCGCATTGAACAAAACAAAACCTTGAGCTTTTTTTTTCAGCGATGTTGAGTGGATTGACTAGAACATCTAATAGGCTATTGCGTCCAAGTGCTCAACAGATATGATTGTGATTGGCTGCAGTACTCAACACTTGTAAAACACACCGTAAATAGAAATCTTTAACGCTCAGAGAGTGCTCAAACAAACAGGAACGAGTGTAGCGATTGAAAGTAGCGTCTATCAGCAGATACCGGGTGCTCTGTACTTTGTACTACTGAAATTCTGGTAAATTTTTTGTACTATTATTCAGTTCTTTTGTGTTGACTATTAAGTTACTTGACAGTTCTTCTCCGCAACTGAAGCTACGATCCTGAAATTTTGTTCGCAAACAATCACAATAACATATTTCATGGTAGTTTTTACATTAATCTGCACAGCAAAAAGTAAAAAAAGGCAAAAATATGGATTGATGATAGAGAATCAGACTCATTTTGAATCAAATCGATTTGGAACATTTAAATATTAATGCAGTGGTGCAAGAAATGGTTCCACGATTCTTTTGATTATGGGTTCCCTGATATTCCCCTGTGGCATATTAAATGCTCTAACATATTCTTATAAATCCTTAGGTTGCACATATTGCTGTTTATTATAGCTTTTTTTATTGCTCACAATGTCAAATCGTAGCGTCTTTGACTGTTCAAAGCATTTCTCACGAGCGAGAAAGAGTATTGGTGATCGACGATATGCGGCTTTTTGTTGCGGACTAGTCACAGACTTAAAATATTAAAGAGCGACAACCTTATAATGTTCACTTGTTTTAAAACAGGGCCCTTCCTGTCCTGCTGAAGGAACTCAGTGTGCCTCTCGGTTGGCTGCAGTTTTTATTTTCTGTCCTCAAAATCCTGTATTACAATGTAGAGACTTATTAATATGTCACTGTAAATATTTCATAATGTGATAATTGATCTATGTTCATATTGCGACCCTGATGAACAAGTGCAAGCCATTTCTCTGTATTTTACAATATTTGCCTCTTAAAGCGATCAAGGCACTTTCTCCTTGCTGTTCTTTTTTTCTTTTTCATTTGTCCTTGGCTGGCTCCTTCTATGCAGAACCTGGCTTATAATTTGTGACATTGTAAAATTAGCCTTTCTACAAACCCAACCCTAGCACTTTTCATCTCGCCAGAATTGATTTATATAAATTTACCTGAGCTTTTTGCCTTTTTATGCATTTGTTATTTATTCGCACATCCTGACATTACAAAAAAAAAACATTTCTTTTTTTTTAGCTCTCCATTCTTTTCTTGTTTTTCGATGCCATTTCTCTCATGAATCAAATATGGATCAGCATCAGTTTCGTAGAGTGTCAGACGGTTCTAGTCTGGTCTGATTATTGTCACTAACTCTCCTGTGAGGCGTTTGAGTCATAAATGAGGATCTAAAGTCTAAATATGCATGCACTGAACAGTCAGCCCGAGGTCAAGAATTCCCTAGAAAGATGCATGTTCAGAACATCAGTCCCAAGTCTTGTGACTAGAAATCCAAAATGGATCGAATTGTTTCAGTGTCATTCATGTGCCGAGCTTTTGTGTCCTATAGGAGTCAAAATATGCTAAGGGGTATTTAAATGGAACGAAGTAAAATTGTATAATCTTTTATTGGAAAATGAAATGACTTTTTATCAGACTTTGATAATTGCCTTTATCTTTTAAAGGTCCCTAGAATGTTTTTTTATTTGTATTGTATAATGTTTTCTGGGTTGCCCTTATAATGTTAGTATGTTTTTTAGATCAAAAATAGATAAAAAATTTCCTAGCCTGATTTTAGCCTCTGATGTGAACGCTCTGTTTGAAGGGGCGTGTCTGCTGTGTGTAACCGGCCTCTGCTGTGATTGGCTGACAGGCTTGCATATGAAATAGCTACGTATTACATGTGCAACTCTCTCGAATACTTTTATTACAGATATTATAAGTTTTTACTATTACAGCTATCGAGATTAACGAATCGTGAGATGTTTTTAAAGTATTTAGATCTATTCCCATCACATAAAATGTTGCCGTGATGAGCATTGAGCAAACAGATGACAGTGTGTTGATCGCGAGAATAAAGATCTTATCATTGCAACGCAGTTTCTGCACTCTTTCTAATGCTTTCACCAATGCAAACACGATGATGTAAATACAGTATTGAATGATTTTGAGAGAAAGATTACCTGTCTGAACTTGAACTCTTGTTATTTAACTATGCCAAAATAAATTCAATTTCACATTCTAGGGCACCTTTAAACAACTGAAAAGATAGTGATCAAACTACATTTGATAAAAAAAAAATCATCTGTCAAGTTCCCAAGTCTTACATTCTATGAACAAAAGTCAAATTGGATGACTACAAGGACTCATTTAACAGCTCTATTGCTAAAAATATGAAGAAATGAAAAGATGTTCACTAACCCACAAAGTTTTTCAATCGGTTTGGCGTTTATTCTCTTCATGCAGTGGGAAGTATTTGACTCATTTCCCTGATCATTCTGATTCAAATTCAGCAAGTGAAGAACACATTTATACTCCACGTACGTTATGTATTATGCACTATTGTCTCTGACAGACAGCTTGGTCGCCCTTTTCTCCCTCTTCTCGGAAAGCGATGACGTAGTCAAAACATCTGTTTTTTTTCCAGGAAATGCGTGTACTCGCTGGATTTCTGCTTCTCGTAAATACTATTGTGTATTGTGTACGTTATTTTCTGACAGACATCAATGTTGTAAAATTCAAATGATGTGCATTTGAGAATAGATGGATTGTAATTTTGACTTTTTATTGTTTTTGAAGGAACACTTCCCGTGACAATAAAGGCAATTTTGATTTTTAATTTGGTGAAATGGGCTATAATGTTTTTCCCCATAGTGGATTTTTTTTTTGTCCTGTGTGAATCTCTTTTGATCTTGTTAATAGTTGTTTGTATGTAATTAAGGTTTTAGTATAGTTTCTTGACAAAAACGTTGTTCCCACCAGCCTCTCATTGTACTTACCAAAACAAAATATTAAGTATATTAAGATTATTTTATGAATACATACTAAAACAGATTCTGGGTTTAAGTTGGGTTTGTATTGTGATCGTGTTTGTTTTGCATTGTTACCTGTTCAGTTTTCTGTTTTTGTTTGTTTCCTTTGTCTTAGGGTCCATTTACACAGCACTGTTTTCCAAATAAAAACGAAAAAAAAAAAAACGTTGCGTTTTGGCCGTTCATTAACACAACGGCATTTTTGGGGCCTGAAAACGCAAACTTGTGAAAACGTTTTTTTGAAATTATACCGTTATCATCTCCGTGCAAACTACAAAAACGTGAATTTATGACAACTGTGACATGTGTATTGCATGTTCAGTCTATAGACGCATTGACTATGCTATTGATAATGTTGTCAATTTCTTTGTGTTGCATTGTATATTTTTTATTCACAAAAACAAATTTCTCAAGACTTTGCCTAGATTTGATGTCTTTATTGCTGAGATTTCCCTTATTGTTAAATCTCTTAAACTCATCGATAACAGTAAGAACAATACGTTTCTTAAGAACTATGTGCGTTTTTTTCTTACTTCTTGAATGTCCATTATTGTTTTTATTTTTATTTTTTATTTATTATATATATATATTTTAT
Source organism: Semotilus atromaculatus (assembly GCA_031834385.1). Taxonomy (NCBI): domain Eukaryota; kingdom Metazoa; phylum Chordata; class Actinopteri; order Cypriniformes; family Leuciscidae; genus Semotilus; species Semotilus atromaculatus. The sequence goes on along the minus strand of JAULUF010000013.1, from coordinate 24,195,074 downwards.
TATTATTGTTGTTTTTTTGTTATGTATTCAATGCAGTGCTGTATTTATTTTTTCTTCTGTAAAGGAAATAAATAATAATAATAATAAATAAAAAAGTCTATAGACGCATTGTGTTCTTTACAAAGTGACATCGCCATCTTCTGGCCTGGCATGAAAAATACAGCGTTTAGTATTTTTCACAGATCCGTGTGAACAGGGATAGCATTCACAACGTTGTCGTCTGTACATACAACTTTTCAAAAACGCAAAATAATTTTTTTCCAGTTTTTAAGCACATCGTTGTCATGCAAACGTACCAAAGTTCTTGAGTTCCCCTGGTTTTTGACTTGCCCTCATATGTCACACCTGTCTAGTTAAATGCCTAGTGTTTCTCTCTGCAAAGGCCTATATAGTGCTTATTTTCAGTTGTTCTTTGTCAGATGTTATATCACAATAGTTGTTGCAAATAGACAAATCAAGAAACTGTTTGCATATAAATCCAGATTGTATTTCTGCCTTTTTGCAACCCCTTGCTGACACAAATAAGATCACTGTGAAATTGCATTAAAAGTTCCTCAAACAATCTTGTCAGAAGAATTTATAGATCACTTTAATTTCACACATAGAAATAGTCAATCCAGGAGAGAAACAAATTTGAGTTTGCAATATTGAAAGCCCTGAGTGCACCGCACTTCATGAGAATTACACAAAGAGAGGATTTTTCCCAAGTGATGTTTCATAATTTTGTGATGCACAGCAAAATGTGGAATTCACTATCAAATTTGCACGCTCTGTTCTGCCTACCGTGGCATGATGTTATTTGAAAGTGTGTGCAGACTTCAGAATGGCAAACTTGTGAAAGTCGTTGAGTGCTTTGGTCCCCAAAGCGTTCATGCATGTAAATGCTACTTAGAAAATGCACTGAATTCTTCCTCATTCCTCATCTCCCTTATGTTGAATTAGGAACTTCTCAGGAAAAGGTGTGTTAGGAGATCTGGATTCCAACATTGATAATGAAGTTCTGTTAATGTATGGACATAGTTACTTGTCATTTAGCAAACGTTTCATTTATAGTATATAGTCTTGTTTGCAGAGTCCCATATGTATTTACTGGATTTCCATATGTATGCAAGTTTTGCGGCATTAATATGTACAAAAAAAGGAGTAATTATTACTATTAAAAAAATGTATTTATTTGATTTTATGAGCTAATGTTATGCTGAGATTTTTTAAATTATAAAATTTTGTTGAATAGAAAAGTGCAGTTTGAACATTGTACTAAATATCTCCTTTTGTGTTTCAGAGATTTTTTTTTTAATTAGGACATTTTTTATTTTAGAATGAACCATTCCTTCTATTTATTGTTAGGATACCACTCATCTCATAATACCTTATTTTGTCAGAAAAAATGCAAACTGTCTTGACAACAGACTGGAGACGTGCAATTTTAAATATTATTACCAACAAAGACTACAAAACAATCACATGTCTAAACAGACAGCCAACACAGCAATTTAGCCATGACAGGCTGATTCTTTACTCATATCGTCCTTGTCCAATAATGAAAACCTGAAATTTTGTGTCAGGGGCCTTTAATTTTCTTTGTTATTTTTTTGGTGTGCAACTTCGTAATTGCTTGTCACTTGTTTTCTGGCTTGCTTCTTGACAATTTATGTGATTCAGAATTAAGAGAATGATGCTTTTTCTGCTTGTTAGTTTGCTCTGCCGCTAATTGGAATGTCACATCTTGTGTTGTGTTACAAGATTGGATCATTGCGTCACTTTTGATTTAACCGATGGGTGACGTGCTGTGCTGGTTGATGGCTTATAGGTGGTGTTCTGGGCTCAGAGTCTCTCTCCTCGCTTGAAAGAGGAACAGTCGCCAACGGTGGAAAAAAGGCACGAAGGCGGAATCATTGACCTATTTGTGCTGCTCCTTTTCCTCCTGTAATTAATAGTTTCGTAAACCATTTTACCTCTGTAATGTGATGTATTTCTAAGTGAAATGGGTTGTTGAATGGGGAAAATGTAGGGCAGGACTTTATTTTATCCATCAGGAATTGATTGGATTGTGAAAAATGGGTGTTAGGTAACAATTAAGGCAGGTGGTTGAATGGGAGGAGAAAAATAAGAGGAACTGGTCACAAGGTGCAAAGAGCGTTGTGTTTCCTTAAAAAGTGACATCGCCAACTACTGGCCTGGCATGAATAATACAGTGTTTTTAGTTGTTTCCGCGGATCCATGTGAACGGGGATCATTTTGACAATGTTGTCGTCTGTACGCGGAAAACGCCAATGAAAAACGTTTCCATTTTTACAACATCGTTGTCATGTAAACGTATCCAAAGACAAACTTTGCACCAGTCACAATAAGACCGAATGATCAGGAAATGTAACATTGTTACATTTAAGTGTTTTTAATTATATTAAACCCCATCCCACTTTTAGAAATGTTAGCTTAGCAACATGCTAATACTAATGGTAACAAGTTAACTTAGCAAGATGTTGACATGTTGTTAGATTAGCAATAGCCTATATGAACGCTTCCTTCGAGCACTCGTACCTCGGGTGTTATCACAACATGTCACACATTCAAGATGGAAATATTTGGACATGGAAGTAGCCTAAACAAAACTAAAGAATTACACTTTGGACAATAAACCCAAATAACTACATCTTTCTATCACTGATTTACACATGGTATCAACACCTTGAAAAACAAAACACCATTCTCTACAGATATGGTTTTCGCTTACTGATCTCAATATGTAGAATATAGCACATGTACGTCTCCAAGATGTCTGTTAAAGAGCAGTTAATCTGTAAACCATCTGCTCTGTACAAACATCTGATAACCAACCAAAAAAAAAAAAAACAGTTTTACATGCATTCTAAATCATAAACATATTACAGACGGTTTCTAAATGTCTATTTAACATCTGACAGGAAACATTTCATTGACGTCTTGCGGATGAAATAACGCACATCAAATAGACGTCTCTGAGATGTGTGTGTGCTATCAGGGATTATAATCCATATTATAGAAAAAGTGTTTCTGTGATATTTCAAATTGACATGCCACTTCTAACATCACAATTTAGCAACTCGTGTAAATTGATTTTGCTTGGTCATCCATGTGCCCGAAACTCATAACTACGGTATTTCTGATTCCACTTGAAGGACAAATAACACAATGTTATCTTAACTAGCAACATGATAGAGTGTGTTAACATGTTAGCTTAGCAACACTGTAACATTAGCCGCATTTCCATTACCCTTCAAATTGCGCAAATTGAAATTACGCTCAATGGAAACACGTCAATTTCGCAAAAAGTCCCATTTATCGCAAAAAAGTTTTTATGCTCGCATGAGGTGGTTTTTCAGGCAATTCGAAGAAGGAATATTTTGCAAAACTGCAATGGAATTTTTTTTTGCGCATTTACATTTGGTCACCTGACGTAGATGACGTGGCCTGTTTGGACAGAAGACGAGACAGAGTTCTTTATTAAATTCATAAAAGACAAAAGAATTACAGGAATACTGGATCCTAAACCTCAAAGAAACGCCACAATCAAGACCTCGAAGCAGAAATGAGGAGAAACACCAGAAACTCCTCATATGTCTTTCCTTGCCATTAATGCTTGGATAACACACACACTAGGGATGCAACGGTACACGGTAAAATCCCGGACCGTTCGGTCAGCCCTGCACGGGACAATCTACCCTCGTGTCCCGCGGGACTTCGGTTTTGCCATTGAGTTTGCGCTGATCCTTTTAGTTTTTGCTTTACACGCCTTCAGGTGCGTTTGCCTGTCCAGGCAGACGAAAGCCCGCCCCCGCAAGTTAATGTGTCCAATCAATCACTGTTGTGCACCCACACGCAAACTTCTGTCACTCACTGGCTCGTATTACTAGTAGCAGGGCTCTCAAGTGTCACGCATTGAGCGTGACAGTCACTCATTTCGGTCTTTTGTCACGCTCTCCCGCCACACATTGTATTTCTCACGCTGAAAAACTATTTGTAATATATTTAATATGGCGCAGCGCCCAAAACTCTGGCCGCGCCGCTCTCATTGTGGAACCGGCAGGAATCAAGCGCGTCTGGATTCGTCTGGTGTTGTTAGCCAATCAGAAAATAGCACTATTGTATCTGGGTAAGATTTAACGCAACAACCAATGACACCCCGATAATAATTTTTTTTAATTATTTATTTTGCTCTGCTTTTTTTTATTCAAACCACAAGCTAATTTGTTTGTTTAAAGGTAAAAGTGCACTTTTTCTTTCACATTGATCACTTCATATACCAGTTATCAAGGTTTGGAATTGGGATCCACTTGAATATTCTAAAGTGTGTTTGTTTACATTTTGTATTTCATAAGTGGTAGTTGAAGAGGTTGTATTACTTAGTGTTGTTCAGTACAGACTAGAGTGTTAATTTATTCCATACACATTGATGTTCTTCCTACTGTGACATTCTGTTTATGCTCATAAGAAAAATAAAAAACATATTTTTGGGATGAAATAGCAGTCTCTTTCTGCACAAAACATGTACCGAAACCGAACCGAGACCGTGGCCCAAAAACCGAGGTACGGACCGTACCGTGGGCTATCTGTACCGTTGCACCCCTAACACACACACACACACACACACACACACACACACACACACACACACACACACACGTCTCCTTCGGTTAATAATAATGGCCAGTGCAGTGGCTGAGATATACATAAACCCACCAACAACATCCGTCGCCATGATGTTTGGAATGATTATCGCGAGAGGAAAAAATTTGGTTTTAGTCGCATAACATCGGTTAATGGAAACGCCGTCATTTCGCAATAGTTTTTTGTCGACATTTAGAAAAAAATCACAAAAGTCTGTAATGGAAACACGCCTAATGATGTGTTGACATGTTGTTAGCTTAGCAACAGGCTAATACATTGATAGCCGACCAATGTGCTAACAAAAATGAGGCAAGTACTTTAATGCACTTTATTTATTCTTTCATAAATAGCTGTTGTGGAACTGCAAGGTGCAATTGTGTGTGCAGCTAACCTCGATTTAAAGCAGACATACCCTCAGAGCCCTCAGAGGTGCCGTACGACTGGCAGGTTCATCCATCCTCAGCCTGAAGCGAAATGAAGTTTGATCATCTCTGTTCTGATGATTTTCAGCCAACTCCCAACACCCTTAGCTTAAAAACCTCTTTTCTCTCACATACTAATGCTAAAATGTGCTGCAATTAATCTCTTTGTCTGTCATATAGTGTAATATTAATGTTTTTCAAGGTCTCCTTACTTCCATGCAAGATATGAAATGATTCTGAAATTCAGAACGGTTTATAATGAATGAACTAATGAATGAGGCATTTATATAGCGGTTTCACATGTAGCCTACTTCTGTACACACAAAAAGCGCTTTATAATCATATCAGGGAAACTTTCTTTAACCACCATGAGATGATAAAACTTGTTTTCAGAGAATATCTGCCTTAATTTATCTTACCCAGTGCCATAACTACATTTAAAGGAAGAGGGGAAAATATTTAGCTTTTTGAAGCAGAAAGTTAACATCACTTACTCCCAAGACTGATAATTTCCATACTTCCCAGCACAAATTCACAAACCTCACCTCTAACTCTTGACCCGGCATCAAGCATTAACCTAATTACACTCGAATCAATGAATACTTTACTGAGTGAATACGTAGCAATTACATCTCAATTACTGGAGAAGCCCGTTTCCATCTGCGTATAGTGATGGACAAATCTTTAATTGCTACAAATAGACACATAATGTGGGGTGTGACCTATAACCACAACCTTTATCCATGTCGCACGCTTGCAGCTCTTTTTCCCCACAGCAGGGAGAGATCAACAGCTTCAAAGATTTCCCAAAATACTTTGTAATTACTCCTCTGTCCCTGCAACTTTTAATCAAACTGTTTAATTACGGCGTTTTTGCGTCAGTATGTTTAATTCCCCAAGGCTGAGATGGAGTTTCACTACAAAACCTCTAATTTTCAGTGTAATAAAGCTTTACATAATTTGGTCCTTAAGGTGGAGAGGTACTGTTGTTACAAGTGTGCCAAGCTGAAGGGTTTATGTACAAAATCAAGGGATTACAGTACACCCAAATGAAAGAAGTACTGATACAAAACAGCAAGGCAACAAAATAATTGTGTTCGTTTTACCGTCAACTTTAGTTCTGCATAAATTGAATGCCACAACTTTGCTATTGTCACTTGAGGGATCTGGTTTTCTGTACATTTACATGTTTCTATGACTTTACATTTCAAGGTACAGGGTATACATCAATTCTAGCATTCTCTGGGAATCGAATCCATGACCTTTACATTTCTAACGGCATTTGTAATTTTGGCTATAAATGTAAATTTGTGCAATGAAGACAATGACGATTAAATATGTTAAAACTGTAGATGCAATAAAGATGACCAATTATCAGTTTTGGTTAAATTTTGATAGTTGAATATTAAATCAACGGTTTAAGATATAAAAAAAAAAAAAAAAAAAAAAAAAGAATAGTGCACCTAAGGCTAAAATTATCCACAACATATGAACATATGTTTTTTTTTTTTTTTTTTTTGTTTTTTTTACAGAAGTTTAGAATAAACTCTTACCGGAATTTTTTTAAGTGATATTTCAAAAGATCGTTGAAAGAGATGCTCTACCAACACGAGGAGGCACAACCAAATTTTTCTAAAAGGTGCAACCCTCACTATTGAAGAATCTTGAATTAAAATTCATCATTATGTCTGATGAAGGCCTTGACAATGGCTGAAATACCACACATTATTTAATCAATAAAGTTGGATTTCTTCAAGAGTGAATGTTGCACCTTTTTTCCAATTTACATAGAGTAATATTTCATCCATAAATACAATTCTGTCATCATTTACTCACCCTCCAAACCTGTCGTTCCAAACCTGAATGACTTACTTTCTGCTTCAGAACAACAACGAAGATATTTTAAAGAATGATTCAACTGCTTTTGTCTACACTGCAACAACATTGGACCCCATTGACTTTCATTGTATGGACCAAAAAAAAAACAAAAAAAAACACTGAGACATGTTTAGAAATACAGTGTTTCACGAAAGAAGGAAACTCATTCGGGCTGAAGTAATTTTGGGGTGAACTATCCTTTTACGAAATATCGGCCTCTTTCTTGGATTGTTGTAACTCATATAAATGTTAGCAACGTGATATTGAAAGCTTGACACGGCCTCATCTCATGGAACATGGCTGCTTCACACAGTTGACCTTTTGAAAGACCCGGAACCAAATTACTTTTTACGGATCTTACCGTAATGTAAAACGTGACATTTGAACCACGTTTGAAATTCTGGGTAAGCGCTCTGTCCATTGTGTGTGTTTCGCCTCGAATGCACTTGAGAAAAGAACCTTCAACCACATGCTATTCTAGAAGGAAAAATATAACTGTGCTCGTAGCCCGAGTCCATGACATTTTCAGAGAGTGTGTAATGAGCTCATTACAGCTCTGAGACTTGAAGGAACACAAGCGCTGGAGTCTGGGACATCTGCGTAACCTTGAAGTCCTCAAATGAGTTGAGCCGAGAAAGAAGCTGTCACAGCGCTCCAGTTTTCTCGTTGTGGTTCTACCTCTCGGCGTCTGACATATTTCCCTACAAAGCGGATATTGTATTTGGCCTTTAACTGAGTCATCTCTTCTTCTGACAAATTACAAGGATGAAGATTTCAACTGTCATTCATTAAGACTAAGTTCAGAAGCAAGACAAAAAGAGGAATACCAGAGGATTGGTGTTGCAGATGTGTTTTCTGTCAGCCAGCATTGTCGAGAAACACTGTCAGGTTTTAAAATTAGCGCGCCGGCAGCTTGCGAGGTTTTCCTGCTGCCATAAAAAGAAATATTATTCGAGAAATGCACTTTTAGGTGTGGAGGATTTTACCTTATTAAAGATGCCACTAGAAGGGTGAAGTCACACCTCTTTCAAAGAAGCTGTGAAAGCTAAGAAAGGCTCCAGACAGCTGCTCCAAACTTTCTGAATGTGCTGAATCAGATGATTCAGTACATACGTTTTGTATTAATTGTATCTTAATTTTTTAATCAACATTTCATCAACCAATTGCCTGGACTTAATAAATAAGAAGTAAATATAACAGACGATAGATAATCACGAAACGGAGGCGCTGGCGTGTGAACTGGAGCTCGTCTCATAAATGAACAGAAACTCATAAGGAAGCCTACTCTCCTCACAGACATGTCTACTTTTAAACAGAACAATTCAAAACCAAAGAAAACAGACACAGACTGCTCTCTGCTTATGGAATCCGTATGAAATGTGCATTTCTCTCTGGCGCGTTCACTACTGCGAAGATCGAGAGTCAGCAACTTCATCTTTGCAGACGACACTGACACAGAAAACACTTGTTTATTAATAAACAATTAAAATATCTCCTTGCTATATTGTACATATTCATAATCATTACTTTTGCCGGTTCTGTGACAGATTTTAGGAGCTTTATTGACAGTGCCGCCCTTACATGTTACATGAACGCATCACCACCGCATCAGCACCCACCAGAATAGGCCTGTTTTTTTGTTGTTAAGGATTTGTTTACTGTGTGTGATTCATTTAATGGAAAGCACATTCACTGCTAGTTGTCTTGCTGTTAATTTTAAATAAACGTAGAGCAAGTAGCTAATCAGTGTCTGCTCGTTTATTAAAAACTAAGTTGTCCTATAAGAGAAGGACGTCGCAACGGACGACGACGGTTATGCTATGAACCGTCACATTTGACTCACGTCATAACCGTCATCACCAATTCTGAAACCGGCACACTCCTAATGATCAGTAGCACACCCTAACAAACTGTATGATTTCAGGGAAAATGAGTGTCCAAGATTTAATAATAATAATTAAAGGATTAGTTCACTTTTAAGAATATCTTTGCTGATAATTTTATGTCATCCAAGATGTCCATGTCTTTCTTTCTTCAGTCGAAAAGAAATTAAGGTTTTTGATGAAAAGATTCCAGGATTTTTCTCCACATAATGGACTTCAATGGATCCCAAACGGTTCAAAGTCCAGACGATGAATAAGGGTCTTATCTAGCGAAATGTTCGGTCATTTAAAAAATAAATAAAAAAAGTTTAAGTTTTATAAGCACAAATGCTCGCCTTGCTCTGGTCTGTGATGCGCGTTCGTGACGTCGCATAATATGAAATTACGTTGAAAAGGTCACGCTTCTGTCCTGATGAAAATTTTCTTTTAGCCGATTTTAGCCACAGCTTCAGCGTCTGTATATAATGTAGGAGGCGGAGCTTCTGATTCTAGAGAGCATTTGATTGGACAGAAAATCTGATGAGAATCTGAAGTGCAGACTGATGTCATCAAAATCAGTGATCCATATTGGCGGAAGTTTACACTTGGCATTAAAATGCGATCACCGTGATCCAATCAAGCAGATCGGATCATTAGCCAATCAGGACACGGTGCGTTTACATTTGTTCATATTAAGTAGCCTCTGTATCTGGATAACCGATCGGATTTCTGTTTTTGCATAATATTTAAATTAGGTCAGTAGCCAAATTAAGAGTAAATAATATGATACAAATTAAGCAATGTCCCAATGTAGCCTACTTTCCTATGCAATCTCCAGTCTTATATCAAATTACATTTTTTGAATGAAGGAATATTTCAGAGCTGATCATACAAAAATAACTGGTTTGATCATGTTAAACAATTGTCACATCATCGATCATCAGGGTTTAAGGTTATAGCGTGCAATGGCTATTTTAACAGAAATGGGAGATTAATAAACATGCTGAAACAACAAAAACATTCAACATTTAAAACATTAAAAAATAAAAAGTGTATTCCCATTATTCCTCTGGCAAAGCAGCGCACGCTCTTCATTAAGATCTCATGACTCACAGCTGTGATTTTACAGGCGATCGCCTCGTTCAGATAATGTTGCACAATTAAAATAAAAAAAAATGACACACACAGTGTTTTAAATATTGACGTTTATTTGTAAGGTTCAAATGTGTTTCATTTATTGTCTAAACTGCGTCTGGTCATTATTTTCTGACAGCACGTGGGGAGACTGGGCGGGGGGGATTTAAATGACGTCCACCTGTGAATGCGCACACACACACACACATACACACACACGATGGCTGGATTGCATTTACATTACACTGAGATCCGATCACAATGCGTCCTCGACTACCTCTGGACCAGGACACGTGGATCGGATAACATTCCCATCAGAAACGCGTTTACACTTGTCTTTTCAATGTGTATGTGGACAACATCCAGATACAGGTCGCATGTTAATGCCAAGTGTAAACGCAGCCTAAGTTTTATTCAATTTTGTCATTGTTTTGGAGAACACTAGCTCATAGATAACCTTAAGGCTAACATGTTCGTACCAAAAAAACTTACATTTTGATTTCATGGGGACTTCATAGATGTGCATTGTCATTTACATAATTGTTTTATTTTTATTTAACCTCATTGCACCAACCAGAACTGGGTGTCGGTATGTGCAATAGCATTTACATTAACTAGTTTGTGGTATTCATGAAGACAGGGATCACTGTTATTATGGCTCACATTATAGTTCGTCCACATTCCTAACCCTGAGCTGAGTATGAGCAGTAGTGATGCTTTTCTTAGCAAGCCCCACTAATTAACCCAGATGTCATGAGCTTACACATCGTAACAACAGCCTGGGTTATGCCTCGTCTGTTTTGTCAGCAACACTGACTAATTGTGTCTGTGTACAAGGGCAGAAATCTCCTGATCTCTCCAGCCATGCTAGAGATATCATTATCAGCTGATGTTCATATTCTCAGCTCTGCTGTGGATAATGAGCTAGAAAGGAGAACATGCTACACATATCTCAAGGCATTTTAATGGAGCTGTTTACAAGGGAACCCAATCGATGGTCTCGTTTTATCTTTGCAGATTTCGCTGCATACAGACCAGGATTAACCAACAGCATCAAAGCGAGAACGCGAACATTGAGAGATTTTACTTTTGAAGTGTGTTGTTGGGTAGATGCAGCAGTGCTGTGCACTGATCCCTAAGCAGGAAACGTAACAGTGGAGAAGGCCATTGAAATTCTGCCAGAGGGAGTTGAGCTCTGAAAACACGCAGTGCTTCTTATGCAAGGAAGGAGAAACCGAGGAGGGGAAACAAATGCTGGTGCTAGCAGAGGAAAACAAAGAGAGGTTACATGTGAAATATGTAATCCAAACAGATACTGGTGTGAAGAAGGAGTAGAAATGGCAGCTTTTAGATTATTTATAAGCTATTGGATGTGTGTGTCCATGCTCAGATGTCAGGGGTGCGTGGTAAAACCAAAAATATGTAATGTATACCACATTTCTAAATTGCACGGTACTGTAGATACCATCATATGTAGATGAGATTATTGATTTTAAAACTATGGATTTGTTTCTGGAGGACAACAGTAGTGTGGTTAAGTTGTTTGTAATTAGGGATGTGCACAAATCCTAACACCTTATTCGGAAATTCACGGCAATGGCTTCAAAACGAATTCTACTGAATAATATCCTAGAATAAAATCTGTCCTCACACATGGTCACTCCCTCATGTTTTTGGGATAACAGTTTAACCATGGGATAGCACAGCATGATATTATACAGAAACCTCTAAAATAACCAACGCAATAATCAGTGTGTGAAGTGAATGTGTAAATGAGTGTAAACTTTATGAATGAATTGAACGCAAATGAAATGTCACGTTGCTGTCTCTGTTAATCTCTCAGAATAAGAACTTGGCAAGAGTAATATAAACGAAAATACAGTTACGCATTGTAGCATCTCATAATGTAATAACTGCACATAATGTAATAAGTATTACATTATTATTGTAAAACCAGTTTTATCATTTTTTCAATTTAATAAAACCTTGAGCTCATAATGTAATACAAATATTTACATGATATATATATATATATATATAAACACCAAAACATTGTCATATTGTCATAATTGTAATCGTTTTTAAAACATAGAAGCCTATGGAGGAGTGATCCAGCTCTCAGATTTAATCAAAAATATCTTAATTCGTCTTCCGAAGATGAACGAAAGTATTACGGGGTTGGAACAACATGAGGGTGAGGAATTACGGACAGAATTTAAATTTTTGGGTGAATTAACCCTTTAAACTAAACCCGTCCAGGACCAGGATTGGACACCCCATGGGATGGCAAAACAACTGGTCAACTTTTAAAAACACTTCTCATAACTTTTGTTGTTGACATAAAAAGGCTGTCTCTCAAACTGCATGCTAAGGTTGAAAGACCTCCTCATCTTAAAACCAGTTGAGAACTTGTGGTTTTTATAACTTCTTAGAAGAATGTAATCACCTGGTTGAAAGAGGTTAGTTTATTACACCCGTTGACGTTATCCTAGCCTTTTTTTGCCCCTCAGTACTACTGGCAGAGCTGGAACTCTACATCAATCCTGCACAGGTCTCCCAGTCCCATGAAATGACATTTCAGAGGTACATTTACATTCAGATGAGGCCCTACTTATTCGGCACATCAAGAGTCCAATATCCAGCTCTTGTGAAATTTATTGGCCGTCTTACTAGATCAAATGTATGTAGCGGCTCAGACTGCTCGCTCTATCCTCTTGCCAGACGTGGTGGAAAAAGCCAAATCAAAGGGACCTCGCCGACCCCAAGGGGCCAAGAGTTTCATGCTCCACCTAATCATGCACTCATGTAAGCCTTTAATACGACCACTTCAGGCAGAGTGCTAATGTTATCTTGTAACTGATGCTACTTAGCGGTAGCACAAACAAACAGGAGCCAAAAACAGACCACTGTGAACGTATAAGTACAAACCGTTTGACGGTTACACACGAGGGCCGAGCAAACTGATTGTTAATCAACACAAGCTAAAAAAAAAGATGCTAAAATCACTTATCTTCTGCTTAGTGTTTCTCTGTTAGTTCTCTTGTTTGTGGAGAATGGTTCATTAGTTTAATGATGGCTACACAGATGGCGACTTCACCCCTGGGGGTCAGAGCATGTGCTTTTCTCAGCCAGTGACCTGACATTGAGGACCAAGCCCCCAGCTATCAGAACTAGAAAGCATTATCGCCAATGACTTTTGTTTTTTTTATTTATTTTTCTCCTTTTTGGCTGAACTGTACTATTTAAATGAAAATGGAAATTTTTGGCTCCGATATGAATAGGTAATAATTTACCCTTTAATAGACAATTAGTGGGCCTGTAATGTGTATGAATTTGTATGTAAGTTTCAGTTTTCCACTAATGAGATTTGTTTTAATTAGACGGTAGTCAGGTGGGGATGTGGCCAGTTGGGGAAAGGGACACAGTTTTGAGACCGTGCGGGAGTTTAGATCCGTCTCTGATTCCCTTTACTTGCTTTCCGAATTTACGATCGTTTGCAATAAATAAATGAAGTTTATGGAACACGCCTCAACTGTATTTCCTCGACGGAAAGATGGTCACTGCACATACAAATTGATTGGACACGCAATAATACACCATGCTAACCTCTTTGTTTTGGTTTAGAAGCTTTAGAAGAGGGTCAGTGTAAATATTTTTTTAATCATGTTATATAGTTTGTTTGAGCATTGTTGCACAGAATCTATAAAATAATTGTGGGTAGTATAGAGTAATTTGACCTTGGGGAAATGTAATGAGAAATGTTTGAGGTCATATTGAGATTTCTGACATTTTGATTGCAGACTGGTTGTATTTTAGTATTTTAGTATTTTGATATTTTTTACTTTGGTATATTTGGCTTGTTTAGGCAAAATATAATTGCTATTTTTTTTTATTTAAAACCAGCCTGGAAATGTTCTTTACATGCTTTGTGAGATCCATCAATGTTTTATTATTTTATTTTATGCCATTTTATGCAATGCAATGCAGAAGAGTAGGTAGTATCCAGATCAGTATTGGAATTGAAGCTTGGGAAAAACAATCGTAAGCAAACTATAAAACTTTAATGCTTTGCATCAACATGTTGCCAAGTCTGACTATTTTACTCAGCTCAGCAGACTGAAGAAGAGCATCTGGCAGAAATGTTGCCACTCTTAAGACCTGAATAAGCTTTTGAGGCCATGGAATGGATGTCTATGTTTTAACCGGTGCCAAACTTAATTCACTTGACTTCCTATAATGACTTGAGGAATTTAAGATAGGTTCAGTCTGTCACACTGCATGTGCCAGGCTGCAATCCATTATTAAAGTCAACATAGCATGTTATACCATGAACATTTTAGCAATTTGTTCGGAAATGCATTTATTAAAGCTTACCGGAGCCGTGTTTACCAGATGGTGTAAGGTGCACAACTCAAACATGAGGTTAAAGAGGTGGTTGTTTGAGTATTTAACCTTTTGAGAACCGCAAGTGAGTGGGTCAAACGCTCCAAATTTGTGTAATATACTGTAGTTACCCGAACGCCACAGTCGATTTGCTCAATCTAGATACACTTTGCTGCACAACAACACAGCAACGCACAAACCAGGTTACTACGACTTTAAGACTGAACTACGTGACATTGTGGATAAACTGAATCCAGTGCATCGGTAACTAATACATCCCCATGCCTCGTAGCCCTAATGTTCCCCTCAGGGTCTGTTGGGAAGATATTGTGTTTGTTTGTCTTATCTTTTTCCACACAACACCGATTCGGAGAGCAGGCTGTGATGATCTCCTAACTGCGGCTCTATTATGAAATCATATCATGTCATCAATAACGTGTCGGTCTTGCCAGGGTTGCTGCCATTCGTGCCTTCAGATGGAATCAACAGACGCAGATAATATTCATATTGTGCATTATTCAGCTGTTTATTTATACTTCCATCCTCATTTTGTTGCTGTGGATGGGCAAGGGAGGGTCGTATAAGCTGCACCTCTGTGTACAAATTGCAAGAAAATGCAGAATCCGGTTATGCCGCATATAATGCAATGGCAGTTTATATGGATATCATTAGGGCTTTACGTCTAGGCTTCTAAATGCATTCACACCCTAAGGTAAAATAGGTGGTTTATAGGCCCATACAATTTCATGGTAACTGACTTTATCAAAATCACCCGAGGTGTGTTGAGTTTGTATTAATACTGTACCGATATATCTATACCGATACTCAGAATTGAAGAATTGTCTCTTTTGATTCACGAGTGTGGATTTGAATTGAACTGGCCAACTGAAATTCAAAGAAAATGCAAGATATACTGTGATAAAGCATTATTTCTGAATTGCGTGCTATGGTCAACGTAAGTAAGACATGTTCCTGGAAAATGTTGTCCTAACCCTATCCCTACCCATAACTTATCCCTAAAATCAATAGGTGAATAACATTGATGTAGAATAACCTAACCCTTGTTCTAAGACTAAAATTGGCATAAACTGTAAACCTGTCACTCAAATCTGATTGGTTGATTGGAATGTTGTTCCAGGATCAACAAAGTTAATCCAGGAACATGTTACACTTGGTGAACTATACTCTTACTAGTACTACTTTTTTGATACTAGTATTATACAGACACAAGCGTTATACTGATCTATTGTTGACTCCCTAACACAGAATACAGGATAAGACAGGTGCACTCCATTTTTTTGTCATTTACTGATGAAACAGATTTTCATTTTGGGGTGTGATGGCATGCTGTTTTCTTTTTTTAAAATACACCAGTTTGTTCTCAGTGGTCAGTCTCGACAGCATCCTGAGCTCCTCATGGTTCAGTGATGGCAGAAGAATTCCTGGCAGGGCGTTTCTCATTTCTCCCCGTCTCCTGCCACCACTTCTTTTCTCTTTAAATCTCTCCATCATGTCAGTCACACACTCGAGATTTTTGGTTCGGGTTAGAGAATGGGCTACAGAAGAAAAATGCGGTTTTGGAGGCTTTGGCACAGCTAGCTTTAGTTAGTAGTATGTGTCTGGTGAATTTTGATGCAGGCAGGCATCTCAGCAGTCTCTGGCTAATGACCACTGAATGTGTCATGTTGCTGTTGGCGGGAGGTTCCGGAATCATCTGGCATTGGATAGCCGGGCTTTATCAGCCGAGTTGCTTTGGAAACAATAATAGTGCGTTCTTTTATTAGAATAAGCAGCTAAAGTTTAATCTCACAAGAAACATGCTATTTCATTTTCAAGTCACCTTGTGAAAAGTTAAAGAGCTGTTTGATTACTTGATTTAAGCCATACACATTTTGGTGGTATAAATGAATGCATTTAGGTTGAATCAGCAATATTCAATGATATTTTTGACCTTAGATGCTATCATTTTAAAGGGATGGTTCACCCAAAATTTTAAATTCTGTCATCATTTGCTCGCCCTCAAGTTGTTCCAAACCTGTATGAATTTCTTTCTTCTGTTGAACACAAAAGATGTGTAAACAAACAGTTGATGTTGATGATATTTTTCCCTACTATGGAAGTCAGTGGTAAAGTCAACTCTTTGGTTACACATAAATTCAAGGTTTGGAGAGACATTTCATTTTCAGGTGAACTGTCCATTTAAGTTGCCATTTGGCAGTGTGGTTGGGCAATAATACTTGTTCTAAAACGTGTATCTATATATAACTATTATTTATACGACTAAGGCAATTGGGCTATACTAGTACTAATATACTAATTTAAACTAATTTTACACACTTTATAAATCACATGTGTATTTAAAACTCACGAACAGGATGTTAAATTGCAATAAAGCTAAATGCCTTCTGCATCAATGTCATTCAAAGTCCGATGAGAGCATGCGGGCTCAGTAATTAGCTCGAGCTGGAAAAATATCCCTCTCCGGAGTTTTTACCACCTACTGCAGGATGGCCGGGCTTGGTGACAGGACCAGCTGTCTCTCTCTCTCCACTGGCAGTGGAAATGTGTCCCTCTCAGAGAGAACAGCCTGTCTGCTATCAAAGTTTTGCCCTCCATTGGATTCAGTCTTTTAGCAGCACTATTTTACAGTCACTGTACTTCTTGACATAAATAAGAAGAAAGAGGGCAACTGAAAATATAATTTAGTTTTTTTAGTTTTTTGTTTCTGAAGACGATGTTCTGCTATATTTTGAAAAAGGGTAATTAAGTCTCTCACTGGCCGAATATGTAATGGATATTGCATAGTAAATACTGCGTAAACATAAATGCAATTTAACCTTTAAGCTTTTTCTATAATTGGACATGCATTTGCCTTGATTAAAAATTTACCAATTTGACATTATTGCTATTTCATTCTAAACTATTAATTTTATGCATTTCTTTGGTTTTATACATAAACTCGTTTAGTAGTTTAACTTACCAAGTAAATATTTTGCACATATTTTACGTATAATAAACAATTGATTAAATACATGAAAATGTATTGCCTATATTTTAGATAGGGATTTTCTGCGTGCGAATTTAAGGGTCCTTAATTAGCATCAAATCCTGGTGAAATACACGATCAAAAAATGTAACAGTGTTTTTATTGTTAGCTAAAACTAAAACTATAAAAATGTTTTTGCTAACTGAAATAAAGCTAAAATAACATGAAAAACTGAAACTAAAAAACCTTGGCAACTATCAGAAATAAAATAAGTTCAACATGAAGTCCTAAAATTACCGAAGCTGAAATACAAATAAATTACATAAAATCTACATATAAAAAAACAACAACATAATAAAATTAATCACATAACAAAATGACACAAATGTAAACTGAAAACTTAAAATATATAACGGCTAATTCTAAATAATAAATGCTACATGAATAGACTAAAATTAGCTTCAATTAACAATCAACTTTTAAGTCATTTCAATTTAAATTACATTAAACTGGCTTAAAACATTAGTTGATTCTTGTATTAAAAAAAGTGTAAATCTGGTTAACTTATTTAGATGAGTTAAAGCGATGTACAAACATATGTTGTCATAACCTATATACTTTTTTTTTTTTTTACAGTGTATGTCTTTTGGTATATAGTAATACTGCCTTGTCTATAGTCTGTGAAGAGGCATTCGAGTAAGATTTTCTTATACGCAGTAAATATATAATAAACAACTTTGACTGGACTTGAACACTTTTGTATAATAAAAACTAATTGTAAAAAGACAAATGATTACATGACTTACAAAACACTATTTGGGTGGTTACTTTCCTTAGCCTGATCTTGCAAGGCTTAGATTGGCTTTGAAGAGGTGGTAACAGGTTTAATCTTACACACTTTAATATGACAGTAGAACCTACAACACCGTGATCCAATTACATAGTTGTCCTGTGGGTAAAAGGTTTGGCTGTCCACTCTGCGCTCACCAGATGAGGCTCAGGTATTGCAGTCGGTGTCCTCATGAGCCCAAAGGCATTTTTTCTTTTCACTCAGAAGGGTAAAGATGGACACATCAGCCTTTTCCCAATTCCACTGTCTCCTTACCCCAGGGAATGGCTCTCAAATTCAATGGCGCACTTCTCTGTCCCAAATTAATTACAACAAAATATCCTTTGGTGGATATTGTGTGGCATCTAGTATCAACCCAGAATTGAAGTTTCAGACTCATTTGTTTGCGACCCTCTGAAGGGTATCGTCACAGCACACAGGAGAGATGCAAGTCAGTTTGAAGAGACAGATTGCACTGCATTTAGATGGGATTTTGGTGCTGAGGAAAGTCTTTGAGAAAGTAAACTGGAAATGTGTTTTCCTCTGAGGGGGACGTTCAAACTATGGTTGCTACAATTTAGAGAAATGTCACAATAAAAGCACATTCAGTTATCCAAAACAGATGAATGTGAATCTGGCAACGTTTTATTTGGTTGTTGTACATATCACAGCAGTTTGGACATAAAATGTCCAGTGAGTGGCACAGATATCATACCACATACACTAAAGCCACCCGATAGGGTTAACAAAAGAAAACATAATATAAAAACACAATCATGCCATTTTAGCTCTATTTTTTCTAGGTCTTTTATTGGCATGTTTCACACGACTATGCTGTATTAGGTGAGCTACCGAGCAAGTTTACTATGTCAAAATATATTAGTTTACAAATAATGAATAGTATTATTATGATAATTGTATTGTGCAAGGAACCATGAGAAAATAATCTTTGTTAATTGAAAATCTGCCCCTGTAATCATAATTTGTATGTAAAGGCATTGACGTTGTTGGTGTTTTATTGCCACAAGTGTTCATTTCAGATGGAAACTGCAGTGAATTGTACTGGTATGTGTTTTGAGTTTTGCAAAAATGTTGCTATATAGGCACTTTTTTCGCCCCCTATGAGCCTATGTTGGGTTTAAAAAAGCATAGTTGTGATGCTACAAAATGTGAAGGAGTGAGTCTTGCAGTTAAAGTTACTGGATCCTAGAAGCCTTTGTTTCAGCGTAGACCTCTGCTCACAAACGACTGCATCACGGATGTTTGTGGGTCTGGTGCTTTGGGTTTTCAGGGCCTTTGTAGTTGAAGCGTGTGTGTGCACGAGTGTGCATGATGGGATGGGTGACTTATTTTAAGACGCACTGCATTCCTGGTTCACAGACAGCAAAATAAGGAACAAAGCAAACTAACTAGAGTCATTTACATGGTCCTGAAATCCCCAGTCAATATAATACAGAGAAACCCGTGCTCATCTGCCAAACAGAAGAGGACAGGATCTCAGTTTTGACGAAGTCGGCAAGAGGTATTTTAAGCCGTGTTCTCCGTTGTTTGTAATGGCAGTGCTGTTTTAAAAAGCTTTGGGATTTAGATACTCCACTCGGTGCCAATTACTATTAAAGTGCCAGGTTGCATACATTTAGTACAAAACGGCTGTTATAACTGCACACATGGACACAACATAAGGCTTAATGCTTATTCATCATTTTTCGACATAAATATTATTAAATGGGACACCGTTTGTAGCATCGCTAAAGTTGTAATTTAATTTTCATGGCCATTTTCTGTTCTCTCTCTCTGACACTTGTGTCTGCGCTGGAAGCAACCATTTTGCCACAGCGATTGAGGCTGTTTCTACTAGAAATGTCAAAGCTCTAAGTTTGAGGATGTACTTCAGCAATCGAACAGTGGGTGAACTTTATTTTGAGCAAAAATCCTTAGGGGGTAAAAATAACAGACAGTAAACCAATGAAATACAATTATTATGATTGTTTTCATTTATATAAAATAAATAATTGTGATATCTTAATAAAATAATTTTATTTCTGGACAGAATTAAGTGTTTAAGTCCCTGAGCATCCCACTTCTGTTGTAGAAATTGATGGAATTAATTCGGCTACTGTATATCTTTAAGACTTATATATGTAATTCAAGTCACCTTTATTTATATAGCGCTTTGTACAATAGATTGTCTCAAAGCAGCTTTACAGAGATAACAGGAAAATAATGTTGTAATAATATTGTTAAATATTTTCAATATCCCCAACTAAGCAAGCCAAAATTGCCCTTTGTTATTATTGGCTGGCTTCCACATACGCTACAAGGATGGGGGCTTTTCTGTTCTTGTGGTTAGAAAATATCTACACAAGACACTTTTAAGACAGTTTCCATGTCTCCTTCAATGTTATTGTGTCAAAAATAGTGAATAATTTGTCCCCGTCCTTGAACAATTTCCAATTATCTTCAGTTTTGCTAAAGTGTCAAAGAACTGTGACTAATTATGCTTCCTGATTGGAAAATAAGTCCATAATTAATACCAGGATGTAGAGTGAAAATTATATCAGCTCACCGTAAACAACTGCTGTAAGCTAATAAACCATGTTTTGGGAGGAAATATATATTTCTCCTCATGCAGGAGGATCTGAGCATGTTTGTGTAGGGCTCAGCAGTGGAATTAGGGTATGGTGTCTGGAGTTTGCTCAGTTTATGTGGTTTTGGTTTCTAGCAGTGGGAATCTTTGATGTTTGAGAGTGAACTGATGTTTGTGGTTTTGTAGGGGAGTCTGGCTGGAGGCTTTTCATGATCCAGTTGTAACAATATGCAAGAGCTGACTGCTGTATTTAAGAGTATCCAGTCAGTCCGTGCACTGAGAATAATAAAACAAATATATTTAAGATTGATGTACTAAATAATTGTCATTCAGAAATTGCTAATACATTTCACAAATAATTAAAAAAATAAATGGCAAGTAGCATATTAAATTAAACTTTTAAAGAAAGACTGAAATAGTTTTTTCTTGTTAAATATATTCTAGAAATAATTGTTTATTTACAACTTCAAACTAAATAACCAATGCAGTATCTTCACTTTGAAAGATATACAAATGTTTGATTGAAAAGTTTTTTTTTGAGTTTATTATTATTATTATTATTGAAACGCATGCATGTCAATACCACCTGCCAGATATAACTAAAATTGTTGTTTTGAGAAATCAAATCTGCCTTTGTGACAGCCCTAGGCTCTGTACACAGCAAAAGTGAATCTGTTCTTTAGGCGCTATTGTTAAGCCAATCAGAAGACATTGAGCCGTCAGTCATTTTGAGCATTTAGGTTTTGCTGACATTGGATTTTCCATATCTTTAGAGGGAGGATTTTGCAGAGAGGAGGCTAAGTCTGGCCAAGTTGTGTGGAAGTTAGCAAAACTGCTAACGCATCTTAGAGCATATAGCTTACTTGACAAAAATACATAGTAGGAGCCTATTGTACTGTGCAGCCTTTAATTAGTGAAAGATTCATACCTTTCTTGTTAACCTAATTGTTAAGCTTTTTTCCCCTGCGGCACCGTTCAATATCCACATACACAATAGACTCCTTATTATGAGGTGTAGGGGGTGAGAGACTCTTTTAGTCATTCATTTGGTGAAACAAAGGATAAATCTTTAGGATGCTGTTTAACAATGACGATTTTCTCCAAATTTACTTGCGGATATCATTGCTGGTTTCCTGAGACGTGTAGAACAGACAAATTAAACCCACCTGATTAAGCAGGAATAATCTACTTCATGATAGTAGACTCACATGTGATGAATTATGCCATCTGAGTGCGCTTGGTAGGATTAACTCCCTGTAAGAGAGTTAGTGCAACAACGTTAACATTAACAAAGGTGGGAAAATAAATTCTTTAGGTCTTCTAGAGCACTGAATGCCTGCGCTCTAAGCATTCTTCAACTAAATTATTTTCACTGTAGTGATTATTGACATTATGATATTTTGCTCCCCTCTACTTCACCCCAGGGAATGCCATGCGCTATTGTCCATGCCGTATAAACCGTGTCAAGGAATTGAAACCGTGCTGCTTTTCTTTCAGCTGACAATCAGCAGTGGGTGTGGAAGAATGGGCACTTGTAATGAAATCAGTGATTTACTGCATCTCCATGCAGTGGGTCAGAGTGATTAAAATCCACCGCCGCTAAGAACCAAGCAAATGAACTTCACATCAATGGCACTCGCTGCATATTAATTTGATTTCCAGAGCTTGACTCATTCGGGGTCCTTGTGTCGCATATTAGAACATTAGAGATGCCAGCATGTGGCATGGTCGTTACATTCGTTTTGTAATTCTAGATTTGTTGACATAGACATTTGTCAGAGACCTGAGTCATGAGCCACAGCTGCGTTACATGATTGTCAAGGCTGTGATCTTTTCCACAAGCATTTGGAAGCCCAAGCATTTCTCTTTGATTTATCTAGCCCTTCAAATTAAGGGTCAAGGATTGAGCTGGCTTGGGAATGCAGAGGCCTGCGATTAAAGTTCAGGCGTGTTCAGGTAATCCCTGGCTTTCGGCCGGGCCTGTTTGTCAGCTTCAAGCAAGTTGGCAGTGGCAAATTCCTTGTGTGAAAGTCTACTGAAATGGGTGGTTGATGGTGTTATACTTCTGGTGGTAGTTCAATGTTAATGTCACAGTCAACAGCATGACGTGATATAAACAAACGGCATTTCACCAAGAATAGCCATTTGTTCAATCCCAAAACCATTCACGCAAGTTGTTTCAAGCAGTATGACTTTTTCACTGAATATAAGAAGTTTTGAAGAATGTTCATGCTACTTTTTTCCATGCATACAGTGAACGTATTTTGCACTAGGTTCAGTTATGCAACACAACATTTAAGCATTTCTTGCAAAGTTTTTCCAGTGAATTATGGCGTAAAATCTGGTCTGTTCCTCGAGACCAGAACAAAAAGTTACCATATTCATTCAGTCCCTGGTGGCTATTTCCTTTTGTTGAATGGTAATGAGCAGCGTGAACATTTGTCAAAACTTCACCGGAAAAAATAAAGTCACAAGTTTGGAAGGACATGGAATGAATGACTCTTTCTTATCTTGATCTCTCTCCATTTACAAATTTACCCTTTTAATGGTGCTACTTCTATAAGTTCTCAACCACCATAAAAGGTAATGTCACCAGTTCTGCTCGTGTTGGGTGGAAAATGGAGGTGGAGAAAATGTCACTGGAAATGTCATCTACCATGTCACACGTCCAATGCTGTAGCCTCGGCCCGCAGTGATTCTCCATTTCACTCAGGTAGAGACAACTCCACCTCCGATCAATGCGGGGTCAGCCCATTGTCAAATACCTCATCTATTTCTTTTTATGAATGCTGTCAACACACCTGACCTTTCGAGTGGATGCAAAAAATTACCCCCAGTGGTCATAAGGTGGATCTATTATCCTGAAACTCATCTGTCTTTGGCCCAGGCAGAGGACTCCAGGGTCATGACCGTATTAAGCACTGGCAGGTGACAAAAACCCTTAAGGTTGTTTTGCTCGCCAAATGTTGACTTATGAAGAAATGTGGTTGGATGAGTGACAACTCTTGAGAGGTGTTTACTAGCTCACAAGGAAGCTTTAGATAAAAATGATAGCGATACTAAATAAATAAATAAAAATTATGGTGTAAAGAGATATGCTGCCTTACCTCTAGTGGCTTGGTCCAGACATTTATTTGAAGAAGCTCAACTCAATATGGTTCTGCAAATACAGATAGCAGAGCACCTTTATTTATGGACTGAGTACTTTCGGAGGGGTCTGATCGTAATTCAGAACAGAGATGGTAGAAGTGCAAGGTGGTATGAAGTAGGCATTTTGTAAATGTGGCATAATTGTTTTTTATGCCACTGTTTTTTTGTTTTGTTTTGTTTGTTTCTTATTCAGGAGGGATCCAACCAAGCAAAATGCATTGGTTAAACGATTTTAAGTTTCTCAGTCTCAGAATTATCTGATCGTCACACTGATCATCCCACTTTAGCCGCCAATGATTCTGTGACACCAGTAAATCACCTCAGAATGAGAAGGCCACAAGATGTTTGTGGGGCTGAATAAAAGACACCTTCACCTGACGGATGGCCCAACAGGACACCTTATTCTTACACCTCCTGACTTGACACAAGACAGGCCCTCTGGATTGCTGGGACACAGTAGCAGCCACCTTCAGATCAGTCACCCTGATAGACAAGATAATGGAGTCCGATAATGGGGCGCCATCCCTAAGCCGAACAATGTTCATCACAGCCCTTCCTGTCATCCACATAGACACATAAATACGCAGTTGACAGCTTACAAGGGCTAAGGCTACGATCCAGAGCCTTGATATTATTGTGTCTGTGAGAGAGTGTGAAAGACAAGAGTGTGAAAGAAAGATGGAGGAAAGAGAAGGGGTTTTTGCTTTTGAAAGCTCTAGGCCTCACCTCAAGCCGGTCTCTGATATGTCCTGTTTGGGGTCTACGAGATCTGTTCCTTCTGACTCCTTGAGCAGATAGTCAAAGCTTGCTTCAGGCAAAGGAAACCATCTTTGAATAGAAACAGTTTAAATGACGAGTTCTTGCTTCAGGACTCGACTTGAGTTGAAAGAGGCAAACTGTAATTGTTTTAGCTGGTGATGGTAGTGCAAAAATGTCTTTCATGAAACAAACAACAACAGTTATACATATATGTATTCAATTTCTGAATGACTCATACTTTTTAACAATGAAACTTTATAATTAAATGAAGAGGTAACTCTGGGGAATGGAAAGTAGTGCATTGTATCATTACCTGAAATTGTTTGTGTGTTTGTCTAATGAAATTAAGTTTCAGGATGGCTGAGAGGAATTAACACAGGCTTACCAAAGGTCCCCCATATCTTTTGACCTATACATTTCACAACTTTCAGATTTTTACTTTTACTTTTTTAGAAATATGATTTTTAATTGCGTATACTTTAAAGGGGTCATGACATGGTTTTTTGTTTTGTTTTATTATGTTCCCTTAGGTGCAATTATAGTATTACTATAGTTTTTTGTACAAAAAAAACGTTAAAAATGTAGTGATTTATTACATTTTCCCACCCTTTTTTTCACCTTTGATTCAAACAGTCTGTTTTGGGGTGTTTCCCCTTTAAGACTTCAGTGTTAACGCCTATACTGTTATGATTGGCTAACGTCAGTGTTGCTTATGCATAAATTATTAACGTTAATCATTTTGTATCACATGTAGACTACACAATGCTCCACCACGTGAAACTTTGGCCTTCCAAACTTTTACCATCGTGTCAATTCTTAATTGATTTTGATTCATATGCGCGAGGGAGGGTGGGAGAGAGAGAGAGAGAGAGAGTGAGAGAGAGAGAGAGAGCAAGACAGTTTGAAGGCTTGCTCGCTCTCTGCTCGTTCTTTCAGTAACATGCCCTGTCACCCTCATCTGATCACTCACCGTTCAAATAAAGCTTTGGCGCGCTGCATATGCTGCAAATAAACTGCATCCAACTGCTTTCCCTGACGTCTGGATCGTTCGGCAGCGTATTCAAACATGTTGTTTGTCCACAGCAGGAACAGCACATCTGCGTGACATCGCAGTCATCTTGTAAACAGACCCACTCGCTGCACGACAACGCATGCAATGATGCGAAATGAGGCGTAGTTGTCTTGCGCTGGAGACGGTCATATGCAAACGACTGGTATGTCACTTCGTATCGTGACGTCACTAAGTTCAAAGGATCTAGAACGAGCTGTATTTAGAGCTTGATTAAATAAATGCTTCGTTTATAATGGGGAGGACGTCTTAAGCTATGAAACTTGCAGGAAGTTTTAATAGTACATAGATCTCTTATATACCAAAAGATCAAGGCAAATTTGGTTTCTCATGTCATGACCCCTTTAATACAAGTGTACAGCAGCATTTTCCTAATTTATTTTAAGACACATTATCTTAAAACAAGTTTTATTTATTTATTTAGTGTTAAATTGATCTTGTTTTAAGGATTTTTAGATATTTTATTGGGAATTGTAAGTTAAACAAAAGATTTTTTTAAGTGCTTGTGGTAAATACCATCAATTTTAGTGTATTGTTGTTACGGATGCAGACACAGGAGAGGAAGATTGGTGGTAAATAGTGATGTTTATTGAACAACAAAGGTGCAGGGATGAGGTGAGCAGGGTGGTAGAGTCCAAAGGGAGATTTTGACCGAGACACAGAGGAAAGGAAGAGGCTGGAGACAGGGCGATCGCTGGAGTACAAGGGGAAGAGTCCACATACATGAAATGAACAAGGTCAGACAAGGAATTGTGGTGAGATGAGTTCATTTATAGTGGAGGTAATGAGGGAGATGATGGGATGCAGGTGAGTGTGATGGGGAATGATGTGCTGGTGGGAACCAGGATGGATGCTGGGAAGTGTAGTGAAGAGGATGGTGACTAGGGTGAACTGTGACAATTGCATACTATCATATATATTTTATTTATTGAAACTTTAAGCTTTTCTGACTGGGTAGTAACTGTAATCAAACATGACAG
Organism: Semotilus atromaculatus; assembly: GCA_031834385.1. Classification (NCBI taxonomy): domain Eukaryota; kingdom Metazoa; phylum Chordata; class Actinopteri; order Cypriniformes; family Leuciscidae; genus Semotilus; species Semotilus atromaculatus. Next base: position 24,168,388 of record JAULUF010000013.1, on the reverse strand, counting down.
ATTTGTGGTCTAGTTAGCATGAACTCTCTGACTTCTTGAGAGTTGAGTACAAGACGAGGACAAGAAAAGTTTGAACCAACCTCATGACTTTTTCAGCTCCCATTCTTTACTCTTCTTTCCCATAATTCCTTGTCCTTTCCACATAGTATTTTCTTTCATCATTGCAATAACATAATTAAAGTTTAATATTCATTGCATAAACATGCTTTGTTCTGCCTTTTCTGTCCAAAAGTTTCTGAGATTTCCAAAAATTGCATTCACGCTGTGAGAGCCAACATAAATGCGTGCCAGGAGAAAGAATTAGCAAATAAACTGACAGCTTGCAAAAGAGTTTTAGGACAAAGCATTGTCCAATACAACACAGAGTTGTTTCAATGCAGTAATTAAGGGCTTCCGTTTTCTTTGCAACATGATCGTTACAGTTTACTTTATTATCATTATGTACTGCTATACACATGCTAGTGTTTTTCTCTCAAAAGCACAGAGTTCTCACGCCTGTTTCTGTCCCTTATATTTTCCTGCTTACCAAATTATTTAATGGAAGAGCTTGGCTCAGCATTAAATCAAGCGAGATCAAAAGGCTAACTGAAGTAAAACAGCATTTTGCTAAACTTTGCTTGCTGATGTGCAAGAAGCCCTCTTCAGAGGAGGTAATTAACTTTGAGAAGAATCCATCTGGCCCAAAGATCAAGTAATCCCAGACCTGTGTCAAATGGAGTAAAGGCATGAAAATAATTGCAAAGAAAACCCTGAGCACAAGTTGAGTCAAACTCATTTTGAAGTTTTCAAAGGATATGTTGAATTTATTACATGGCTACTGGGTCATTGACCTTTAAGATTGTGTTTTACTAGGAACTAGCTTATCGCCCGACTTGACTGAATATTTGCAAAGTCCCTTTTTTGTACAAGTGGAAATGATTATTCATGGCCAGTCAGTTTTCTCAAATCACCCACCAGTGTCAGGTGGAAAAAGTGGTTATGTGTCCCATCGACTCCCTCAAATAAAGTCTATTGTATTTGTCTTTAAAAGGACATAAGGTTTTCTTTCTATTCACTAGCCTTTTGACTTGCCATTGCAAGGTTACGTTACTGCTTTACTGAGTAAACACAGAAGTGTCACATGAAGCCTGGGCATAAAGTGAGATTGTGATGCCTTGATATAACTGGGATTTGGTCAGAATTTAAGTGCAAGACTTCTTACGCAGCAGACGTGACAAAACATCTGTCAGAAAATAGAAAACAAGTCTGGACTTGGCGAATAATGCAGGATATTGTTAGCTTGCTTCTGCAGATTAGCTTATCTGAAATTTACATATTCAGTTCCCCTTAATACTGAAATTTGACTCAAGGCAAGTGGTTATTGAACACACTGAATATGATCAAAAATAGCCTGAACGCTGTTGGCCCTCATTGATGATCATCTGGGGTCCGATGCCTCAGCCAAGGATATTTTCATAACTTCATAACAAGCTTTGTTCCTGGAGGTAGTTCATCATTTCGAGAGGTTGAATCATCAAGTTTTAGAGTTGAAGTCATCCTTGATCCTTACATTATGAGGCCATAGGAGTAGAATCTGTGTGATTTTATGCTAAACTGTGTTAAGTGACCGTTTAGTGTTTGTGTGAATTCTCAGCATGACCTCTTCTGAGGTGAACGACTTAAATGCAGCACTCGCTGTTTCATTACATAACTAAAAAAAAAACAATCAGTATATTATGCAGCTTGTCCAAGATGATAAATGTGTCGCTGTGGCCTGCGCCGACAGCTGGTGGGTGAAGTGAAAGTCTATTTCGGTTTGTTTCTGATATCTGCCAAACTCCAATTATTTTATTTTTTATGCACACGCCAAACTGCAGTGGATGAGTCTTTTTGCTATACAATACAGTCAGGCATATGTATATGTGGGGATATGTGGGGTTTTTTTCAGTAGGAAGAATCAGAATTTATCAAACAGCCATTGTTGATTCAAAATTGTTATTGCCAGTAAAGCCACATTAACTCTTTCCTTGCCAGCATTTCTTTTAAAAAGATGCCAGTCACCGCCAGCGGTGATACAATATTTTCTTGTGTGAATATCTGAATATGCAATATATCAAAAGAAAGACCAGGCCCTCTGCTTTTAAAAAATCAAATCATGTTTTATTCGTTTTATTCAGAACGATGATCAAAACATAGATGGAGTAAATCGAATCCATCAACACCTCCAAAGCTTCACAGTCATATAGTTTGTCATGGGTCAACATTTCATTTAGTTACATTATGCAGTTTTTATTTAAATGCTCTCTTAATGTTGATGATGTACGTATGATATCGCTAGTTTCTTCTTTTTTCCCTGTGTTTTGATCAGGAGGTTCAGTACTCTTTCTGAAAATGTGTCATAGCGCCCCCTACCATATAACAGTGAAAATACGGAAATCTGAAAATTTCTGTCAGTAGTGGGGAAAGAGTTAATTAGCCTAGTTAATGCCTTAACTAACAATACTGAATATACACTAAAAAGTTTTTGCATTAATTAATTTGAAGGGGTTTGAAGTGGTTATCTTGTTTTCTTACAAATAAATATTTGACTCAACCATATATATATATATATATATATATATATATATATATATATATATATAATAGTGTTGAAACAAACATTTCAATAATAGTGCCACATTAGCTCAGTTTGGTTGCGCTTTATTTTACAGTACATGCACTTAGGTTAATTTTAGGTTTATGTGTAGGTTCAGAGTTAGTACCTAGTCATTAACGCAGTTATTGTAATAACTATAATAAGTCCATGCATGGGGAACAGGACTGTAAAAAAAAGTGCTACCCTTACGTTATTGGAGAGAGATTCAAAGTCAGTGCAGCCTTGTCTCAATTTTCATTTCATATAAGATTCATTCCAAGAACCCGCTGCAGACCAGCATTCATATTACGACCACGTCAAAGAGACAGACGGCAGATACAATTGCTTGTGAAAGTTTGAGTAATTGACATTCAATACGGAATCATGACGGGGAACACACTGTCATTTTCCATTACAGGAGCTTTCCAACCGCAGCGACCGCAAATCTAACCACTGTCTTTTCATCTGGTTTCAGATCCCGCAGATCAGCTACGCCTCCACCGCTCCAGAGCTGAGCGATGACCGCCGCTACGATTTCTTCTCTCGCGTCGTGCCTCCCGACTCCTTCCAGGCCCAGGCCATGGTGGATATAGTGAAATCGATGGGATGGAACTACGTGTCTATGGTTGCCTCGGAGGGAAGCTACGGGGAGAAGGGCGTCGAGGCCTTCATGCAGATTTCCAGAGAAGCGGGTGAGTCAGGCAAAACAATAAACAACAAGTCTTTGAAGATAAAGTCCTGAAGAACTCAAAGCAGTCTCTGCATGAGTAAACAAGTGTTGCAAGGACTCTTTTTTAGTTGTTTTAAAGCAACCTGTCAGTTTAATCAGTGTTTATATTTTTAAATACAAGCCTTATTCACTGTGAAATGTTTGGATTATGCTACTCATTCATCTCTGCATCACAAAGTTGATCGCTTAAGACAGCTGCGAACCATCAATAGGAAATTTGCAGCGTTTACCCAACACGATTTTCACCTATCAAATAAATGAATATGTAAACAACACAAATGTCTATCAACGGTGGAGGTGTTGTGTCTCTGAGACACTTTTCACACAAAACAAAGCGCCCCAAGGAAAGAGGATTCATTCTAAACATCGCCCTCAGTAGTGAGTGAAGCCAATTACTAGATCTTAAAGGCTGTATCAGTGATTTCAGGCCCAAAAAAGGCCGAAACATAAATGATCACATTCATCTAATCTTTCCTAACGATCCGCTAGCTGCCCGCCCCATAAGCATGCCATCCAAAAAACGCGTCTCTGTAGGCAGCCTAGGCTCTGAGATCTGCACACAAAAACAAATGGGTACAACCACCACTCAAAACCAAAACAAACAGTGTTTCAACCAATCACCGACAGGAGCGGGTGTTGCTCCGACTTGTGGTTGGTCAATTTGTAAACAAATCGGTCTCTAGAGTCAGATCTTTTTAATGAATCGTTTGAATCAGTTCAAAAAATGTTTGGCAGGATCTGGGATAAACTGAACTGAAACGGTCCGAGTGGTTCTTCAATTCACAGACTTCATAAAGACTTATTAAACCAATAACATTGAACCAGTTCTTTGAAATAATTCAACTGATTTGTGGAGATCAGTCATATTAACAGATGATTTATGCTAATATTCCAACGAATTTGTGTGCAACTTAAAATTGACCATAATTCCTTAATACAAATTCCTAGTCTTATTATGAACATCAGCACATTTTAAAGAAAAAATGTGTCCTTGTAACCTTAACATGATTTTACTTTTAGACTCCCTTCCAACTGCATTGGTTTATTTTCAAAATAACCACAATTATTAAGTTTCAGATGAGACAAAAAATTCCCATCCTAGTATTTATTTTATTCAGTATCCTGTTTCATGCTGAAATATGTTGCATTATGGAAGTAAAATGGATTTTTAGGAGAGTTAGGGGAGATTAAACACTGTTCTCTCTTTTTTTCTTTGGTGAAATGTATTATGTAAATATTTTAAAATGCACCGGATTTTGAGTGTAAAGTGCTTTAAGTGCTCGAGGGAAAGACTTCCTATGATATGTGTTTAGACTTTCCAAGGAGCCTTTGGCGCAGAGGTCAGTATGTTGGCAAAAACAACAGTGCTCAGCTGTTTGGCAGGGTATTTCGTGTGGCTACTTTATGGCTACAAATTTAGGGGGATAATGAATGTTCTACTTGTATTTATAGGCACATTGAGCCTCATTCATGAAACATTTTTTAAAAAATGATGTTTTTATATGATAAATTCAAACTTACACAATGTTCCACGTCTAGGTTGAACGTTTTTCTTAAAAAGGTAAATTAAAATAATTTTGTGCCTTCTCTGCTATATTATAATAATATAAATTGTCCTTCAAACATTTGAAATAAAGACTGTTTTTTTGAAAGAAGACTATTATGCTCACCATGGCTGCATTTATTTGATCAAAAAGTACAAACATTAATACCATATTCTATTTGAATGTATTTAAGAGTCTTCAGTGTCACACGATCCTTCAGAAATCATTATGATATGCTGCTCAAGAAACAGTTCTTAGTGTCAATGTTGAATACTGTATTTGCGGTTTAATATTTTTGTGGAAACCGTGAAACCGTCATTCAAATTTTGTATGAGAAATTAATACTTTTATTAAGCATGGATGGATTAAATTGATCAAAAATGACAGTTAAGACAAATATAACGTAAAAAAAAAAAAACTATTTAAACAAAATGCTGTTCAATTGATTATTTATATATTGAAACATTTATTTTAAATTGTAATATTTCACAATAATACACCTTGGTGAGCAAAAGAGACTTTCTTAAAAAAAAACATATATTTTTTAACTCTTTCCCCGCCGTTGACGGAAATTTCCAGCTTTCCGTGTTTTCACTGTTGTACGGTAGGGGGCGCTATTATCCATTTCCTGAAAGAGTACAGAATCTCCAGATCAAAAGACGTGTGAAGAAGCAGAAACAAGCGATGAATATGTAAAATAACGCAATCATCAACATTAAACAACATTAAACATAAATCAAAACTGGCTAATGTTACAGATGAAATGTCGACCCAGGATGAGCTGTACCTAGGACTGTGAATCTTTGTGGGTGTTGATGGACTCGATTTTTCTTCATCTGTGTTTTGATCATCGTTCTGAATCCGATCTGGATGTAGTCTTTGACGTGATTTTTCTCAACTTTTTGCTTCATTTTTTTATGAAACATACCCACATTCAAGTGTCGATATAAAATAATGCATGAAGCTAGAATAAAACAGGGTTTATTCTAGGGTTTAAAAGCAGAGGGTCTGTTCTTTCTTTTGATATATTGCATGTTCAGATATTTAAAAAAAAAATTCTGGGGGCCATGAAACTTTTGTGAAAATGATCAATAATGCTGGCTGTGGCTGGCAACTTTTTTTTCCAAAAACACTGGCGGGGAAAGTGTTAATTATTTCAAAATATTGACCAGTGGTGCTTTCTTTCACACAAACTCAGAGACTTTTTAACACTCTTTAACATTCTGTTAATTGGTCCTACAGTCCGATTTAGCACTGCATGAGGTAGAATATATCTCTTCTGACAGTGTGGTATAGAAAGCTCAGATTAGCAACATTTCTCACTTTATCGAAAGACTTTTTCACTTCTTCTTTGTGTAGCCAGTGAATATTTTTGCAGACAGAAATTGAAGCAAACCTCACACCTACGTCCACACCTACCTCCAGGTATTTGTCATTTTAGCGTTGCGTGCCAGATTTCCCAACCACCCCGGCTCGTTTATTATTTTTTATTTATGAAGCAATTTACAGTCTCAGAAGAGAGGAGACAGTTATTAATGATCCTAATTTGCGTATCTGATTATCCTGTATGAGTGGCAGTTCGCACTGTTTATCACTCTTATTGCTTTGGCACACAAGTGGCACTGCGTTTAACCTGTGGGAGACAACGGAAACGCTTTTTCATATGGTTGAGAACACAGCTCTGTGTGATGTGGAATGCGTTCGACTTCATTATCCTGAGCTACAGTATGTTTGTATGTGTGCACATAACCGCTGACATCAAGACTTTAACGTGCTTCATTTGATTTGAATTAAACATGCTCACTGAACCTCTATCCACTAAAGGAGAAGATGCACCTGAGAGCATTTCTAAAAAGAGTGTTGAATGCTCTTGGGATGGTGTATTCCCAGGTAACCGTTTCTCTCACAGTAATGAAAAAAAATTCCCATTATGTTTGCAAAATGATTAAACTGAATGTTGTCTTAACGTTTGTATAACCAAGAAGAAGAAAATTTTTTTTTCAACCTTTTAAATCTTTTAAAACTTTTTAACGTCCAGATGACATTCGGAAACAATGTTTTCAAAGTTAACAAAATGTTACACAATTAAATCAAAATTGACAAAACCTATTTTTATTGAATATCGCTGTAATTATTATAAATTATTTAGTATGCAAATCATATTTTGTTTAATCCTTAATCAAAATAATTCCCTTCCCCTTCAAAATATATTTTGATTTACGTATTTTCTTGTTTTGAGTCGCCGTTTCGCTCGGATGTACACTGTAGGAAAGAAAAGACTATCACAACTTCCGTTTCATGCCGACTTTAAGGACATGTTGCTGTACTGATTTTCATGAAAGAAATGGACAGCTGTTTAAATGAGTAATCATGCATGCAAATCAATGAAGAATGATTCAACAAAATCCTGCCCTTTATTCCTTGTTGAATACAATTTAAAAAAATGTCACATTAAGGGCATAAAATGGGCTAAGGATGCTTTTTAAAGCAACTTTAATGATGTCAATGAATTTTAAAGGATATGAGAATATTTATGCAGATTTTGTCAGATTCTTTTATTTTCTGGAATATTGTAATGGTAATAGTACCACTTTACCACTATTATGAAATAGAGGGTACAATGAATCAAGCATTAGCACTTTTTAGTCTTTCAAATTTTAAAATGTTCTTATTAAAGTTCTGGAATAACAGTGACTTTGAACCAATATACTAATGCAATCATTTCCATCTTTTTAAAAAGCTTTTTCACAGCTGACTTTTGCACATCTATTTCGACAAGATTTTGTCCATAGGTTTTGTGTGCATTTGAAAGGAATCATCAAATACAATTCAGGACATCCCAAGGGCTAACCTGTCTTTAATATTGCAGAGAAGTGACTTCAAGTATTGTCTGATCTCTCATCAATTTTTTTAAAAGATACTGCCGAGGTTGTGATTTGGTTTTGAGTTGTCAAAGTGTTCAGATGGTCTTGCCCAAAAAAACGCACTCATGCCTGAGATGAGGGCAACCAAGGAGAAAGTGGATTGATTCATATTAAATGAGACTTTGTTTGTAGAACAGCTTTTGTGTTTTGAATGTAATCGAGGTCTTGGATGTTGTTGAGGTGTAAAAGGCACTCTTGAAATCGAAATAAAAGTTTTGTGGGTGCAGCGTTTACAGCTATAAAAGGCACATAGAGAAATTCAGTCAAACAATGAGCATGACTTCACCGATGCTGTATACAGGCAGTGAGAGCCTATCACCTCCATCCTTATTGGCAGCCCTATATCAAAGGTTCTAGGCAAGAATGTTAATTTCAGTACATCACTAAATGTAATAGTCTTGCAAATACCACTAATTAGGCTGTGTCCATTACAGTGTTATCAATGCGTAATGAGGTCATTAATTGTCCTGTTCTGCAAGTTCCTGATGCCAGTGTTGGGTATGTCTTCATAGTTTATAGTTTCAAAGTTGCGATTCCCATTGTTTGCACTTTCCTGCACATTTTAGATCAGCTCGGGGAACAAAGGGAAATAAATTGAGCTATTTGAATCTCTCTATCATCATCTTTTATGTCTTCAAATTCCTTTGAAGACTTAGGAGCATAATATCCAAACTGCAACTGTGAAAATGATCACTTGCAGCAGTTCAAACTCAAAAGAATCAGGTTAGAACCTTTGATCCGTCAACTTTAGCGTCACAGACACTGTTTTCATCAGCACTACAGCTTATAAGCACAATGTACAGGCAGAGGCCCTGGAGATGACAGCACTCCCCCAAACTCGTTTCAAGTCATTTATCAATCAGTGACTTCAAAATGGCACTGTGTTCATATCATTTTATTACTTTTGAGGTATTAATCGCATCCAGGATTAGATCTTACTGCAAACTAAAATTAAAAACGCTCTGTTCCAAAACCTGCCTAGACAGCATTATATGCATGCACTGTGTTTTTGTGCTTATTAGAGAGTCACACTGTTAGCTTAGCAACATGCTAACAGCAAACTGTACTGGAATCAGTCGTATCACACTTTTAGCTTAGCAACATGCTAGCAGCAAACTGTACTGGAATCAGTCATATCTCACTTTTAACTTAGCAACATGCTAGCAGCAAACTGTACTGGAATCAGTCATATCTCACTGTTAGCTTAGCGACATGCTAATGGAAAACTGTACTGGAATCAGTTGTATCACATTATTAGTTTAACAATGCTAACAACAAACTACTAGAATCAGTTGTTTCACACTGTTAGCTTAGTAACATGCTAACAGCAAGCTGTACTGGAATCAGTCGTATTAGCTTAGCAACATGCTAGCAGCAAACTGTACTGGAATCAGTCATATCTCACTTTTAGCTTAGCAACATGCTAACGGCAAATTGTACTGGATTCAGTCGTATCACACTGTTAGCTTAGCAACATGCTAGTGAAAAATTATACTGGAATCAGTCGTATCACACTATTAGCTCAGCAACATGCTAACGACAAACTACTGGAATCAGTCGTATCACAGTGTTAGCTCAGCAACATGCTAACGGCAAACTGTACTGGAATCAGTCATATCACAGTGTTAGCTCCGCAACATGCTAACGGCAAACTGTACTGGAATCAGATGAGTCTCATTAATTTGGCAGATATCTTTATCCAAAAAAGGTAAATACATTTATAAAACAATTTTATCAGTGCATGCAGTCCTTGGGAGTCGAACCCATAATCTTGCCGTTGATAGTGCCATGCTCTTCTGTTTGAGCTACAGGAATGAATCTCCCACGCATTTCACTTGCAAAGATACTGCAAATGTAGAGTGTTCCAAATCTGTCAGCGTAGTAGGCAGCTGCCTATGCAGGCAGCAAAGCAGCTCTCTATGTTTTCAAATGCAGTAATTATCCCTTGCCGTATTTGTGTAAATATGCCATCTAAAAAGCATAGTGTCTCATTTGGCAAGACCACTGTCACATAATGACTACAATAGCAAAAGCGTTGACTGAAATTGAGACTGTGGACTAAACATTAATGAGGTGGGTGTACATTTAAGTGTTGGTCCTACACTGTCACTTCTGGCAACGTGAATTGTGGTATTGTATTATTTTAGATGCGAATGAAACATCTGCGAGGTAATTTGCATTTGTAATATTACGAGCAGCATCAAATGATCCAAGATAATTACAAATATTGCAATGCATTAAGTATTGGGATTATTTTAGACAAACTAAATTTGAATGCAAACTTCTTGATATTGTTTACTCCTCTGCAAGGCCCAGGAGATAAAATGAACCATACCTGCTCCCTGATATTCATCATTATCCAGAACCACTGTCAACACAGGCAGCTCTGACATGTTTTCTATTCTTGAAATGCACTAGAGTAAGATTTGTGGATCTCAGATATCAGAGATAATCCTAGTTTTGTAACTACTTCTTCCCCGTAGGCGTAAAATCTAGGGAAGCCTGAACATCCGATAAATGCTTGTGGCCTCCAGCTCTTTGAATCTTAATTGTTGCTAAATGACTAGTTGTATTCTTTGCCCCAGAAGGTGTCTTCATGAAATGTGATCAATATCGGTTGATATTTGTCTTAATAATTAGTTTAGGAACTCATTAGCCTGAGTGTCACTATCCTGGATTACATCTAAGAGATGGACTAAGTGGACCAAGATTGAAAAAGTTCCCTGCTTCAGATAAATCAATTCAACAATTAGTGTCATCTCCAGTGGTAGTGGTCAACACTTTAATTTCACAGTTGTCTTGCCTTAAGTTCTCTTCTGAAAGTGGTAGCTTCGGTTTCTCTCAATCTCCTACGAACTGCCCAGATTAGCCCAAGAGTCACAAACTATGGCATGAATTGCACTGGAAAGACCTTGCTGTTCCTCACGGCATCTATAGACACTTGCCCTGTGGTTCTCGTTGTAATTACTTGGTTGATTTCAGGCTTAAGTCTCATAATAGCACTGGATTAAAAGAATGTAGAGGCAGATGGCTATTAGCTAGTCAGTCACATAGACTCGACTTGGGCTCAGGTAACAATTTAGTGCCTTGTGGAGTCTCAAGTCGAATGGGGAAAGCTGTTATTAAGATGTCTCTCCCCCTGTTCTTCTCAGGCATTGAACACAGTGCCAACATATCAACGAGAGCTTTTCACACAGCTAGGCCTTTTGCCAATACATTATTCATCCCCCTTCCAGAACTCTACCCTTCTCCATCAACACCAGTGGCCCACAAATTAAACATGCAGGGATTTCTGTGCCACTATATGCCCTATTTCGTGAGCCAGTACATTGGAAGCTGAAATGCCTGAAAAAGAGAGAAGCATCCTCATCAAGGATGGTAAAGATGGACTAATGAGGTGTGACCTGACCCTGTCACAGGAGCTCCACCCTAATCAATAGGTGTACACTTAAGGGCTTGTTTGATGTATGTAAACTGAACCGGTGATTAATGAATTAGATGTGCGGTTGCATTCCACGGGTACACAATGCAATTGACCTACAGACAAGATGCAGGTCAGAGTTTGTGCAGCGAGTGTGTGTGAATTTTTTTTTTCTTTTTTTTTTTTTTTCACCACTTATAGCTTGTAAATCAATGTCCTTCTACTCTGCTTCAGTAGAGAACCGTCAACAAATATTATTTAATTGTATGAGTCATTTTATATCATGTTAATGGTCTCTACTAATCAAGACTGTTGGTACAGAACAGCTGCAATTCAAAATCAGCTCAATTTCAAAACCTACTAAGCTATCTGTATAGAGTAAGATACATGTTAGGGGATCAGTGACACTCCTGATGCAAAAGGTAGGCATCAAGTTTATCCCTTCTAAGATACTTTCTTTTGACAAAATTCTAAGATAGCTTTGCATAGGTGATGCGGAGAAGGAAATCCCATCATGCATATAGTGCTTTAGGAATGAGTCCTAAGATCTTGGAAATAAGTTAACATTTTTGTCCTGAAGTCAATGTTTTTGGTTGTTAAGTTTTTGGCTAAATTCCTGAATTAAGGTCTGTGGTTAATAGAAGTTAAAGATATTTGCACATTTTATTCTACAACATAAAATGCATCAGTAATGACACAAGCACACCAGTCTCTCTCTCACCTTGGTGTGACATTACAAGTAATACAAGTAAAAAAGTTTTTTTTTAAAGCTTTTACGTGCCTTGGAAAAGCTGATTGCTAACAAGTGACCAAATGGAACTGCAGAGGTTGTCAGGGACATTAAACATCATCATTTGTTAATCCTGTAGCAACATTCCTGTCCAAAAATGTAGTCCTAACCCTATCCCTACCACTAAACTTAACCCTAGTCATAACTTATCCCTACAATCAGAGGGTAATGATAGGTGAATAACACTGATGTAGAAGCACCTTTAATCCCGGTTGTAAGCCTAAACTTGACATAAAATGTTAACTTGTCCCTCAAATCTGGGACAGATTGGAATGTTGTTCCAGGTTCAACAAAGACGTTGATTCTGGAACATGTTGGTGAAATCATTGTATTTATACACTTGCTCTTTCTTTGTAGATTTTAAATATTGATTGAAATAGTTGAAATCGGAAGCTTAGTGATGGTGACATTAAAGTCATGCAATTGTGGTGTGGTTGGTTTGAAGTCTAACTTGTTTTTACTTCTGCAGATTGTAATTAATGAGATCAAAATTGACCATTCTTTTTTTTTTTTTTTTTATAAAAAAATTTGCATTTTGTCAAAGAAACGAAAACTTCCAGGTTGGCCTACAAAAAATAAGTAATTACTGCAGCAAGATTGCAATGAACGAAAAAAATCCATCCAAGATGGAGGGTGAAGAAAGATAAATATTGACTATATGGAGATTCATGGAGAAATATTTGAGTATCAAATGTTTAGGTTAGCAACATGCTAATGCTAAACTCAATTGTGAGTTGTCTCTCCTATGCTCTCCGGTTGTAGAGCGCTATTTTGCTGCCGATGTAAACCGCTCCAAATTGCCCACTTATGAAGATTAATTTCAGTTAAGAAGCGTTTTTTGTAACCTGCTGCTTATGTTAGCTTAGCCAGATGTTTTTGTTACTCAAATTGCTGTTCGCTACAAAAAAAAAACAGTTATAATGGAACATGTGGGGTTATACTCCTCGTTTATCATGAATTCTCAATGTGTTAATCATCAAGTCATGACTTCATTATGCAACATAGTTTGTTCACTATAAATCTTCAAGACAGCTTATTCACCTCCAGCCCCTTGAACACGAAACTACGAGCTGCGCATGGAAAACAAGCCACCCGGCTTGGGGTTAAGGAGGCGTGACTCTTTTTATTGAGACAGCAAATATATTCAGGAACGCTGCACAGCATACTGGAAAACCTGCGGCTTGGGGAAGTGCTTTAAACCACAGGTTCCCCAGTACAGCCCAGGCTGATCCCCACAACTTTAAAAGGCAGATACACTACTGGAACAGAGGAATTGCAGATCCTACATTAATACCACACGCTGAGGCACAAAGACAAGTTTCAGTGTTGCTGACTTCCTCAAACAGAATATTTAAAACATGAGCAATGCGCCATGGGAGTTTCCCCAGTAGCCAGTTGCCTTTCCCCCCTCAACAGTTTTTTTTTTTTACCACACAGATTCAATAATTTGTAGTTGATATGTGAAGATGCGCGTTATCCTTGTTTACAGACCTTTTGTTGTTGAGAACCAATCTGATGTGTCTGTTGGTGAGCCTGAACTCTTTTGTAGTTTAAAATTCTGTAATACAAATCAGCAATGCCTGATGACAGTAGAGTAAAGAGCTCTAAAAAAGTGTTACTTTGCACTCAATGCTAAAAATTATTTTGACCGATGTCTTTTCCATTTGGAAATCCTCTGTCTGCTCTCTGCCTTGGGAAAACCAAGTCATTTAGCTCAATTTGAAGCTTTTTTTCCTGAAAGCATGTTGTTTCAGTTGAGTATTAATAGCGTTGTAGAGCAATGGCGCAGTCCAAAACAGATTAGCTCTGAATAATTCACAAGCAGCTAAAGAGACCACATTTCCTTTTAGCATTCTCTGCTAGCTTACAAGCCTACAATCCCAGGAGAGCAAGCCTTCCCCAAGTTTAGCTAGCCGAGATGTTGTGCGTAATGTTAATGCCTCTGTAAGCTACATGTTTAATTTTCGAAACCATTAAATGGTTGTTCTTGTTTTTCAAATACAAATGGTTTATAACAGATGCAAGGTTGTTTTGATACATCACTAATGCATTATAATTTGTGCATGTGTTTTGTTTTTCTTGATTGTGAAATATAAAAAAAAAAAAACATGTCAGCAAATGAGATGCTCTATGCACCGCACTGATAGTCAACGACAGTTTACAGAAAATTAATGGATTGATTTCACTGGGGATTTGAGTAAACAGCATGAAAATATATCATGCAGTGCACTTGGTGTAGTGTGCAAACAAATATACAGCTTGTCAGAATGCAGTACTATATACTTAAAGTCCCCTGTTCACAACACATTTCTGAGTGAAACGAGATTTTCAAAGTGGAACGATATTTAGGGTGGGTTATAAATGCATTAGTGGCTAAATGATAGCTAAATTTGATCTAATGTCAAGCAATTAACTGCCAATGTCTTCATAGCTGTACACTTTAAAATTTACCAGCAATTTCTGAGTGAAAATGGTCTCAAATCAAATCCTATAGCACATTTATGTCGGTGTATAATGATGGAAGTAATGGTAGATGGTTGATCTGAATATGTATAAATTGACCCTCTGTTCACACTATGACTTCAACAGCCAATCACTTCAGTTGATGGATGCAATCCAACAGGAAACCAACCCCCCTTCATCCATTAGAGAGCAGTTCTCACTTTTCTCTCAGTCCATTACTGGGTAATGGATGGCCGAAGTGCCCCTCTTAGTTGCAATGCTCTTGTCTCTAAACTTTCACTTCATCAAGGGATGTGGATTCCTCAGTTGGATTCCCTCCGAACAGACCTGTAAAAGAGGCTGTAAAATAGATTAGCCTGTCAGACAGTCTTAAGGACAGATCTATGAGCTCCTAATGGCACTGATGTCAGGCTGCATCTTGAGAGACGGGGAGGAACGGGGCCTTTCAAGGCGATATTTATGGCCCTGGAGCCGTAATTGTAATGGCATATTAAAAGTAACAAAAGTGCTGCTAAAGTGCTGGGCTGACACTGGCTAACTCTTTCTTAATCAGTGTTTTTCTCATTTTCCCATAAAAACACATATACTGTAAACTTCAAATAAAGCAAGATAAAACGTATGTCTGTTCAAATCCACTGCGCTGGTTTGTTAGTTGCGAATATAAACTTAATTCAGGATACATTCTTTGAAAACTAGTCTTAGTATCTAAAACGGTTTAAATTTTCAAGTAAATGTACAGTGCTTGTCAAAAGATTGGAAACATTACATTTTTTTAATATTTTTGAAATAAGTCTCTTCTGTATGGAAGCGTATTGCATTCACTTGAAGAAAAAAAAAATCTACTCTGTTTTTCTGAATTAACGAGTTAATAATCTCAGAATTACCAGATGATTTTTCATGAAAAAAAAGTTTTTGCTCTGTTTTTCTGAATTAATGTCTTCATGATCTCGTAATTCTGAGATAATTAACTTGTTAATTCAGAAATGAATGCAAGTGAATGCAATACGCTTCCATACTTTTGCTCACCAAGGCTGCATTTATTTATTAAAAATACAGTAAAAAAAAATAACATTGTCAAATATTACTACAATTTAAAATAACTGTTTTCTATTGTAGTATATTGTAAAAAAGAAGAAGAAAAAATATTCCAGTGATTTCAGCATCATTACACCAGTCTTCAGTGTCACATGACCCTTCAGAAATCATTCTTATATGATGATTTGATGCTCATGAAACATTTCTGATTTTTATCAATGTGGAAAATGTTATTTTGCTGCTTAAATTTTTTTTTGGGAAACAATACTATTCAAACATATGCGGCAAAATAAAAAAAAGAGAGGAATTAATGCTTGTATTCATTGAGGATGCATTACATTGATCATTTATAACAGACATTTATAATTTTACAAAATATTTCTGTTTAAAGGGATAGTTCACCCAAAACTGAAAATTAGCCCATGATTTATTCACCCATCCTAGGTGTATATGACATTATTTTTTTTAGAAAATTAATTAAAAAATGTCCTGTCCCGTCCATGCTTTATAATGGCAGTGAATGGCCGTTTCTGTTTTGAACTCCATCAAAGTGCATCCATCCATGATAAAAGTTCTCCACACGGCTGAAGGAGCTGAAATAACTTGCTTCTGGCAGACGGCCGTACGCATCGATTAACGGCGAAAGGCTAACCCTTGACCTTGACACACAACGTACGCGAACGAACGCGGAAGCGCAGGGGGATAGAGCAAAACAAAACACCAGTAACGAATTAGAAGTCTAAAACGACAATTTTTAAAGAGAAATGTTGGAGGAGCTTGAGTTCGTTGTCCAGCCCAGTTTGTTTGAACCGCGAGAGGCGTCAAAGCTTACGCTACTCCTACATCTACTTCATACATCGTCAAGTGTTTCTCTTTCGGCGTAAGTCGACTTGAACTTACGCCGAAAGTTTGGCGTAACTTCAAGTCACGCCGAAAGTCGACTTTTCCAGAAGCTAGTTATTTTAGTCGATAAAGTTTTAAATATGGATGTTTTTCTTACATGAACGCATCGCTTCACCTCAGAAGGCCTTTATTAACCCCAGGAGCAGTGTGGAGTACTTTTATCATGGTTGGATGCATTGGACTTCAAAACATAAATGGCCATTCACTGCCATTATAAAGCTTGGAGGAGAGAGGACATTTTTAAAAATAACTCCGATTGTTTTCGTCTGAAAGAAGAATGTCACATACACCTAGGATGACTTGTGGGTGAGTAAATCATGGGCTAATTTTCATTTTTGGGTGAACTATCCCTTTAATACATGCAAATAAATGTTGTTTAATTAACTATTAATCAAAGAATCCTGAAAAATAAAATGCATGACAGTTTCAACAGAAATGTTAAGCAGCTGTGGTATCAACAATGGAATATGTATTTGCTATTATTAAATTTAAGCAGTCTAGTTGATTTTTTTCCCCCCATATTGTGAAGTATTCATTGCTTCTCACGTATGGGATCTGACCTTTTCAGCTCTCCCAGAGTCCCTCGAGCTGTGTGGGTAGTCAGAGATTTTGTGCCCTAACAAATGGAAATATGGCCAGTGGAATATTAATTCGAAGCGCTCGAGGGTGGGTGAGCGGCTTGAAAGACCGCTTGAGGTCTTGCCTCACAAAGACAAGATTAAGCAGCCGCTAAGAACATTTGTCCAGCTTATGCTTTTGCCGAGGTTTGTTTTGCTCACACAAGTCTTTGGTTTAGCAAGAACAGGCTGGTTGGATGTTTATCGACTTTGCTTTTACAGTTAAAATTTGGTACAAAACTGTCACATGTAACCCTTTAAAGTCAACATCACATCTAAACGAACCCTATTTACTTTCTCCATACACGTTCTTGATATTTGTGCAGGTTTTTCAACTTTTCCATTCAGCTAATGCCACCAAAACCTTTAAAAAATTGAACGGTTCCCTCCAATAAACTGGCTTTATTTTGGTACATAAAGACACTTTACAAACGAATCAATTCCTGATGGATTAAATCTGGTCCCGGCCTACCCTATTTTCCATGAAAATCCCATTTGACTTGGAAATTCATTACTTTGGGGAAGTTTTTTGCAAAATGCCATTTCATGTTGCAGCGACACATTTCCTCTTGTTTGAAGAGTGACATGAATTTAACAGTAGAGTATGTGTTGTGTTTTTTTGCTTGGATTGCAAGAAAAGTGTCAACAACAATCTGCTCTATGGGAGAAGAAAGGTCAAAATTTTGACCCACAACTGTCTGTTGGTTTGGCGCTGACGGGCTGGTTGAGAGTCGGTGCGTCAGATGTGCTGATGGCCTTTTCTTCATACGTTCAGTTGATGATGGATGAGATTTGGAAGGAGCTTCTTGGCAGCTGTCAGTTTTCTTATTTCCAGCTTTGGCTTCTGTATATAGAACCGTTGCTAGAGGTATTTTCATCTTGGAAGATTTTCATACAAGGCTAACGGTTTGAATTGTGTTGAATGTGCACTTGTTGTGTCCTTCAAATCTTATTTCAAAGTATATTAAAAAGACGTACTTGCAGATAATATGATATTAATGAAATAAAAAGTCACTTAAGTGTATAAAGAGAGGACACGTTCATGACTGTGTCTTGACATACTTTGTAATAATCTCAAATTAAAGGTTTTACTTTAAATTACTTCTTAAATGATTATGTAAAAATCTTTTGTCACACTTTAAAGAAGTGCACTTATTTTGATATGTTGACTAACATACTAAAACATTATTACAATTGTGTAATAACAAATATATTTAAATACATGACTACATGACATTCAAGTTTTAATAGAAATTACATTAAATTACATTTTAGTTTACCATAATAGCAATCATGAAGACAACTGAAATAATTAAGATATCCTTAAGTACTAGTTTAGCCATTGACATTAAATTAAGTGTCTGAAAACATTACATTCAGTTTGCATTTAAGTATGATAATAAGTATGTTATGTAACTGTAATAAGTGCTATTTTAAAATATTTTTAAAGGGTGCTTCTTTTTCACAGATGTACATGTGTATATAATGATAAAAAAATTGGAGGGCACACATTTTAAACTTTAACTGCTGACCTCATGAATATTAAATAGGTGATATAACATACGCCCACCTCATTTGCTGGAAGGCAAGTAAGTGGGCGCTAGACAGAGTAGGATTAGCCCTTACCGTTTTGGCCGTTCATTTCAATGCTGATCCAACCGTTTGGCAGAGCCTTCTGCTTGCTCTTAAATTCACTGCTTTATATTTTATAGCACTGTCAAGCAAAACACAACTTTGAACCTTACAAGGCCTCTAAATCGTTTGCATCACAGTTCAGGTTATGGATATGCTTTCCAAAATTCCCACAATCTTCCATTTTTTGGCTGTGTTTTTGTCATCTACATTTTTGACTCAAGAGACATTTAAATTATACATCCTGTGTGAACAGGCAATTGCATCACTCCAGAGGAGAAACGCCTATTGTCTATAGCATTAAAGATTGAAAGGGAAGCCGGAAGATGGTGAGCGAGCGCAGCGTAAACAAAGTAAATAAGCGCCCGAGCTCCCGAGGGAGCAAACGTGTGAGGTGGGTTCAAAGGGGGGATCCTTCTCAACCTAAAAGACTTCAAAGCTGTGTTTTGTACCGGCGAAAGCTGTGTTTAGTCTACGCCTTTTTGTTTTATTGTGGTGACAAAACACAAAATAAAACATTAAGCAGATCAATCCAAGAGAGACCCAAACACAGTCAGTCATGTTTTTGAAAAGCACTGAACCATGTCCGATAGCTTAACACAGATGTCTGAAACCATGTTTTTGTTTTTGCATGTTAATGTTTTTGCACGAATTTCAAAGAGATTGCCAGATTAAACGTAATTGGGTAATTCGAACGGGACGGGGGCGGGGGGCTCATTGCGGAAAATATGTCACCGTGGGCTGATAATGAGTAAGATATTAGTGATTCATACTGATATTTGGAGCATGAAATTAAAGTTGCGAATTGGCTTTGTAGCAATTTGATTTAAGAGCGGGATCTGTTGTAAATTAGTATCAATAAATGAAACATATAATTAATGGTGCTTGTTAAAACATACTTAGGGTTGTTAGTGTAAACTTTCAATCTGTAAATTGTCCTGTGCCATTAAGTTATCAACATGACAAATTGCAAAATATGGCATAATCATATAATATAGACTCATTCAAAATTCATATTAATAGTAATATACTAACATCTGTGATTTTATGCTTGGGTATAGGTTATATGTTTTGCACGACCCAAGTTATACAATTTCTTGACTTTCGTAATAATGTCATACACACAATTTACGTCTCATTAAACCAGGTTGAAGTTTCCATGTGCTACAGAACATGAATGCTTCTTCAAAATCAAAATCAAAAGAGGCTTGCTATAAAAAGGTATTACTTTTCTTAGTTTCTTAGTTTCAAGTTCTTAGTTTATACTTAAAAATTAAATATAACCTGATGAAACTTTTAGAAAAAAATCTGAATATTACAAAAACAATTTGCTAATAATGTTGCATTCTCCTCCTGTGGCGCAAACCAGAAATAGAAGTTGTAGGCATTTAGGGATAACAGGACTTTTTAATACAATTTTAATGTGTTTCCCTCTTGGTTTATGCAAATGATAGTATATAAAAAGTTTTTATGCGCCAAATTTTATTTGCATTTTTATCTTGAATTACTGTCAAGCGTTTTCAATGCAACATCTCAAAATCTTCATAAAACTACGATATAACAGTCCTTAAAGATTGGATTTTCCAAGTAACATTTTTAATATTCTGTTTCTTTTCCTTTTCAACAGAACACTTTCTTGTTAAGGCCAATCTGTCAGCCATACAAAATATTTCAAGAATAAAGAATGCGTTGTGTTGATTCAGAATGAAACTTAGATGTATAACATGGCAAACTTTATTCTAAATTTGATTTTGTTTGTGTGACCGTACCAGGGAATCAATGACCCGAGATTACAACACACGTCTTTCTCTTGACCGGTTGTATTGTTGTCTAGACAGATTTGCAGAAACGGCGGGCCGACCTTGGAGATGGTTGTCTGAGTCACAGGTCCTGAGGAGGGAGCGAAGAAAAAAAAAACTGGAGCTCTTCCAGTAGCTCAGCGTCAGGGGAAAAGAGAGCGAAAGGGGAAGAATGCAGAGGTGAATGTCAGATGCTGCTCAGTGCCAGCGTGTTTGCCCTTGATAGGAGACAGAGACAAAATCACTGCAAAAAATAAAATTCTAATCAGTATTTTTGTCTTGTTACCAGGTAAATATTAAAGCTTTCTTAAAACGCTAAATTTACTTGCAAAATTGTGTCTGCTGCCTCTTAATTATGGAAAAATCACTATAAGAAAAAAAGATTTTAGTGCACTATAACGCAAGAGGAAAGGTTTAAGACAAGGTTTATTGTTTTTATCATCATCATCATCACTTTATTTATAAAGCGCTTTCACATCAGCAGCAGCTGAACAAAGTGCTGTACATGAAGGCAGCAAAACATCAACCAAGACAAAAATAACAGTCACAATATCATAAAGTAATAAACTGGGGGTGAAAATCTACCAAATAAAACTATATCAAAATAAAACAATTAAAAACAAATACTAGCAGATAGGATCAAGTCTCAGTTTGGGTTGAAGGCCAAAGTGTAGAAGTGAGTTTTAAGAAGAGTTTTAAAAATCGGTATTGAGGAAGCCTGACGAATGGTCAAAGGTAAGGCATTCCATAACTTAGGAGCACAAACAGACAAGGCCCTGTCCTGTTATGTATTCTTTATATTTATATCTTTATATTTAAAAATAATTTATTTTATTATATTCTCGCTGCATTTGCTGTTTTCCCCAATAAGCGGCACATTTTAAGACACGCTCTTAAAGATAATGACTCTTAGCATTTTTTGTTTTTTTTACTCTTCCGAGTCGCTGATCACACCAGCGTGATCAAGTTACATGACCAGTTTAAGACGTCAAAGCATAAAAACAAACTTCTGTCGAAAGTGCTGGCTTGAAACTCTATTCTGCTTTTTGTTTTGTGTTGATAGACCAAGTAAAAACGGAGATATGATTATTTAAACTTTATATAAAAAACCGTAAAAGAACGCAAGATGGGATGCGACAGGCGTTGCATTTATTCTAATAACTTTGTCGGTTTTTGTCATAAAACAAAACGGAGAAAAATGTGTGAATCTGCTGATTCTGCTCTTTAGGCTGCACATTTTATGGAGTGGAGGAGGAGCCAACTGAGCAAACACGCGAAACTGAAAGGTGGGAGATTGACGGACTGGACAAAGAGGGACATATAGCCTATATATATAGAGAGAGATATTATTACCAGTTTTTGTAAGAGTTTGAGTACATTTTGAGTGTAGTTTAGGAGTAGTGTAGATAGTTTAGGTAGTTTAGGAGTAGATATTGAGCTTTTTGTGCAACGAAAATTTTGTTTTTTGGAGAAAAACAAAACAAAAAACTTGATATTTGTTGTAAATAGTTGTATGTATAGTTTGGTTGTGTGTTCATTTTACCTTTTGTATGGTATATTTGCACTATTTAGGAACTCCTCTTACTCAAGCAATGAAAGTCCTGTAATGTAGCTGTTTGTGTAATTTTCTGTTAAGTGTTTTGTAGAGTTTCTAAGCAAAAAATTAAAGAAAAAACGTCTATTGCCACACCTGCTTTTTGCTGTATATAGATTGATTTTATTTCAAGTTTACCTTTTTTTATGTTGTATTTGCACTATTTGAGAACCCTCATACTCTGGGAATGCAAGGCCTTAAATATAGCTCTCTGATAATTGTGTGCATAAACTGTTTTAAAAAGTGGCAAAGCTAAAAAGAAAAAAAAAGCCTATGGCTACACCCGCTTTTTTTTGTAAATCATATTTTTTTTGTATATAGCTTGATTATATCTGAATTGTACCTGTATGTGTTGACATTTACAACTTGTGTTTACATTTTAAACCGTTTAAAATGCTTCATTGAGCAAGCATGTTTGTGTTTTTTTTGTAGTAAAAAAGCTATAATTTTTCTTTTCGGATTTTGTGTTTTTTTGTGTGATTTTGGGTCCAGTATGTTGATACAGTACATCAAAGTGAAAAACTAATTGTCAGGCCATATAGGTGATGTTGTGCTGAAAACAATGATACCAAATATTGGTATGGTAAACATTTGCTTATGTGGCAAAAAAAAAAAAAAAAAAAAGAAGTAGCCTACTCAAAAAACTGCCAAAATAGCCCAAGACTCCGAAGGGTTAAAGAACATCAAGTTAAAAGTAGCTGAACTTTTCTTTTTCGCAAGAAAGCAGACACTCAATTTAATACTAGCCAGATATAATTCACTGTCAGCTAGCAGCTATATGAAAATTGATTTCAATCTATATTTTGTGATTAATAATTTTGCTCATCCATTTTTATCTTGCTCAAAGCAAGTAACGAGGGAAGTGGATGGAAGCCTGAAATGTCAGTCTGAAATGACCGACTTTACCAAAGTTGGCACCAACTATGATCTACTTAGGCTTACTATGCTTTTGGAAAATGCAGCCTAGGCCACTACAGTACATCGTCAGAGAAAAGCTACAAGAAATGACAAATGTCAACAGCCAAAAGACACAAAAAAATGACGAGAACCTTCGCAATAAATGACCATGCGAGGCAGCGAGGGTCATGTCGGGACTGATTAGTAGTTACGATCTTTGAGTGACTGAGCCATAGGGGTTCAGAAACAAACCGCAAACTGATCGAAGCGGTGCACAGTGGGAGAATGACACAAATCACTGCCTGCGTCAGTTCATCCAGTCTTCAGACTTGCAATCCGGAGCTTCGTCCAACCCTTCCCCTTCACTCAGGACTCAAATAACAAACATGTCAGACGAAAGGGCGCAAACAGCGTAACCTGGCATGACAGATTAATAACTAGACTCCAGTCAGCTTTCATCTTCGCCGGCAAAGCATTCCCTTCCTCGTGGCTCTG
Source organism: Semotilus atromaculatus (assembly GCA_031834385.1). NCBI lineage: Eukaryota > Metazoa > Chordata > Actinopteri > Cypriniformes > Leuciscidae > Semotilus > Semotilus atromaculatus. The sequence continues at coordinate 24,144,930 of JAULUF010000013.1, read as the reverse complement.
TTTTTGATCTTCAAGACACATCAGGAAGAATTCACACTGGTAATTAGTCAATGAAATTCGTCGGGGAGAAAAATCGTAACACGCAAGCTGATCTCTCTCCAGAAAGACATTTCAAGAATGAGAAATAGATTGAAAGCTTTAGAAACCGTAGAGGACAGTCCAATGAGGTTGTGGCATTTAACAACACGGAGAATCGGCAATGAAAAGAGCTGAATAGGAGGATGTGGGATTGTCCTAAAATTGTCCTAAAACTAAGAAACCTTCCTTGGGAGACGGAAACAATGTGAAGCGGACATGTGATATAAACATGCTTTTATTGAAGGATTGCCGAAGCGGCAAAGTGAGCCTTGTTGATTCGCTGACAGAAAGCTTGCTCACGGATGGGATCCAGGGAGATTTTACAACTGTCACTGGAGGATTTTCCTGGGACGCAGGTACAATATTAATGAGCGTTTCCCTCGGTGTCTGACAAACAAATACCGGGGCTTCTCGAGGGATGCGTTGTCAAGAGCCAACTCCAAAATACTGATTAGAATAAGTTAGGATCCAAATGTTAGATTTTTTTTTTATATACGACTTTCGGTTGTTTTTTATTTTTTTTATTTTGCAACACCAGAAAAAAATTGTGTAGAATCAATTTTCACTTAGAAATTTCTAGTAAATTTCACAAATAATTCAAATGAATCGGCAAGTAACACATTGAATTAAACGTGACATTTTAAAGTAAAGAATGTTTTTTTTGTGTGTGTGTGAAATATACTTCAATAACCTCTACATCAACATCTACATCAGCAAAAATGAATATGATATTCAAGAAACTGTCTTTAAAAATCAATAGAAATATGAACAAGTTAAATCAATAATACATCCTTCAAATATTTCTCAAATAAACCATTTTTTTTCAATAGTTCAAGTAAATATTTTCTAGTAAAATAAATAATAAAGAAGCAAATTACAGTCAATAGAATGAATTAAAACAGTAACTGTAAGAGAAAAAAAATATTTTTTTAATTAAATCATCTACCAAAGTACCAGTACTTCCTTAATATAATAAAATACAATAGTCTCTAGTAATTTACATTTTTGCTGATATTTTACATAGTCCCTTGACATTTACTGTCAGATATTCTCAGAAGTGAGATTTTTATTTTTCCACAGGGTTAAGATGCAAAAAAGAAAATGGTAAGAATGCAATTCAAAATAATGGCTTCTTGCAGTGACATGCCTGCCATTCAAATAAACCAGCTTTTGAAATTTTGACTAACTTTAGTGACGGGGTGTGCAATTGTATTATCGGTCTTTGCTAGAGGCAAAATTAGCTCATGTTTTGTCAAACAAAAATGCATTTCTGTTACAGTTTATTGCCTGGTCTGACTGGCTCTGAGTTGAATTGCTATAATATTAATGGGTGTTTATCACATTTCTCATGGTGAATGTAGAAAATGTCATGATGCGGGAAATCGGAATGATGTACAAAGCTTTTACACCACAAAGAAATCCATCCGTTTATGAGCTGCATAAAAGCGGGCTAAATCAAATGTGTGTGTGCAAATTGGACAGTTTCTTGTCATCTTTTCAATGGTCTCCTCTACATTGTTAATCTTTCCAAGTAACACAAAGATGCTTCTGAATAACAAGAATAAAGGGCATTTCTGGCGTTGCTGCTCATTTGTGTGAAGCTGAGGTCTGCTCGATTTCTGTTCTTTAAGTAATAGCATGACATTAATTGCGTAAAAGTGCGGATATTTGTAAAACCAACCCATCTATAACTAGCTTCATTTGCATAGAAAGGAATCTTGTTTGACAATATACCTTCTTCAATGATCTCATTATTCTCGAGGAATTGGGGATATCTGGGATGCTTAACACATAAAAAAATTGTGATATGAACAAAATTATGTTTGAAAAAGGCTCACGGGCATTTCTTTAGCGTTATACAAAGCTTTTGAAATTATTCGTTTTTTAAGGATGAGATAATTGCATACACCATTTTGTCAGTAAAAGGCCAAATTAATGACAACAGGCTAGAGACATATTTTTAACATTATTTTCACTTGACAGAAAGTTTATATAAACGTGCCTAATTCTTTTATAAATACTTGCACCCAAAAACCGCCCCCAAATAAAAATATTGATCATACAATCATGAGCAGTACCGACAAGCTTTTTTTATGTTATGGCGATAAATGGTTAATGTCAGATTATTTAAATTCTATACCATTTTGTCAAAAAAAAAAAAAAAATATATAATTTTAAATGCTAAAAGTGAATTAAGAATCACAACATTATAATGTACAGTATGAAAAATGGATATTCATTTTGAGATTTGCTAAGTGTACACTTAAACATTATTAAATTATCACTGCTGGAAAAATGAACTTTTAAGGGTTAGGGTTAGCCGCTGTGGGGAACAGCTATTTTATCGCACTGCATGATAATTTGATGTTTTCACCATAGTTTTGCAGAATTCTATGCATAAAGTACCAGGTTACCATGAAACCAGTGTCACGTGCTGGGCACTCGCTGCTGCTTTAGCCATCATATGGTAGAAATGTCCAAATAAAATAAGTGTTCAATAAGCTGGCAGAAGTCGATCCATTTCTTTGTTGGAAATATTTAAATTTCACTTAAGTTGTATTGTTGTCATTGTCAATCTTCACTCAGAGATTGTGGGACACACATCCAACGGACAGACATCGACACAGTTTTAAAAAAAAATATTTCTTTCAAGAATACAACCAAAATCAAATCCCTTGAAGTTCGTGAACAGTTCTGTAGTGGCTGTTCTGCTAATTCACAAGTCGAGTGAGAGTCATACTAGCAAAGATAATATTATTATCAAACCAAACTAAATACAAACCTTTGAAAAGCATTCAGCAGTGTGATATTTTATTGAGTGATAGGCAGTGGGGATAATAAGTGACGTTATTACTAGATTTGCTTCCGTCATCTCCTCAACCTGCTTCGAAAAAACGTATTACATTGCTCAGTTTTTTTCCCTGCACGATAATGTGAGTAACTGTGGCTATTACTTAGAAAATCTAAATACTGCCTTAAACTGCCACACTAAACCAATCATTTAAAGAGTAAACTTTTACTTTTAGTTTCCAGTGAAGGATCCAGCGCTTTGTAGGCAGCGGCTAAAAGCTGCAAAGAATGGTAAATACTGAGAGAACACCTGGATGACCACGAACACAGTGTGTAGTGTGTAGTTTCAGTAATAAACCTATACTTACAATAACTGTTTTGTTAATAACCCTCTGCCGATCCGACAGTCCATGGGCGAGGATGCAAAAATGCGGAAGTATAATCTATAGTTTTCACAAAAGTCCTGGAGCTGTTAAAGTACTTTAGTCTTTAATTTTTTGGTCTATGTATGATTATCATGACTAAACATTGTTAACTTATACTAAGCAGGTTTAAAATAGATGAAGTTCCACTTTAAGTGAGTGGTAAAGACAGCAAAGGTTATGCTAATTTAAAGTACTGAAGTGAGTATCCACTATGACAAATCCAATATTGGCCGATATTTTTATTGCGCAGAAATACAGTCTTTTTGTTCATACACTAGCACTATTGTGCATTTCTAGAAAGCAACCCCATGCACCTTGATGCGAGGTGCCTCAACGAAGATAGATTGCCCTGATGATCTTGTCTGACATTGTTACAGTGTGTAAATATAAGTAGCGCGCAAGTCTACAGACTACGTCGTAACAAATTGCCTTTGCTGAGGCACAGTTTTCTCGCCTGTTTTCTAGGTCAGCAATGGTGAATGGGAAGTCTAGACTGCGTATTATTGAAGAAAGTCGAAGAGATGCTGGGCTCTGTACATCACAAAGTTTTGAGAGCAGAATTGAAGTGGATAATTTGTGCCTGTAGTGATGAAGATACCGCAGCTTCACCCTCTTAAGATGGGAGACAAGAGGATGATGAAAGATCTTCGTTTCTCTGCCCGCAGCCTCGCAATGGTTCGCCTTTGTTACATATTCAATAGAGATTAATTGCTGGCCCTTGCAAACAACTTTCCCTCGAAGCCACAAATCAACATAACACGCAACGCAAGGCCATTTAAGACGATGTGATATCTTGATTGGTTACGCCATCTTACCAATATACACAAATGAGTAACTGTAGGGGCATCTTATTGGATTCGCGCCGGCTCACACCGCGGATATTGAGTTTTTTTGTAAGGCCGTATGATAGAGAGGCTCGCTGAGTGGCACGTACTGTAGAATTGCCCTGCAATTTTAATTACAACCTTGAAGTTGCGATTTAGCTACTGCAGCCGGATCACTCAAGCTTGCCAGAGTTTAGCCCGGATCTCAAGGTTGACCTTGTAAGTTCTGACACTCCATGTGTAATTTTAAGATTTAGCGGTCCTGGAATGAAGTCATATTTCAGGCCATTGCTCTGGCCAGGGAATAGACATGAATTAACCTAAAAATGATTGCCTAGATCAATATTTTGTCATTCATGATACTGATAGATTTTTGCCGTTCATCCTTGAAGTGCCAAGATGGGCAATAACTAGAGTTCTTTATGAGACTGGTGTCTAATATCCTCAAAACTGAGTAGCAGCCAAAACCCACACACTCTTTTTAGCAAAACCTCGCGCACACGGCTGCCATTGAAAATGTGTATTGATGGAGCATTGACCATTCACTAGAGAACAACTTTTTTAGAATTAGATTGAGAGATCTTTATAGCAGTGCCTTGTAATTTAAAGTAATTAAATTAATGTCAAGCTGTTTTTAAGTAGGTTATATATACAGTCAAACCAAAGACTTCAGACCGGTTCAGACACCTTGCAATCCTAATTTACATAAATTAACTATGGTGTCCTAGCCTGGTAATACCAGACTCTGCTATTAGGGGGGGTTGGGGGGGGGGGGGGGGGGGTGCGCTTGTCTGAAGTATAAAATCATTGGTTACCCGTAAGCCAATCACATAACGTTTGGGCGACTCCATTCAAAATGTTTAACAAACACTCTTCTTGTTCGGGCTTCAGTTCGCAAATGCTGGGAATATTCTCCACAACAGAGCGAATTGCATCCCGTGTCTCCATATCCGCGGCCGTTTTCGATTTCCCTAACCTAAAATACAATCTTAAACTCGGCACTTAGCGTCTACGTCACGGCTCTCAGCCCGCTCTCTGTCCGTTGATTGGCCGGCTGTTTTCAGGCCGGAGGAAAACTGAGAGATAGGTCGCTATCTCAGACTGACTACAGGAGCGAAATGAAATTAACGGAAGTAGGAAGTCTGAAGTAGTCAGGCTAATGGTGTCCTGCACCCACTAGTAATAAAATATCAGAAATTATATATGGTGTCTGAATAATTTTTGGTTTGACTATATATATATATATATGTGTGTATACTGTGTATATGTAGGCAGCTATATATAGGTATATATACATATATACACACACACACACACACACACACACACACACACACACCAGTATGTAAGCAATGTCTGAGTAGAAACTACCCATAAACTGAGATTAATTGGATCAAGGCACACCATAACACAACCATGAACAAACTTTAATAACAGAAATGTCAGTGTGGACTGGGCCACAGTGATACAATCAGTGGGAAATGGGCTTTTTTGAGGGATTAGAGCGAGATCAATGTGTGTAAGTGAAATCCAGTCGGCTCGCTCGCCAGCCTCATTCACCAAGCAGATTAACTCTAATTTTTGGGGCTTAATCTCCTCAATTCGCTACCATCACACAGATATGCTCATTAGCTCTGTCAGCAGTCCATCTCCTACTATATAGCGCTTATATGTTGGAGTATGTTCGTCTCATTACACAAACACTTGTTCCAACACTCATTGATCCAATGCAAGAGGATTAAAGGTATCGTTCACCCAAAAACGAAAAATCTCATAATTTACTCATGTTACCCTCGTGTTGGTTCTCTTTGTAAAAACTTATTTCTTCTTCAAAACATAAAATATATTTTGATGATTGTTTTTGCCCATGCAGTGAAGGTCAATAGGGACCAAAAACAATATTGGACTCCAGTGACTTTCATTGACATTTGTATATAAGACTATTTCTCTCAATTCTTCACATTTGGTTAAATATTTTCTTACTCAGTTTTGTGTTGTTTTTCAGATCAAGATACATTCACTTGTAAAACCTATGTATGATCACTTTTATGATGGATGGATCCGCTTTTTGTGCTTCTAAATCTCAGGCTCTACTCAATGCCATAATAAAGCTTGGAAGAGCCGGATTATTATTTAATATAACTCCGATTGTGTTTGGCTGAAAGAAGAAAGTGATCTACACCTACTGTAGCATGGTTTGAGGGTGAGTAAATATGGGATCATTCAAATTTTGTGATAAACTATTCCTTTTTAAAATTCCTCAAAATTAAGTGTTAATGCTTTTTCTTACCCTTCTGGGAGATATCTTGTTTTCCAAGTCATTCTGCTTATCAAGTAAATGTATCTTGATGTAAGAATGCTTAGATATTTGTACTGGAAAATACTGTAAAAAATACTGAGCAAGGAAATCAGTTTTTGCAGTGCACATCATCCCCGTTGCGATCTCCACCCTGAATACACCAGTTTCCGAGCATCTCGTTGCATGTTGAATGAAATCCTCATTTTCGTGTTTCGTTTAAACAGACCTCTCCACATTCACGTAGCACAAATTACCCCCTAATGGCGGGAAGTGTCTTGAATCTCAAACATTTACTTCGCTGAGTGTCTCTGATGGCTGTTGAAGCACCGTGATGAAAAGACGAGGCGTCAACAATCTCCGAAGAGCCAATTACCAGAGGCTGTTCATCAAAAGGGTGTTCTGTTCATCTTCAGCGACGACAGGCACGATTTAGGGTTTGGTGTTGGTTTGTAACGAATCAGAAAATATGTTGATATAAAAACATTTGTCTTACATTTATGCTCAGAAAGAAACACTGGGAAGTCAAAAATCCTACAATTTTGTAGGTCACTCCATTTTTTTCTTCACTCCAAGAGTCTTCGTCCCATATCTGTAAATATACATTAGATAAATAATTCATAATTACACTTATTTTCATTTTTAAATAGGAGTGGGGCAACTGTCACACTTTTTTATTCCAGTGAATATTTCTCAGAGTGGATTTATACGTGATTACAATGATTTATGAAACAAAAAAATGTTGTTATGTATTGTAGTTGGTATATGATTTGTACGCTTGTTATGTCTATTTGTTATGTCATCACCTTCCTAAAATAATTGCCCTAGTCATTTTTTCAGGTTTCTCAGAAAACACAAAAAACTGAACCTAACTTCAGAGGCCGAGTAGATTTGTGTTCTTCTTGATGCAACTGCCATCTTGAAAAGCTTGTAAAATTGCCTCATTGTCTTTTGACTTAGCCAAAATAAAACGGCCTAAGTCACACTTTTGACATAGGCCATTATACTACAGGGATAGAATTGCATGATCTGTTCAACTGAGGATGTGGGCAATTTTACCAGAGGTGGCAAGCATCACGATGACTTATGCAAAAAAAAAAAAAAAAAAAAAGGTCAAAAAATGACTTAGGCAATTATTTTAGGAAGGTGACGATATGTACAAAAAATCTCATCAGTACTTCAAGGGAACTTGGATTGAAAAAGGTCTCCTTTGAGAAAATCCTCGCGCCTTGAGGTTTGCCCTGGATTGCGGTGGTCATTTCTGACGGCACAAGATTAGGAATTAGATCCAGGTCAAGCCACCACAGTCTGTTAGACATCGTCTCCAGAACTTAGGAGTGACATCCGGCTTTATGGATGTGAATAACAGTATTGGCCTGGAGAAATGTCAGAGTCCTCCTACTAAACCTGCTTTTACTTTATCAGGCCTGTTCACTTTTATCTCCTTTGAGCTTGTACTGTCAGCGCCACTTCAATTTGAGGCAAGCTTCCAGCTATAGGAACATGCACTGTAAAGACTGAACATGCAGAATCTTTCCTGGGCTGACCCTTAAAACTAATATTGTGCGTGTAACCCACTGTAGCTACATTGGTTTATTCAGTATAATATTAAATGAATAACCATTATAGATGTGACATTTTTTTAATTAACTGACAAAACATTTGACAGGGATTTTGCTAAGGCAGGTTCTTGGTCATGACTCAGTGCTCAACCTTTCAGGGCACGTTTACACGGCAACCGTGTACTAAGAATAGAAAAGTTCTTCCCTTGCGTTTTTCACGTACAGACGACGGCACTGTCAAAACAAATCCTGTTCACATAAAACGATTCATGCCAGGTCAGTAGGTGGCGATGTCACTTTTTTTAAAGAAACACTACACGTCTATAGACTAGACACGTAATACACATGTGCATGATGTCACTGTTTTTACAAATTCATGTTTTGTAGTTCACACGGAGATGATAACGGTATCGGTTTCAAAAACTTTGATAACTGTTTTTATAAGTTTGTGTTTTCAGTTGTCGTATAAATGAATGGCCAAAACGCATAAAAAGTTGTACTTTTTATTTTATTTTTTATGGTGTGGTGTAAATGGCCCCTTAATCATGACAAAATCACTTATTATCTTATAATACAACGGAATTATTAATAAGAATTATTATTATTATTATTTAATAACTACTAATACATATTTATTACGACTACTATAATTAAGAATTATTATTGTTATTATTATTGCTATCAATAATAATCATAAGAATTATAATAATAAAATGTATATTTTTATAGAGAATTGAATGATAGTCTCTCACAGGTGTGTATATTTCAGCTACTACAGCCTTGAACACATTTCACAGAGTTTAAATCCATTGCACAGTATTCTGCAGTATTTTCCATCAACTTCATCACAGAACAGCACATACGCATTGCCAGAGTCACAGGCTTGCAAACACTGATAAAATGTACAGCTTGATTGTACTGGACAGTGAATCGCTTTAGATACATACAAATGTAAATGTGTAGGGGTGGATAAGACGTAAAGGTATTTCATTTCAAGGTTAATTCAAGTTTGCATCGGAGTAACTGGAATTTCATTTTTAAAACTGCCCGGATATGTTAAAGGGCTGAAATTAGTGACGGGGATATGCAGAGGTTTAACAATGATGACATACCAACACACTTAAAAATATCTCGACTTGGAAGAAACGCCAGTGTTGGTGAATAGACAAAGAGAGAGACCCATAAACAATGGCTGGATTACATTTCAAGGATTTCACGGCATACTGTATAGGGAAAACACAGGCCGTATCCACTTTGGTGATTCATACTGCATACATTGTCAGCATGCATTGTGCATTTCCCAAGACGTGTTGGGATTGAAACCCATGGTTAAGAGGGATTTAATTATAATTGGTGTCTGCAGGGCCTGTCCGTGTCAATTTACGGCGAGACTGCCACTTGGTGACATGCTTCCGAAGATCCTAATTGGTCAGTTAACATTAGTTGACAGATCAATTAAATCGCATTAACTCAACTCAAAAGGCCGGAAAGGTTCAGATTTCGGACTTCCTTTCAAGGTGTAGTGGGTTAATCTGATGTAGTTCAGTACAGCAGGAAATGACATATCCATCATACCATTATGTGTTCAATGTAACACTCGTAGCAAGTCCGTTTCAGTCATGTCCGTGTGTAAAATCATCTGACTTCAGTGTAAGATTACAAATTTCTATGCATTTCTTATCTTGCTTGGTTTCTGCATTGAATTTCTTAGTTTTGATTTGTTGAATGTAAAAAATGGTCAAAAAGAATCCTGAGTTAGTTTGTTTGAATCAAATTAATGAATCAGTCATTATTCTTTTTCATGTTTCACACAAAATTATTTGCAAAACAAAGATAGAGAAATCTTATTTTTCCTCAGCTTTAAGCCTGTGGTCTGAATGAATGGAATGTAGGTAAAAAGGGCGGGAAAATCATAATAAAATAAAATGTGTTTGTGGGCTGAAAAAGAATCATACCGCAAGACGAGTAGAGTCCGATTCATGAACAAATGACTCATAAGAGTTGTTTCTTTTAATCAGTTCAGATAAAAAAGAGTCATGTACTAAGTTAGATTGAATCATTTGAACAAATCAGTCACTGAATCTGTCAGTCATTATTCTTGTTCATGATTCACACAATCTGATGTATGAAACAAAGGTAAATAATTTTTTATAATAAAAAAATATTTTAATTGGTTCAGGTAAAAAAAAAAATTCGTTTGAATCATTCTAACAAATCAGTCATTGAATGTCACAGCCAGTGTCATTATACTTTTCCATGATTCACACAAATTTATGTGCAAAACAAAAATAAGTAAATCATATTTTATAATAAAGAAATCATGTTTTATCCGAGTTGTAAAGTTGAAGTCTGAATTAAGGTAATGTAATGACTTGAATGTACGGCATGTAGAAGAGCGATACAGTCTGATTCATGAACAAATGACTCATTTGAGCTGCTTCTTTTAATCAGTCGGTCAAAGGGATTCATGCATGTGCGAGAGAATCTGTCTGTCCTTTAATCCTTTTCATGATTCACACACACCAAGTTGCAATTGAACTTTGTCATCATGTATTTTGGATGACCCGTCTAGACAGCATTAGCATTTGTGAAAGTGTTCTTGCATTCATGAAACACATTTGAATTGCAATAAACATCCGCTATCCTGGCATTCGTTCTGCTCCATGGCATTCATCTTAGAATGGCAGAACAGTATGAGGTTCCCCAATGAATATTCCAGAAAATGGGAAAAATTCACTGCGATGAACGGGAACAGAAGAGCGCTGCTGTGGAATTTGATCGGGACAAACGTGGAGTGATGGCAAGTTTGGTGCCTCTCTTTCCAGAAAAGCCAGTGTTTTAAAGCGACTGCGATGGGTTTACATCGTTTGTCTGTCCCTTTTTATTGCATTTCCAATGTTCTGATGCCAAGCTCATAAAAGTGCCACTCCGGGGCAACGGGAACGGACCCAGATATTGATGTGGCCTATCTAATAAATCACCAGGGAGATTTGGACTCGTCATCAACCTGCATATAAAAAAGAGGAAGCTGTATTTCACTTTCACTTACATCTCTGCCAAGAAGCTTTGAATTTTGTTGTTCCTAAGCAGAGTGATCCTGTCTATCACGTAGACTATTCATATATTAAATGGGAAAATATCTTGGAAATGGGTTGATATAAGAGAGTGACATATTCCATTTCTATCTGATTCAAAACCTGCAGAACTGTTGATGGATTTTGACATATCCTAATACTTTTCCATAGCAGTGCTGTTCAAGATCTTTCCCCTGTGACGTTCATTGCAAATTCCCAGATAAGACAGTCTTCTATTTCAGGGGTCTTAAATAGATATGGATGCAATTTTATTAGTGCTGGGCAACGATTCATCACGATTAATCGGATCCAAAATAAAAGTTTGTGTTTGCATAATATGTGTGTATACTGTGTATAATTATTTTGTATATATGCACTGAAAAAAATTATAAATTGCAACACTTTTGTTTTTGCCCCCTTTTTTATGAGCTAAACTCAAAGATCTAAGATTTTTTCTATGTACACAAAAGGCCTATTTCTCTCAAATATTGTTCACAAATCTGTCTAAATCTGTGTTAGTGAGCACTTCTCATTTGCCGAGATAATCCATCCACATCACAGGTGTGACATATCAAGATGCTGATTAGACAGCATGATTATTGCACAGGTGTGCCTTAGGCTGGCCACAATAAAAGGCCACTCTAAAATGTGCACATTATATAACCTATATACTACACACAAACACACATTATTTTAGATGCGATTCATCACGATTAATCGTTGCTCAGCACTACATTTTATATATTTAATTTTCTGTATACATTGTTCTGGGAAGGTTAGATTATGGTTAGAAAAGTAAAACCTACAAATAACCTTGATGAACATTCTGTGTCGGTTCTCTTTAGTTTTACACAAAAACCTCCCATCAACACTTTTGGAAGGTTAGTGTATGGACATCAAATCAAAACCTAAAAATAACCATACACTGTAAAAAATTATATGATCAATAAATTATTGCAACTTATATTTTTACATTGCTTTAACAAAATAAGTTAATCAATTCATTTTTTATATTATACAAGATTCAACTCATTTGTTAGTCAGTTTAATGTAATTTAAGTTGAAATAGCTTAAACATCCAAGTTGATTGTACTTGATTGCAACTTTTTTTCTTAGGTTTTACAGTGAAACGTTCTGTGTAGAAAACATTCTATATTCTCTTTAGCTTGTCACAATAAAGCCTTCAACATTCTAGGAAGCTTAATTTTGGTTCCAAATAGGATCCAACAGAGAACATTCATGGAATGTCGTTATTTGGCACCAACAGATAACCGAATGGAAACCATATAACATTAGGGGAATGTTCGTCCATTTTTCAATGCATCACTGGCTTCACTCATGTGCCTCTTTCTTTTCTTTCTCTAGGTGGAATCTGCATCGCTCAGTCCCTGAAGATCCCTCATGACCACAAACAGGCTGATTTTGACAAGATTATCCGACAGCTGCTGGAGACACGTCATGCCCGGGCGGTCATTATTTTTGCTTACGACGAAGATATTCGGTAAGCAGTTGACAGCATTGCCAGCCGAGGAAGAGGAAGTGGAAATTGCTAGATAGAGCTATAATAAATTCCATTTTCAAACAATTAATCGCTCCCCTTTGAGCTCCAAAAATAACAATGTAAAAGTTGTTGATGACAAGAAGTCAATACTCTGCTGGCCTGAAAGCTATTACTTAGATAAAACTCAAGGGTGCACTTCAGGGGTTTGTATCTAGTTTGCTGGATAAGCTCAGGCGCTAGGGGTATTGATTAATGACATCAACATGTCATCAATCAGCCAACCGATTCAAAATTGCTATTTTGTATTTCATTCTCGATAACGATTCAATCTGGAGGCCATTGCAATTGCTCTCCTGCTCTCTTGAAGAGTCACAGAGGGCCTCAATGTCACGGTAATGGTTCCATGTGTGGGAATGTTCGCAGGGGGATCCTTAACGCCAGTAAAAGAGCGGATCAAGTGGGCCATTTCCTGTGGATTGGGTCGGATAGTTGGGGAGCCAAGAACAGCCCTATTCAAGGCCTTGAGGATGCCGCTGTCGGCGCTGTCACCATCCTGCCAAAAAGAGCCACTATTGAGGGTAAGATTGCAGCGTGATTGATTGTTTTTTTTGGGGGGGGGTGCGATAATGCCAATGATATCCAGGGAACACCAACATCTCTCATTGTTGTGTGACATAGACCAGTATACTGGCTTCATGTGGATTCTGGTGATGGGGTGCTAACTCTTATTCTTTAGATGTCAAAATGTCTTGACACTTAAAGACTTTGCGCTGAACATTTAGAGGTGTTTCATCATCTAATGTGCTGATTTTCAATAAGACTTTAAGACTTCAATTAAGATTTTTCCCTCCTGTTTATGTTAAACACTTCCATTCAAAAGTTTGAGGTCGGTAAGATCTTTAAATGTTTTTTGAAAGAAGTTTCTTATGCGCACAAAAGGTCCATCTATTAAAAAAAAAGTGTGTGTATATATATATATATATATATATATATATATATATATATACATATAAATAAACACACACACATAAATATATATATAAAAAAATATTTCACAATATTACTGTTTACTGTATATATATATACAGGGGTTAAAGTGGGCCGGAACGGTCCGGTACTGCTGATAAAAGAATAAATAAATAGATTCATTAATATCAATGATAGTGCAATGGTAGGCAAATACACTTCCCGGCGTTATGTTCTCAGTCACGGTTCTCTTGTCTGATTTGAGTACATCTACGCCGGCTCCCGAATGCTCCTCTCCTCCTCGCTGAACGCCAGCGATTACAAATGCGTGAATGCACTCACGGTGGTTGAGCGCGGTAAAGTTAGTTTTAGGTTCGATATTTGCCGGACATTTGTTTGCCCTTTTATGAAAATGATTCATAAAAACATATAAATATCAGTTGAGCCTTTGTTTACTTTCTTCACTGACACAGACGAAAATGAAAAGACTATCAGTCAAAGCTCAGCTTTAGGAGGCGAAGAAATAGGGCAGGATAAGGAGACTGAGAGAAAAAGAAAGATGGAGATGAGGAGAGAGCAGGTATTGACAAATAATCTAAAGCCTACTGGCATGGTTTTAAAGCAATTGGATAAAATTTGGATAAAAAATATTGCACATATGTAGGTCAGAGAAATCCACATTTTTTAGGGGAAGCATACCCCCGAACCCCCTATACCTCACGTTTGAATGCCCGTGTTTGTGGGTGGTAATGTGGGCTGGCACGGCTACAGTGCCAGGGCTGAATTTTTTTCCCAGTCCCTTTTAACATAGTACCTTCTTCATATCAGTGTAGATGGACCAAAATAAAACCATTAAAATATCAAGTAAATAAGTATTGTGATAGTTGGTGCCACAGTGACACTCTTGTCCCAAAAAGTATTGCTATATCACGATACGAGATGTTGTCCCACGGTGAGCCATTTCTCCCTGTTGCACCTACACAAAATTTGAAAGTCTTCAGTGTCACGTGATCCTGCAGAAATCATGATGATTTGATGTTCAAGAAACATTTATGATTATTATCAATGTTGAAGACAGTTGTGCTGCTTAATATTTTTGAGGAAGCTGTGATGCATTTGTTTCAGGATTTTTTGATGAATAGATGAAATCAACTAAAAAAAATATTTGCACTTTTCAAATTAATGTGTCCTTTCTAAATATATATATTTCTTAAATATATGAACAAATAAATACAGAAATAAAAATCTTATGGATCCCAAACTTTTGAAAGCTATAATCAAGTGCCATATATTGTGCTTTGTAAACTTTGTGTAATGTCTTCATTTATTTTTGCTACTTTTCAAATAGCTTTTATTTTAGATTTTCTAGTTTTACCCTTGTATCAGGCCCAGATTTGATGTGTTAAATATGAAAATAAATACTTTATAAACTATTAACAAAACAATCATAAATGAAACAATGATAAACTATTTCAATATTTATAGTGTGATACATTTTTAGACAAATTACGAGTTGTGGTGATATTTCCTCGACAATCAACATTGTCCCAAAAGTTTTTTAAAGTTTTGTGTACATAGCAAAATTCTTATATATATATATATATATATACACAAATATTATTTTGTTGTGTATATTTAGGATACACAAAAAAAGCTAGCTATGAAAATAGCCTTTAGCATTTATTTAAAAAATTTATATCACCGGCCACTTTATTAGGTACCCCATGCTAGTAACGGGTTGGACCCCCTTTTGCCTTCAGAACTGCCTCAATTCTTCGTGGCATAGATTCAACAAGGTGCTGGAAGCATTCCTCAGGGAGTTTGGTCCATATTGACATGATGGCATCACACAGTTGCCGCAGATTTGTCGGCTGCACATCCATGATGCGAATCTCCCGTTCCACCACATCCCAAAGATGCTCTATTGGATTGAGATCTGGTGACTGTGGAGGCCATTTGAGTACAGCGAACTCATTGTCATGTTCAAGAAACCAGTCTGAGATGATTCCAGCTTTATGACATGGCGCATTATCCTGCTGAAAGTAGCCATCAGAAGTTGGGTACATTGTGGTCATAAAGGGATGGACATGGTCAGCAACAATACTCAGGTAGGCTGTGGCGTTGCAACGATGCTCAATTGGTACCAAGGGGCCCAAAGAGTGCCAAGAAAATATTCCCCACACCATGACACCACCACCACCAGCCTGAACCGTTGATACAAGGCAGGATGGATCCATGCTTTCATGTTGTAGACGCCAAATTCTGACCCTACCATCCGAATGTCGCAGCAGAAATCGAGACTCATCAGACCAGGCAACGTTTTTCCAATCTTCTATTGTCCAATTTCGATGAGCTTGTGCAAATTGTAGCCTCAGTTTCCTGTTCTTAGCTGAAAGGAGTGGCACCCGGTGTGGTCTTCTGCTGCTGTAGCCCATCTGCCTCAAAGTTCGACGTACTGTGCGTTCAGAGATGCTCTTCTGCCCACCTTGGTTGTAACGGGTGGTTATTTGAGTCACTGTTGCCCTTCTATCAGCTCGAACCAGTCTGGCCATTCTCCTCTGACCTCTGGCATCAACAAGGCATTTCCGCCCACAGAACTGCCGCTCACTGGATGTTTTTTCTTTTTCGGACCATTCTCTGTAAACCCTAGAGATGGTTGTGCGTGAAAATCCCAGTAGATTAGCAGTTTCTGAAATACTCAGACCAGCCCTTCTGGCACCAACAATCATGCCACATTCAAAGTCACTCAAATCACCTTTCTTCCCCATACTGATGCTCGGTTTGAACTGCAGGAGATTGTCTTGACCATGTCTACATGCCTAAATGCACTGAGTTGCCGCCATGTGATTGGCTGCTTAGAAATTAAGTGTTAACGAGCAGTTGGACAGGTGTACCTAATAAAGTGGCCGGTGAGTGTATTTAAGTACTGGGTAATAATAATTAACAACATGACCTTACTATAGGGTTAGATTAGGATTTGGTTGAGGGTTAGTTGCATGTAACTATGCATCATTTACTGTTATTTATTGTAAGTACATGTGACAAGGACACTATCAAATAAAGTGTTACCAAATTTTGCTTAAAATTCCAGGTGACAAACCTTAACCCGTTGCCAAATCTGCACAGGGAAATCTTTCACATTCATTCGAAATTCCCAATTGCACAGTTTCCTATTGAAATGACTGGATTTCTTCCATGGAAATTTTCCCTTAGGCAAATGTACACATGTATACACACAGCTGGACATTTTTAGATCAAACTAAGCAAACTAATAAGAGCGTGGAAAGTGTGAATTCATTCCACAAGCCCAAAAAAGCCCAAAGTTGAAGAAGCACCCTATTCTTATCGGATTGCACAAGCACATTTCGTTGGTGCTTGCGACGCATTCCTGTTCAGAGTAATGTCAGGTTGAATGGATGGAAGGAAAATCGCTCTAATAATAGAAAATCATCTCCCCGGTGTCTTGGAAACTGTGTCACGTTTGATAGCGATGGCGCCTGGTGCGTGTGGAGACAGAACAGAGCACAACAGAGTCTGGATTGGTTTTGTTCACTGGGGATTGTGAACCCAGCCAGAGGCCTGGACACAGACTGACCCAGCTGGCAAGCTTTTCCATCCAGCCCTGCCATGGGGTTGATCTCAGTGCCAGATTAATATATGAAAGCCCTACGGTGTTATATTTTGTGGCGGACATAAACTAATGATATAAAGAGCACTGTGGATGCAAGAGGCATGAATGGAGAGATGAATCCTCTATGGAGAAGAAAATGCCTTGAGGTGTTGGACTCTCCGTGACAGAAAGCTTCCTGTTGTTTAATGTTGTTGCATTAAAGGAATAATTCATCCAAAAATGAAAACTGTCAACTTTTACTCACCCCAATATTTCAAAATCTGTTTCTTAGCGGCATTGACATCAAGCCTGGTCTCGCACGTCCACACTTATTTTAACTCAAATGTGAGTGAGATTGTTAGCTACACTCTAAAATAATATGATCAATAAGTATATGTTTTTACATTGCTTTAACTCATCAAAATAAAAAAAAATTTTGTTGTAAGTTATACAAAATTCGACTAATTTTGAAGTCAGTTTAATGTAACTTAAGTTTGATTGACTTAAACATACAAGTTTGTTGTACTTAAAAAGTTAAGGCAGCAACTTTTTTTACAGTGTTATTAACTAAAAATATTTTGTTGAAATAAAATTGTATATATATATATATATATACTGTATTTGAGAAACTTAAACATTTTATTTCATTTATCTGCCAAGACAACACTTCTAATTTTCATTTAAGTTTAAGTTGAATTAAATTATTTTCTTAAAAACTCATGGTATTCTATTTGCATTAATATGTTGACATAGATTTTAGCTTTATATGTTCACTTTAATTAAAGGTTTAGTCGTTAAAAAAACGTTTGTTAATTTTTGTTTATTTTTAGTTATTTTAGTACTTCATCTTTCTAAATTGAAAATGAGAAATTGTAATTTAATTGTTACAAAATTTAATTTAATTTTTAAATATGCATTTAAAAATTAGGAATTGTCTAATTAAATATGCCCTAATTTGCGCATATTTTAAAAGACGAAATCTGAGTATTGGATAAATCAGAATATACTGTCAATAGCCTTAAAAAATTATGATTTTCGCCATATTTTTTGGAATAAAATGTTAAATAAATCAGGCTAGGAGTAATATATTTACAAATACCTCTGTAAATGTCTTCATAATATAACTAGGCACACGACTGGAAAGTTTGGTGTATATAGGGGCTACTGGAGATTTCGAACTTGGAGTATGAGAGAAACACCTAAATGTGTATGTCAGACTTTTTTTCAACCCAAGTCTGAAAGAAGACATGTTATTGAAGACAAATATCCCTATATAAAAAAATATATATGTTTTTGCCTGCCGTGTCTCGCCTTAAACAAGTGGTTTTCCATCGCAGAAAAATGCTATCCTTGATAATTCCATATTTACATCTTCACTCCGCCCGCCAGTTAATCCGTGCGATGCAACTCGGCAAATCAAAATCATGTCACACAGTGCAATGCGTTTCCCAGGTATCCACAGTGTTATGATAGCATCTCTGCTTGCGCTGTTTGCCATTTTGCTGATAAGTGTGTCGAGCGGTGCTTTGCCGGGTCGAGCAATTGCCCCTGCATTTCACAGCACTGATGGAACAATTTGAAAGGCACTCATCAGGGAAAGCATCACACTTACAGCTTCAGCGTGCTCTTCAAAAAAGACCTGTGAAAACAATAGAATGCAGTGTTGCCACGAGCTGTAGTCAAAAAGGGAGTTTGTCTCACCACAGGCCCCCCTTGCAGGAACAGGTGCTCGCGAGGAAATACACGACGCCATGCTTCTCGTTTACCTTCCCTTTTTGAAGTGAAACGATGTTGTCTTTGTGAACAGACGTGAAGCTGGAAGCTATTCAGATGGTTGTCTTTGATCTGAAGAGTGTTGGTATACAGAACCTGATGTTCTGAAAGTGTCATGTTTTTTTTATTTTTGCCACACAGAAGACTAAACATGCCGCCTAGACAAAACAAGCTACAGTTTAACTAGGGGTGTCGGCAAGCATCTAAAAACATCTTTTTTTTAGACTTTCTTTTATTTTGGCTTTGCAGTTTTTTACTGCATACAAAAAATGCAGTTAGTCACGGGAAGCAGTGTCTTCAAGACCAAGTATCTCCTGCCAACCAGTTGCATCAGCAGTAAACTGAACGAATGTACAGGCGATAAGCGGTAATCCTCCTATAGCTAACTCCCACTGAACTGCCTTTCAGCAAATCAGTTAGGCTTACTGGGCGAAAGTTACATCACCTCTTCAATATTCATGAGCCAAGCTGAAGAGGTTTATACTGTGTACCTACCACTTTTTCAATTATTTATTTATTTACCTGCGTTTAACCCTCATGTTCTGTTAATAGTGTCTGGTATTTGAGGGCAAAAAAAAAAAAACACACACACAAATGTGTTTGCAGTCAAAAAGGATTGCAATTTGACATGATTAAATGTGATTTAATAACTGTATTTCTGTGCAGTTCCTACAGTGTTTTAAGTCAATTGCTATATGGATGCTAGGGTGTAGCTAGACTGTTGCTCATATCATCAACCCTAAGTATGTGTAATTGTAATGCTAATTCTTGCCTTAGGAAACACTACCAATGTTTTGCATCATGAAGCATCCATCATGAACCTTGAACCTGTTTATTATCTATCTTCACAAAATTAGGAATGGTCGAACAGTGCTTGAGGCCTTTCAAAGCCCCAACAGAACCTGAGGGTTGCATTAATATCCCATCTTTACTTGAATTATTGCTATGAAACCATCACAGGCTAGAACACCTCCATAGCTCGTTCACCAGTCAGGTAACTCGTGATTAAATCTAGCTGGCAGCCCGTCTCTTCCAGAATACTCCAAGCGCTCCGATGTGACGAGCACTTAGGAAATAGCCTAGAGATGCTACATAATGCAAGGTTAAGTGTCAGTCCTGCAGTTTAGCTACTAGAATATTGGTTTTAAAGTTTTGCATTAACAGCACACAGCCTTTAAACCTGTGGTTATTTAACAGGTTTTGCTTCAGAACCCAAATTTGACCCATGCAGTGAGCAAACTTAGTAACCCATATATAAAGAAGACAGGTGTCGTATTTTCTTTTCCCATGCAAAGTTTGGCTAATGGTTTTCAAGGATTCAAGGCATTGTGGCCATGTTGTGCTAATTCGTTCAATCATTTTATGGCACGCTCACACTACAGGGCTACCTGAATCTCTGTGGTGCTCACATCAGACAATACGGCTTATATAAGCTATTATAAAATATTTACGGGCATCGCCGACCACAACAAGCACCGATTTGGCCCTCATCCAGGGGTTTTGTCGTAGACCTTGGAAATCTGTGAAATCTGGAAACCTGTGAAAAATCCTGCCAAAAATCATGTAGTGTGAGCTTGCTTTTAGTTATGTGGTGGCCACCTGATTCTAATTCAATCAATTGTTTTAGTTAAAACGTGGCCATGTTGTACTAATTTAATCCATTGTTTTAGTTAAATCAAGGATATGCTACTAATCCGTTGTTCTATTGTTTTAGTTAAATCGAGGATATGATGTACTAATCTTGTTTTAAGGTACGTTTACAATGATGCACTAAACACGGAAAAGTTTTTCCATTGCGTCTTTCACGTACAGATGACAAAGTTGTCAAAACGATCCACTTTCACACAGATTCGTATAAATGACTAAAAACGCTGTTTAATTCATGCCAAGCCAGTAGGTGGCGATGTCATTTATTTAAAGAAACACTACATGCTTATAGACTGAACATATAATAACCATGCTCATGAAATCACGTTTTTGTAGTTTACGTGGAGACGATAGCGGTATTGTTTTCAAAATCTTGCACTTTGAATCCGTTGTTCAAAAGTTTTCAGGCCCCCGAAACACTGTTGTTGTGTAAATGAATGGCCAAAACGTATAAAATTATTAAGTTTTAGTTGAAAACGGTGCTGTGTAAATGGCCCTGTGGCCACTTTGTACTGATTAATTTCATCGTTTTGATTAAACAGAGGCGATGTTGTATTAATTAATTCCCTTCTATTCATTTGGTTAAATCGATTTACCTACAACAATGAAACAAATTAATTAGTTGTGGGAACAAATTCTGAAATCGTGGCCACAATATATTGTTAGGTTTTGTCATGTTATGCCATCTTAGAAAACAGGATTATAAAGTTAGCATTTGCATTATTATTTGCACTATTATTATCATAACATACCTGCAACTCAATGTTGAATCGTGACTTACCACTAGAGAGCTACTCTTAATCGTGACTTACACACAAAAACAAAGAGGCCGAACTATTCATACATCAAACTTTCTCCACCTGCTGTTACTCGGACGTTAGCATATGAGCTAGCAGGAATCTGACATTCTTGGCCCAGCCTGTAATTGGATCAAACTGTGCACAAAGCGGTTCATCTCAGCCTCATCATGTGGCATTTCAGTCTCTTGGTTTAGTTTTAATTTGGCCATTAGACTCACAGCTGGTGTCCAGGCCTCTGCTGTGACCTCCGACTGGGTTTGTTTGTTTGGGTGGTTATTGTGTTATGTAGTAGATGGCTCTCTAACAGCAGGGAGCCTGGAATTGTCACTCCATGATTTCTGATTATGACCCTAAACTCACAGTGACAACCCTTTCGCCATCACCACCATCACAAAATACCATTACAAGAGCTAGATTGAAAGGATTGGGATCATTGCCATTTATGATTGCTTTGATCGGAACACTTACCTAGCAGTAATACTCATATAAACCTTTTTTTTTAATGGTATGGATTTTTTGCTTCTTTAACAACCTCATGAAATTGCTTGAAAGTGCATTTTTCATTCATGTGTTCATTTAAACAGGATGTTTGGGTGAGACATGTATTATGGCCCCTCCCCTTTTTTTCTAAAATGCCAAAAGCCTTTAGTTTACATCTATGAGCCATGGTTTGCTACTTACTATTGCTAGTCAGCAGGAGTTGGTATTAGGGGAAGGACATTCTCATTCTATAGAGATGCAATTTGATTGGACAAAAATCTGGACATGCCCATGAGTGCACTGTGAGTCATCAGTAAGGCTGTAAATTTGAAATGCATATACACTGTAAACAATGTAAATAAAACAAACATTATTGGAGTGTTTTACAAGAAAACACTATTTCAATCTTTATAAAGTGTTACTTGAAATTTCTTATTTCTTATCTTGAAATTTCTTATCTTGAATTTCTTATCTTGAAATTTACTTGCAATTTCCAAGAGAATATTGCTTCAGAGTAAAACTTTTTTTTTTTTCAGTGTATCTGCTAATCATTACTATTGGCAACTTTTAGAAATACACTCACATTAAAGATAAAGGTCAACAATGTTTATGCCACAATGAGAGATATGGGAATGTGCTATTTTATGACCCAGTGATATTATATTATATAAATCTACTGCAGGGCTAGTGAGTGTTAAATCTCAGGGTGATATATTTTCAGCCGAATCTGAATAATTAAGAAAGTTGAGGTTTCAATAATTCATGTAGAAAACCAGTTTTGTTTTAAATTGAATGAGCAGTGATAAACAAGTAATAGCTAAGTTGAGTAAATGTACAAACAAAATGCCATGACTGTCCAAAATGATTGCACTTTTGACATCAATTCATCACAAAGCTTAATATTTAATGTTTATGTATTTATGCATAATGTAAGAAATGCAATGCATGCAAATATGAGTAATATATATGAGTAATATATATATATATATATATATATATATATATATATCATATATCATTGTAGTCTTTTTTTACAGCATGTTTAAACAAGTAAAATATTACTGCAAAAAAAAGTTAAAGTAAAAGTTACTGCACTGTATATTATAGTGTAATAGTTTATATTTTACTTTTTTTAAACACATGCTGTAAATAAGGCTACCATGATCTCCAATTTAAACACCCCCTGTGGTGAAAATAAAGTTTTTAAAGTTGTTTATATGTCTATGTGGTGTTTTTAATATGTTTTAAGACAAACCATGTGCAAATTCATCAGTCAACACCATTGCTGAGTATTTTCTCTTTAAAACTGCAGTGAACCAAAGACAGTCTCAAAAACGCGGCTTGAAACCAACCAGGTTTCCTACCGTCACAAACATGCAACCAAACCCAACGTGCGGAGATGGGCTTTTCCACTGGGAGCACAAGAACACCTTTAAGAAGGGACAGGAAAAATCGGGTACATTTAGCAATATAGCGGGTGAATTATGTGATGTATATTACGATGTTATGATGAACTATGCCTTTCTCCACTGAGGTTCTAAGTTGTTTAAAACATTTCTAAGCATGCTGATTTTTAAAAGGCAGCTGTCTGACTCTCAGATGGCAAACGGGAACGTCTCAAGTTATGCATGTAACCATGGTTCCCTGAGAAGGGAACAAGACGCTATGTCGATGGCGACACTTTGGGGAATGCCTTCAGCATGACAGCTCCTGAAGCACATACCGTATGCAACTTAGTCCAATTCTGATTGGTGCAACGTCATCCCGGCGGAAGCTATAAAGGGAGCTGGGATCACAGCTGTTGTCAGCCTCTGATCGACTAAAGCAAGCTGATCCCAGGCATGCAGGAAGTATGACAAGGGACTAAGCGTCTTGTTTCCTTTTCAGGAAACCATGGTTACATATGTAACCTGAGACATTCCCTTTCAAGGGAACTCATACTGCATCGATGACGATATTTTGGAGAACAAAATGCCCACTTTGCCTTGCTGACAAATGCCTATCCTAGTGTGAAGCAATTAAGTCACAACTCAGGACATGAGCTTACAAAGGCGATGACTACCCCGCCGCATCACATATATCTTGAAGGGATGCCCCTGACAAAAAAGCCTTAGAAGATGCCATACTTTGTGTACTTTAGGTATATAACCCGGCTTCAGGTAAAGAATAGCTTTCACTCTGCCTGGAGCGAATTCCAAACAGGAAGGAGCAATCGACAAGGCATGTAAGTCTCCTACTCTCTTTGGAGACGTCATCGCTAGCAGAACCACCCATCTTTATGGCTAGACACTTGTCCGATACAGCATCCAAAGGCTTGAAGGGTGCCAAGGATAACCCTTCTAATACCACGGCTAGATCCCATGCAGGTTTTCTAAGCTGGGTCGTAGGCTTCATCCTCTGTACCACAGAGGAAACGAGTAATAAGGTGATACTTTCATAGCGAGCTGCCACTTGACCCACTACTGCAGCGGTCTCATGTGCAGCAGGACAAAAGGTATTGCATTAGATGCAGCTGCCTTGTGCCCTAACAGTCTCTGAAACTGTTGCACAGTGATGCATTGGCCTAGCTTTATTCTGGACACCATGGCCAGAATCGACTCAATATGTGCAGGAGACAGCAGTGCCTCCATTCTGACCGAGGCCAATATGACTCCCAAATATGTTGTCCGCTGGACAGGAGTGAGCATGCTCTTTTTTTGCATTGAGCCTCAGCCCCAAGCATTTCATGTGATCTTGATGCTGTGCTACCATCTCTTGTGACTGAGCCAATATCAGCCAGTCGTCCGTATAATTGAGAACTCGTACGCCTTGGAGCCTGAGTGGTGCTAGGTCTGCTTCCATACATTTCGTGAAAGTGCATGGAGACAATGCTAGGCCAAATGGAAGAACGGATATTGGTATGCTTCGCCCCGAAAGCGAACCTCAGAAACTGTCCTTTAGATCGTGATAAGCAAGTCCTCTGACCTGATTTGGCTCACGGTAAGGGGGATCCTAATCATAATGGGGCGTAACCCTTCATCCTTATTTGGAACTATAAAATACTGGCCATAGAACCAGGTATTTCTCTCTGGGGTAGGAATGAGATCTATGGGCTCCTTCGTCAGAAGAGACTGAACTTCTTGCTCCATAACCTGCGCCTGTTCGGGGCCCACCAATGTTTCCAAGATACCCTTGAAATTCAGTGGGCAAGAACAAAACTGGAGTTTGTAGCCTTTGTGGACGGTGCACGCCACCCACTGAGATATATTCGGTAGTGCTTCCCATGAAATTTACTAGAGGAACCAACCTCTCAAAGCTGGCACTCAATGTATTTAGAAGAGCAGATTTGGTGTCCTGAAACGAATTCACAGCAGGGTTTAACTGAATAAATGTTTCTACAGGCCTCTCTATGGAGAGTGAACCCCCCATGACCACTACATTGTTGGGCGGATATTGAGGTTTGGGTTAGTTGGAAATCGCTGGTTGACAAATCAGGGTTGACAAATCGATTTCCTGAGAGCTCTGTGGAGGAGCGCATGTAGTTTGCTTCGTCAGGACCTTTTTCCGTGATCGTTGAGGGGAGCTCGATTAGCAACACTCTCCTTTTGTGTCTGTCGGTATGAGGAGCCCGACTTAGATGGCTGTTGCTGCCCTTCGGCCTGTTTCTTTGCCTCCTGGAATCTCTCGACAACCAAGGCCAGAGCGTCGCCAAAGAAACCATAAGTGTCTCTCCATCTCCTTGGTGGTGCGGAGATCAGCTAAGATGTTGTGTGACACGGCTTGGTGGGCAATGTCTGTGCTTTGAGCTATGACACAGCGTCAGGGGAGTGACAGAAGAAGCTGCGGAGTGGGCTTCCGGATCCCTAGTGTGAGCGCTGGAGCTAGCAGATGAGGGCTGAAAAAGGGTTGAAACCATCTCAAACCCCTCCGCCAGCTGCGACACCTATGAGTGAAGCCGCCGGTTTGCCTCAGCAACCGCAGGACACGGACCGCGTGGAACACAGAGCTGGCCGCTTTGGTCAAACAGCGCCAGCTGGGAGCAGAGTGTTCAAGGGCATGCGCTTGCGATGCTCCCAATCTACCCCCTCAAGTGCTGACAGAGCATGCTCTGTTCCCAAGCAGCTAACTCACAGATTGTGTGAAATGTGAAACCAGAATGAAAGGTTGGCAGGGATGAACACACTTTCTGAATTGCTGCTGTTCACCCGCCATATATATATGTGTGTGTGTGTGTGTGTGTGTGTGGTCTACGGAACAGACAACACCAACTAAGACTACACTAAGAGCACTTGCTAACAGACTAAAAGCTCTTTCTAAAGATCAGAAAGCTGACAACAGCTGCCAGCTCCCTTTATATCTATTTTGTGCCGGCACTCGTTGCAGGATGAAGTTGCACCAATCAGAATTGGACTAAGTTGCATATGTGCTTCACGAGCTGTCACGCTGAAGGTGTTTCCCAAAGTGTTGTCATTGGACATTCTCGAAAGGAAACATGGTTTGTGTAGCATTAGCAACACATTATTAGCTGTTTGATAACGTAGTCAAGCCAAATCCTAATCATATTAATAACCGTTATGTGTCCAACGCTGTAGAGAGTGATACATAAAACGCTTTACCATTCTGATACATCGACTTGGATTAGACCCAGTATAATTCACTCTTCCACTTCCTCTGAATCAGTTTCTGGTTTAAACATATAAGGTTGTATTTCCATTTGCCTCTGTGTACCATTTACTTCTGATTGGACAGGTAGTCCAAGCTGGTGTAAGTGAGTGGAGGGGGGCTAATTTGCAAATTCATGAATCCATATATACTAAATGAAGCAAGGGTGTAGATTTACATTCAAGAAATGAAAGCATAAAGCAATTATTTTATCAGGAAAAAAAATGTTTTGAGGGATAAAATGATTGACTCCAGGGGGACTTTGAAGGGAATCTCCAAGTTTAGGTAGAATTACAAAAGTTTAATGCTTAGAACAAACAATAATCAGAATGTCTAAGAAATATCAATATACTAGTGCTTTGCAAGCACTGTAAAATAAATAGTAATAAAATGTAGATTGCAGCATTGGAGTGTTTGGTTTTATTGACATGTTTCTAAACATAACAATAAAAGAATGGAAGCATTTCAGCATTTCATCTACAGTGGTCGAATCCACACTGAGCAGAACATTTTAGACTTGGAACCAAGACATTGAAAGAGTCAAAGGTCTTACAGGTTTGCATAGGTACTTTAAAAATGTATTAATTTTTTAGTCAAAGACTGTGCAAATTATTTGGTACTGCTCATGCTGACATAAAAAAATAAAAAATCAAGCTGATTTCCTTAATTTTCTGTTCCTCTGACAAAAACCACCATTGAAATTATGCAAGCATGATGCTCATGTAAATTATTATCCGTTTTCCCACCACATCCCCCAATGACTTGTTTTAGCAGAATCGATCTGAAGTTGTCAGCACCCATCTGTCTAGAGCTCACTTCAGAGACGTAGACAAATTGTGAGTGCATTAGCTGGTTGCGCTCCGCAGCAACGTTATATCAGCCGCACAGAGACACTCGAAGCAGAGTGACAGCTTGGAGTGTGATCCTTGTTGATTTGGAGATTTGCCTTTTCTCCCTACAGGCTCTGAGCAACGTTTAACCTCGGACCGTCCATAAAATCGCTGCGAGGAGCCGAAGATCTAGTGTGGCACTCGAGGCTCAGGCTCTTTATTTGAAGTGTCGTCAGAGCTATTGATTGTCACCTGAGGTTTCTCGCATGGCTTGATGCCGCAAGCAGTTCGGATTTCTGGCGTAGCTGAGAAGCGTCCCAAACTGGAACTGTTCCTCTTGAGGCTTTGGGATGTCTAAAAACTTGAACGTAATGTTTTATAAATTGGTTCAGGATGTGTGAGGTGGTAGTGGGAAACCTCTTCTTATTTGCTTTCATGGTTCCCATGACAATGGATTGGACGTGGGTTGCAGAGTCAGAAGGAAATGGCGTAGGCCTGCCTGAATTAATCTTCCATGCCTCTGCCTGTTGAAAAGCTGGAAAGACACATATGACTGCCTACATGCGCTTTAAAGGAATGCATGCTGGTCTTCAATCTTTTTGCTTTAAATTTGTGCCCTAGGGAAGAGTATATATATGGTTTTCCTACATAGCTGTGCTAGTTTATGTGTCAACACTGATCCATGATCTCTTTCTTCAAATAAAATATCAATATTTCCTGAAACACTTGACATTCTAATTACCTTTTGTTGTGGTTTATTGCTCAATAATGACCTATTCCATGCACATTACACCTAAATATGTAAATGTAACATATTTACCATATATATATATATATATATATATATATATATACATATGATTTAAATGGGTTTTTGATGGGTCTTTCCAATAAACAAAATTAGAAAGATAAATTATGAATGTGACGCCATATGTAATGGACCGTTGCAAACTGTTTCCCCATCATATTTTCATGTCTAGTGGTTTATTTAATGGATTCATGTCTAATGTAATCCCCCTATGGCTTTTGAGTAATGTAAAGTTTGTTAATATTTATAAAAAAAGTAACATTACTGGATAGCAAGGACAATTCATGAATCCCGCCATGGAGGGCTCAAGGGCTGCCTGCTAATTGCTCGGCAACAGAGCAGCTGTTGATCGCGTTAAACAAAAGGTGAAGCTCTGAGCTTTGTCCTCCAGACATGGAGAAAATGACACAGACAGGCCTTGGGGAGTTTCCTGTGTGCAAGACTTTTGTACAAATAAGCTGCAATTAGTAGAATTTATGAGCGAGCACGCAAACCTGCTGAGGATGAGTTTCTGAGTCAAGTACGCCTGTAAAGTGATGAGCACATTTGTTCGAGGTCATCTGACAAATAAACTGAAAACATGTATCAATCAGTCTGAAGAATAATTTAGCTTAAAGAATTAGTTCGCACATAAATGAAAATTATCCCATAATTTACTCACCCTCAAGCCATCCTAGGTGTATGTGACTTTCATCTTTCCGCGAAACACAATCGGAGTTATGTTAAAAAAGTAACGGGCGTACACACGTCTAGCTCAGGCGGAAGAGTAACCTTTGACCCAACATATGATGTTCACCCTAGTGGCAGTGCGTAATTGTAGTGATAATTTGGGAAATGTGGGTTTGAATCATTATGTCCTACATGAGATGATATTTCTTTTATTGCTTTTTCAATTGTAGTTCAATTTAATAATTGCATTCAATTCAAATCTGGCTCACAAATAGTTTTGTTAAACCATTATGCAAATGCAAAAATGCACGTTCTTGTGATCATGTGGGAAATGTCAAATCAAATCTGTCTTGCAAATGCTTATTTTTACTCTTTGTCCCCATTGGGCAGTGTTGTGCCTGAACGCGTTCATTGAACGATAGCTCATGAACTTGTTCATATTTTAGGCGAACGTGAACTGAACGTGCTGTATTAATGCCTGATGAACGTTACTGTGAACTCGTTCATTCTGGTGTCTGTGAACGAACGCTCTCTCAGTTTATCTTCGTTCAATTGGGTGCCATATTTCTATAAAGCCTTCCAGGCAAAACCCGGCTAAAACACACCATAAACAGGCCTTAATATGTAGCGAAAAAAACACCCAATCTGGCAACACCAGCCACCAGTGTTGCACCGCCGCATGCGTCATCAAAACAAAAAGCAGCATGTAGTCGACAAAGCAGCGAGGACTGGATGTGTTGTATTGTAACGCCGGGATAGCTCACAGCCGAAGCCACTAGGCCAGACAAACTCACGGAGGCGATTGCCATATCACAACAGCTTGCGCTTTATTTCCCCAATCAAACTTGGGGAAACTGTTTGTCCCACGCTCCGTCCACAGCGTTACCAAACAAAACATAAACAGATCAAATAAAATGAGCACCATTACCCGCATACATCGAGGCGCACGGTACAATACCATACAGATATAGAGTGTGTAGACAGTTTAACAGGGCGCGCGCGCAGCTCTTAAAGGGGTCACACCTTATATCCACTCGTTACAGTATGATAATTTAAACGAGTTTTATGACAAGGTCGGTGAGGATGGGAAAAATCTTACATTTCTGAGCAAACTTTGCCCGCCGATAAAATAATTGCTGTCTGTTGTTGTGGGCTGTGGCAATAATAAAAAAAAATAGCTTGCAACAAATTTATGGAAAAAAATAACTATGAACTAGTTCATTTTTTGAATTGTGAACTATGACCTGAACTAGTTCATTTTAAAATGTGTGAGCTGAACTTTGAACTAGTTCATGTAGAAAGTGAGCTTTCCCAACACTGCCATTGGGGTACTCAAACTCGGACTTGAGTACAACTTTTCAGGGACTTGTCACAGACTCGCATGCATTTTTACTCAGACTTGACTCGAAAAATGTTCCAGGGTCCAGAAATTCTGTGAATTATGCTCTGGACAGTTTTGAGACCGAATTGTCACTAGCCAGATCGGGTCACGCATTGTCTCGAAAGTCAGTCATTAACACTTTTTTTTTGTTTTTTTTGACCTCTTACCCGTTTATTCAATCAATCCGATACTTGCAAGCGTTCTAAGACGAGTTTCTGCGCGCACATACATGCTCATCAGTCAGCTTGTGAATACCAAATATTTTGCTTATTGTGCTTCTCAGTGAATATTCACATAAACAGTCAGTTATGTCTTAAGTGAACGTAAATATTTGGGTAAAATCAGATGTGTCAGTATATTGGATCTGTCCAATAGATCTTAAAGTGACAGCAGCCTAATAAACCTGCTCTTGTCTGTGTTTTATATTCTAATTATTACTATAGCTTTTAAGTTTTTACTTTGGTAAATATGGAAATGTACTGTAATTATTTGCAAGTGTGGCACGTGTATATAGGCAGGCAGGGCAAAGCACTACCAAAATATTAATCAATTTAAAAACATATATCCATACAATAAACTTCCAATGTAATTTGTTAATTATAAATGCATTCAAAATGAAACAGTTTCGAGTTGGCCCTGAGTTATGGACATTACATGTACCTTTAAACACAGTGCATGCCATTGTAAAGGTCTGTCCCCTCCCCTGTCCCCTTACCACTGCATTTTCGGCTCTTCAGGTCCCAATAGGCTTTTTACATTCACCAAGCTACCCCGATTACCACCCCGTCTTGAATTCATAAATTTTATATCGCTGCATAAGTCAAGTCCCACCCTATAGCTTTTTTCACTCAAAAAGCTGTTTCACTCAGAAATGTCACAATATAGAAATCAAGTCGGCCATGACATCCATTGCATGACTTTAAGTTTGCTGAGCAGACTACTAATTATGAGAAGACAAGAAATCAAAATGGCAAGATGCAATAAAGGTTTGCTTTTGTTACATTTAAAGTTGACAATGTTTTTTATAAGTTGTTGAAGTTTAATTAAAGATATTGACCTAATGAAATAGAGTATTGTTTAGTTGGACTCTGACTCACCTCGGACTCTGCCCCTTTTGGACTCGGACTTGACCTGGACTCGATTGGTTTAAGACTTGTACTCGACTCAGGCTCGACTAAGGTGGACTCGAACCCAACACTACACTCTACTTTCTGCCAAAAAATGTCTCAATAAGTGATTTACGTGCACTTTGAGTACCTTGATTCTGCCGATCACAGAAGAAGTGACTGACTTCACCACCAGGCTACAGCCCTCAACATGCCAACTCAGGGGATGGAGCTTGGGAACCACAGATAGGCCGAATGCTTGCTCTGACTCAAGAGTATGCAATGCCCAGGAGTGCATTAAAGACTTCAGCTGCATTTGTTGACTGGCTTAGAGCAGCTCTGCTGTAGCAGCTTAATGATAACACCTTATCTCTTTCTTAACACTTATTTTCTAGTGGGCAAGGCAGACCCGGACTCACTACAGAGTAGAAGCAAACAAAGTTTAAATGAGCTATGACTATGTAAGGTTAGCTGATGCCTCTGGCAAAATTAAATGTTCTGCTGACCTTTGTCCTTGTAGCTACACTGTGGATGAAAGCCTCATTACACCACAAACCTATTTAGATGAGGCATGTTATTAGCCTTGATGCCAAACAACAAGGACAGACTCAAAAGTCTCTTTGGGATCCAGAGTGATAAATGTTATTGTTTATCTGCGAACGGTCTGATTAAATGCTAAGCTACCTGATGTAAAGAATATCAAGTAAGGGTACTAATGATTTTGTTGGCTAAGCAGAAAAAAAAAAAGTTAATATGCAGAGATTGAAATGCTTAGAGAAGCTGGAGTCTTGATGGTTAAGCTAGTTACAACTAGTTACACCAGCATACTAGCAACACATTATTACAGGTCAGTAATTCAGTTTTTTCTCAGCAGGGTGATGACGACTAAAATCACAACCCGATCTCCTGAGAAAACGTAACTATTTTATGAGGTGGCAATTTTGCGATACAAGATATTTATACGAAATGATGTTAGTATGAAAATGTACAATTTATAGAAAAAAACGTTGGCATGTTTTTAAACGTACGTAACCTACAATGAGAGTGTTGGAAATTATGAAAAACTTCTGACATTACTAGTTAGATATCTGGTTTCGTCATTAGAAGTATTAAGGTACATGGCTTTTCAGGTAAAGTTACTGATAACCTGATGCTATCGTTAATGGTGCCGCCTTGTCCTTTTCAGGTTTCGACGGCTACTTTACGTCACGCACACTGGAGAACAACAGAAGAAACGTCTGGTTCGCTGAGTACTGGGAGGAGAACTTCAACTGCAAGCTCATGAGTTCCTCAAAGAAAGAAGACACTAGTAGAAAGTGCACAGGTAATAGCTATTTTTTTGGTCCAAAAACACATCATGCTGTGAAATACGGGTTTATTTCTGTGAGTACCTTGCTGTGATATAATCCTTGCTGGAATCCTGCTTAGTTGGCAACTGTACAGAATTTTGGTAAATGATAACTGGCTTAGGTTTTTGCATAATTAACAGCAGCAAACCAGCTACCGGTTGGTAATACAGTACTTGTTTAAGTAACGTGGTAACTGGTTGACCACCTAATGACCAGCTAACAACCAGCTTAGACCAGCTAATAACCAGATACCGTGTTCAAAAACATAGCTACTGGCTTTAGCTGGTTTTTCCAGCAGGGAATTACAAACCTGCCAGTCTATATTAAGACACTTGCTGCAGTGAATGAAAAATATGAAAGCTACCACAGTTTCCTAGCTTTTTTTGGCTAAACCTGAAGAACCCTGTCAGGCTCATTGACTCCGGCTTATTAGTGCTGCGTTTCTGAATATAAAGCACATTCTCCTCTGTAACAGAGCTCCCCATTACATAATCTTCCCTCAGCTCATCATGGCTAGTTCAGGCTGACTGGTTCCCAAGTC
The DNA here is from genome assembly GCA_031834385.1 of Semotilus atromaculatus. Lineage (NCBI taxonomy): Eukaryota > Metazoa > Chordata > Actinopteri > Cypriniformes > Leuciscidae > Semotilus > Semotilus atromaculatus. The sequence continues at coordinate 24,111,779 of JAULUF010000013.1, read as the reverse complement.
CCAGTCAGCTACAAGACAGAGTACACGTGCATGAAGATTCCCAACCCAAATTTGGGAATATTTATATCAGGATAAAAGAAGCATGCACACAAGGTAGTTTTCTTCTCTTATTTTAAATATTTTAGGTATAGCTTTGGAGGCAATAATCCAAAATTAAGCAGAACATTACATTATAAGCAATAATATGCATAATTACTGAAAATGCTATATCTAATTCGTAAAATCATTTTGAAATTGTATAGTGCCTGTATTCTGTCCTGTAGCCTGTGGTTAAGTCAATATCCGCACAAGGGGTAAACACTCTGGAGTATTTAGAGTAATTAATGTAAGAATCAATACTATTGACTACATGCTAACTAAATAAAAAGCACGACAAAGAAATTTTTAGCCAGAATTGTTCTGTATTGTATAATCTGTCCCTTCAAATTTCCATGAGAAATATGATGCCTGTCCAAAGAATTGTATTGATATTTGAACCCTTGAAAACTGTCACATCTCAGTTAATTGACTAATGAAGTGCACGGCTGTCATGTAGGAAGAAAACAGAGGAAAGCGTACAGCAACTTTTGGGTGCTGCAGGACCCATATTTTACAGTGAGGAACCAATGAAGTACAAAAACTGTTTATTGTGCAACATTGAATTTCAGTGGTTTCATGTTCTCGGCAGCCAATAATTCGTGGCACAAAATGCATTGGAGCTGTTTCTTGCAGGTCCAAGGTGGTCTAGTAGCTCTAATCAGCTAAACCAAAATGGTCTAGCAGGTCAAAACGAGGTCCTCTAAATGATAGCCGAGCTGATCTGCGATCTACGCCACATTGGACCTACTTGGATCTGGTAGAAACTATGTGTCTGCCGCCTACACATTATATCAAGTTCGTAGTAGCATCAGATGGACTGCCGGCACGCCCCCAGATCGCCCACAGTCTGTTTGGAAACCGTCTGATGCACATTGCACACAAAGACGGCAGGACCTGACCGTTAACCTGGTCTCTGTTGTGCATTTTGTATTCCATGATTGTCTTTTATTGTGGTACCAACTTTTTTGTATATTGCGCCCACTAATTGGCACGTAAAAATTCTGATTGGTCACTTTTCATGTTGTTCCAACAGACCTTTCAGTGTTTGGCCAGATTAAGTTGCAAAATGAAAACTGTAGGCAATTTATTAAAAGCTTGTCTACCTGAGTAGAAACTGCTATCGCTTTTATGGATTTGAGACCAAATCGAATAGCATTTAACTATAGAGAGGCTCATCAAAATGGTCACAATTTCTCACATATAAAAAAAGCCAGTCCTATATTTGAGAGCTTAATATGATTGCTTTCGGTGTGAACTCAGGCACACTAGACAAACTGTTGTCTGATACGTTTTTTAGTGTGATTTGTTCAAGCCGATCTCACGGCAATTCGTACGTCTTTTACGAGGTGGCTTATTTGGACAATTTTTGCTAAATCTTACATATTTTACAAGTTGCCCAATTCATATGAATTCGTACGAATGACCTACCCCTGACCCCGCCTCTAAACCGACCCATCACTGGGGTTTAGACAGATCGTACAAGTGAGGTCATACGAATTTATACGAATTAGCCACCTTTTACTCACTCGTACAAATTCGTACGAATTGGTCGTGAGATAGCGTTTGATTTGTTGTGTTTTTTTTTTCCATGTGTGGTTCTGGTAACTCACAGAGATGGAGATATGATCTGTATGTCATCCACAAGTTTTAGATTCACCAGTTTGTGGTCTCTGCGAGACGTGGCCATTGGGAAATCTCGTTTATCGAGTGTCCTGTCTGCTCCGGGAGTCTCTGACCAACGAGGTGAGATATTCAAGAACTGGAGGTGGCGGCAGTTTCTGTCAGCGACAGCTGGCAACACCACTCTATATCGCCCGGAGACGCCGTTGGTGTGAGGGCCAATTTATAGACATCAAGGGCCTGAGTATGTGATGAGAGAGAAAGCACATGGTGCCGTTCCTGGGACAACAGTGTGCGCTGGAGGGCAAAGGAGAGTCAGGTCTGATGGATGACATGGGAGAGGCGAGAGAGGAGTTGGCTGTAGTCCAGGATTATGATTGTACAAGAGAAGACACAATTAAAGATGGCTGGTTTGGAAAGTCACTGTGAATTTGTAGTCAAATTTTGGGTTTCTCTTATATGCACCTGCACACAGGTTATTACATGCATGGCACATTCTCCACCTCCAACATTAGTAAGATGTATTGAGATAGTTAGCAGCAATATATCTGTCAGTTTTTTGGTACCGTGTGCTAACATCCAAACACACATTTTGTTAATCAATATTTTTTTGTCTTTTGACTTTGAAAAAATATTTTAGTTTTATTAAAGTTTGACATTTTGTAAGATTTGTTTTTTTTTTTTAAATAGAAAATGTATCTTTAATTTAGATTTATTCAGCTACACAACCTTTTTTGTTTTATTTACAAAGTGTTTTCTTGTAAAGATTATGAAAATCTGACAAAAATCTGAAGGTACAAGACTGTGTATTTAACCACTTGAGTGAGGGAAAGAACTACAATCCCATGAAGCATTATGAACAGTATAATCAAATTAAAAACAATAGAGGAATATAAAACTACTCATTTAAAAATGTTGATTAGAAATTATTTAAGTATTTTGAGAGCGTAGAGAGATCAATATCATTTGCGGTTCCTAATGGAAGTGGGCATAGCTAATGAGATCTTTTGGCACGTTTTAATTGTTTCGTCTGATTGGTGAAATGTTCTGTACAGCATCTTGGGTAATGTGGTTTTTCCACCAGGAATATTGCTGTTAAACAGGATTATTTTAAAACTAAGTTGAAATAATGCGGGCTGACGGGTTTAACCGAAGCAAATTCTATCGATAAACAACCTCATTGCTCACAATAAGGCTGTCTAACAAGCTTTAAAAGTTATCGTTAAAAATCTATCTCCTTGTGGAGAATATGAGTGAAGTTTTTACCCAGCTGTTGCACTTAACAGGGTTTAGACTCAAATTAAGGTATTTTTACTGGTCATGTGACCTCAACATGGTGGCCCCCCATCAAGAGACCCACTCCATAAAAATAAAACATCTGGCCTGCTGATATGAGTGGAGATTATGAATGAAGGAAATGTATTTATGTATCTAAAATACCTCAATAAATGTAAGTTTATCCCTAAAGCAAACATTTTACCATTATTTATATTATTTTTTTATTTATAGGGTTGGAAAAATAAACTTAATTCAAGACATTCTATAAAAAAGTCTCAATGTATTATTAATATTAGCACTTTATCATGTAAATGTCTTAAAGAAAGTCTTTAAATGCTTTTACTGCACAACAAGACAAAATGCTCTGAGAAACGTTTATTTTTGCCGTGCCTTTTTTTTTTTTTTCACCACTTTCGTCTCTCTTTCGGAGTGACACTGGAATGCATTTAAAGCCCTTTTTGGAGTGAAGAGCCGGAATTAGAGTCCTATGGGCACCGGAGTGTTTGAATTTAGACTCGCAACACCACTTCATAAAAATGACAGCTTCTCAGTCCCCTCACAAAAGAAAACAGAAATGGGAAATTGCTGAACTCCATCTGTGGAATTGCTGTCATCAGAGTTTCCAATAGAAACGTTCAGAATGATGCACTTTTTGTAGCCTTGTACTAAATTCTCTTTATTAAATATAGTACATGTCTGTATTCTGTGTGTGAACTGCTTCGAAGTCAACATGAAACATAATTCACAACATATTTGCAAAATCAAGATTTTCCTTCTCTGAAAAGTTGTCATTTACCTATACATTAGCATTTCTGCCTTACATTTGTAATTCTTGTAAAAGTTGATACAAGTATTTCTTATTGTTTGTCTGACACTAATTCTGGTACATATTCAAGGAAACAAATGTGAAAACCTCGTTTACTTCCATAACGTGGTGCAGTTTGTACTGTATAATTACTGTATAGGCCAGTATTTGGTTTTATATTTAGATTTTTGTTTTGTGGATTGTAAAAACTGAGCATTCCGCGTTGGAGCAACGTTTTTTAATGAAAGTTTACGAAGACAAAGTTTTGAGGTAATAACATTCATATGAACCCACATGATGACATTCGTATTGACTATTTCAAACGTGTCTTTGAAAAAGAGAGTTCACGTTGACTTGATAAACATTTGTCATCCGATCGGATCGATTGATTGTCATAACAGTTTTGTTCTTTGTGTGAGTCTCAGTGTGTTGTGTCGGTCACAAACAAACGGTTCTGTGTAGGATGTTCAGCTCAGAGTAAACGGGGACATCCTGATTCGTTCCTTTCCTTTTTTGACCTCTTTCAGCAGGCGCCAATCAGCCCACAGACATCTATTCACCATAATTACATGCTGTGTTTATCTATGTAGCACATGCTCCAGGATCGCTTCCATTTTCAGCGGCGGGTTTTGCAGAATTATAGCTTGATAATAATGAGACTGACAGCCATTTCCCTGCGTACCGGAGGCAAAAAACGCCCCTACTTCCTTCTAACCATATATCCATCCATCTATCCGCTCGATGAGGCTTTATTGTTCTGACATGACAAGATCAAAGCAGCTCTCGACTGAAATAGAATGATCATTTATTCATTTACACACTTTGTCTGTTTATCATACACACTTGTAACCATTGGGTTTTTGAAGGTTTCCAGAATGACGTTCTGGCCCTGTTTACATTTGTTATTAAGATGCGTTTTGGTCGATTGGATCACAAGTGGACGAGGCTAAATAAAGGTGTAAATGGGGTCTAAAACGTCTCATGCTTGTCCACTTGCAACCACTTCCAGAGGTAGTCGAAAACGCATTTAACCGGATTGCTTTCGTAATGTTAACGCTCAAGCGGTCGAATGCTTTCGAACAGCCACAAACGACCGTCTGCTCTCCTCCTACTGACGCGTAAACAGCCAGACGGGATTTAAACTTTGTCGTCTGGAGACCCAAGTTTGGTTTGAAGATGAAAATTGTACCAAGCACAATGTTCTCTCATCATTCCTGATTCCTAACACACACTCACAGCGTTCGGTGGGATCTTATGGGTTTTAGCTGATGATCTCTGTGTTTTTCTGAGACCTCCAGTCGCGTTCATTATGTAAATTGCGCGAGCTTATTTCATCCATTGGATCAAAAGATCTGAAAAAAAAAAACACTCATACATTTCCCCGCCCATAGACCCTCACTTTGAAGAAATCAGGAAAGAAGGGGTCGGATGGGCAAAAGAGACGGATTAAAACACCAGATGCAAACGGGTCTCTTTTATAGTGATAGGGAGGGACGTGTTACCTTTTACCACTTTTATTTCCTACTTAAACAATCAAGCTACCTAATTAGCTCTGAAATGCCTAATAGGTATTTTGGAGATCAAAGAAATCTTTTGTGAGGAGTGGTTGATGGTGAGGCGCTCTGTTTGCGCTCATGAATGGCTGCATCGGTTGGTTTTAGAATAAAGGATTGTGGGTAGAGTTGCCTCAGGCTGGCTCCACAGTGGGTCCACATCTCTTAATTATCTCTTACAAGGAGAACTAAAAGTAGCCGTTTTATTTTGCAATGTGCAGACTCATGTAACACATCTTTGCATTGGGAAACCGCTAGAATGCAAGGGTATTGTCCTGAGATGTTTTACTACTTTTATCTTCACGAGCTGTATTGTAAATGTGACGCTCGTGGCGTGAAATGCTGAACAAAACTATTTGTGCACATTTGATGGTTACTATGCTAGGGTATGTGCGCAGAGCATGTGACGTACATTTTTCGGACACATTGTGTATGCTAGGCTCGCACAATAGTTGATTTGTTAGTTTGTCCACTCTGGCCGAGCACATTGTTTCACAGTCGGAAGAGACGTAAAATCGAGAAACTGCTGGAAACACAACAACTGGTAATAATAATGATAATTCATTACAATTATTTAGCGCTTTTCTCTGCACTCAAAGCACTTTACATAGAAGGGGGAATCTCCTCAACCACCACCAAAGTACAGCATCCACCTCTAATTTGCAAGAGTAAAAAGATTTTAAATCGATCATAATTCTGGTGAGAAAATCACAGATATTAAACAAGGATGTAACATTGTAGTGCACACGTCAACCACCTGCGTTATAAAATGGAGTATAGTTTGAATGGCTATGCGTTCGGCTGTATAAGCATACATTATGTGTTCAAGTATGTTGTGGGCTTTCGATTTAGAATTTGAATAAAAGCCAATTATTAATATTAAACGTAATTGAATTATGAAATGACCTGACATTAAACATGACATTTGCTTAAATCTTTTAAGTTCTTGTGTACATCAAGTCAGTTTTATTCTGCATTAACACCTGGCCTGTTTTCATAAAAAAAATATAAAAAAACATTATGCATTTGCAGTTAGCAAATAGCATATGGCTGATACGGATTAGGAAAATCTCATGCAAGTTGGAAAACGGCTCTCCAATTAGCTTAAACATCTGTCAAGATTTATTTTCCAAAATGGAGTTTGTTCTTATCACCTAGATGAGAATCAAATGAGGCTCTTTTTTATTTTTTTATTTTTATTTTTTATATATATTCACCAATGCAGTCAAAAATATTTCAGGACATTCAATAGATCTTTTGTTGAAGATCCAAGTTTATGTTTGTTTGAAGTGAAAGCTGTTTTCCGAACTGGGATACTGTGTAAAATAAATAAAAAAATAAATAAAAAAGTGTGAAGTGTCATTTTACCGGTAAAAGACTGTAAAAAGGCTACAGTAAAACCATTTGATTGGTTAACAGTAAGTTGCCTTACTGTATACAGTGGAAAAAAACTGTAATAAATCTAATGGGACATTTCATGTAATTTTACAGCAGTTTGATAATTTAACAGTTTTTTGGAAGTCATCTAATCATTTTTAATTGAAGAATCATAAATTGACATTCCCATAATTCCTCGTGTGACACTTCTTAACCAAAATTTTATGTTTTTATTTTCATTTAATCAGTTATGTTTCTAACCTAAAATGTAGTTTTTTACTGGCAACCACAGCTGCCTTTTTTTTTTTACCGTAAAATTTGCTGATTTTTGTTTACAGTGTACACATGAGTGAACAAAGCCTCAAGTACGGTTTTTGTGGAGTCAAGTATGTTTAAATGCAATTTGGCTAAAAACTTGGTAGTATGTTTTTATTTGCCATCTTCTCGCGTTGATGACAGAAATGCATCGCAATTCATTTCTGGTCGATACCTTCAGAAGTAGAGATTTGTGACAAAAAGAAAAGATAAATTAGAGACTGAGGCAATTTTCTAAAAAGCTTCTGAGCTCAGTACTCTTTTCTGTCAATGGCAACTAGGTGTAATTGTGAAGTATTGTTGAACAAGATATCTGTCACCATGAGAGCAGCTTATTATCTTCTAATGGTTGTTGTGACCTCCAACGTGAACAAACCTCTGCCAGAAGGGTTTTTTGTCACTGCCTGGGGTCATTGATGTCTATTGATCTGAATCCTCAAGGTTTTTTTCTGACCATGATGAGATGACTTTGTCATAACCTTTCATTTGATGCCATTGAGATGTTGAGAAAGTGTAAAACCTCTTTAACTAGCGAATCTATCTTGACAAATGGTTTAGGAGACATGCATGCAATCTCATTCTTATTGAAACCTCAAGGTCTAGCCGAAATGCAAACTTTTATTTTTATACCAAGGATGTCTATATTACCTGGAGAAAGTTTCCATTGGCATCTCAATAGCCCTTCCTTCACTAATGACAGAAAGAAAGAGAAAAGTAGAATCCTTCAAGTTGGGCTAAGGATGTCTTCAAGACATCAGTCAATCATCTTTCAATCAAGTAAATATCATCTAAATAATGAGATCCTGTGGATGAAGTCCAATCCCAGATGGGGATGTTTCAAGCTCGCTGAAAAGATCTAATGGCACTTTTGGATGAGCTGATATTTCCCTAAGCTAGTTTCCCTGTTCTGCCAGGCACTATTAGAGTCACCCGTTCCTTCCCCATCAGACTAGGGCCATTTATGATGAAGCTGTCTCCAAAATACACATATTTCAGTTAGCCACGCTTGGCAGGACAGAAGAGCCGACTAATCCAGCTGTAGTATGTTTAATGAAAGGAGTTATTGTGGAAAGTCAGACTATAAAAGCGTCCCTGGGGAACCCAGACTGGCATATAAGGGTGGGTGTCAGATCTAGATGACGGTAGAGCTAATTGGAGAGAAATCGCTAAGAATATTGCCTGAACTCCATTGATGTCCCATGAGAACTTCCACCAGTGGATCTGGGAATAGCAGCTCCTAATCGAACTGTCACGGCTTTCCTCGCAGTTTAGGCTGAGCCTAAAGTATGGCCACTGTTGTCATTTAGACATTTTAAGGTAAAGCTATACTCACTAAGTCAGATCCTGAGAAGTTTTAATGTGTGTGGAATAAATTTCCCATTAATGCATAACAAATTATCTTGACTCACAGTGACCTTTCTGAAGAGAAAAGTCATTTAGTAAAATTCTCCAAAAGATTTGTCACAGCAAAAGTCTATTAGCCATGAGGCTAATCTATGTGCTAATGTACTACATGCACTTGTAGCAGATTCAGTCTCTCATAAAACGCATTCTCTTCTGGGAAACAAAACTATTGATGAATCATCATGCACTAGATAAATTGCCGTCCAATCAAATGCTGTCTAGAATGTGAGTGACCCTACAAAAGCTTATTAGCGTTTAACAAACCATGATTCATGGCTAGCTAAAGACTTTTTTGTGATCAGCTTTTTATGGCTAGCTAAAGACTTTTTGATATTTTAATAAAGATAATTAATTCTTCAAAATGCCTCACCCAACTTCCTGTTTCTTTAGAAAATGTATTAACACTTAAAGAAATTGTAAAAATGTAGCTTCCATGCTAAAAGCTAACTGCAAAAAATAGCTAAATAAGCTATACTACAAGCTAATCACAAAAGTTGCTTAAAAAGCTACATTGTAGCTGTTTAAAAAAGTAAATACCTATTCAGATGTGTATTTTACCTTTTTAAATATAAATATGTTTTACATTCATAATTTGATCAACACAGTATCTACAGTATATGATTAACAATGCTAAATGTGGCTAATGCTCTACAAATGGCTTGTTGTCACTTTTGTTGTACTTTTTCCACAAGGTAGGCTACTTTCTCTTGTGGAAAAAAAGTACACTTTAGCATACGTTTAAAAAGAGTATTATATAAAATACATAATAAAAGAAAATACTAAGAATAATATTTGGTGTTTCTGATGTCACAAACTACTAACCAATCAGATCAACACGTGAACGTCAACGAGTGGATCTCTGAGCTGAGTGAGTGAGTGGAGGCGGGGCTCATTTGCATAGAACCGTTTATACTAAATGAGGCAAGGGTGTAGAGTTACATTCAAGCTATTTTAAGGCATGAAGACATTTCAAGGAAAAACTTTTAAATATGTAATTTTGGTGATCAAAGATTATTGACTACTACAGAGGAACTTTAAATATATTAACTTTAAATATAATATTGAATAAAACACTGTGGTTAAAATTATGATCAAGTACCTTACATGTGCTTTAGTATGTTAGTCAACACATTAAAATAAGAGTAGAGTACTTTTTTGAAGCACAACAAAATATTATTAAAACAATGATTTGAAATGTATTTTAAAGTAACCTTTAATTTGACATAAATACAAAGTGCACTTAGTGTATTAAGAAACATTGTCATAAAGTGTACTCTCTTTAAGTACACTTAAGTGGCCTTTTATTTGATAAAAATATTATATAAGTGCAGTTCTTAAGATTTGAAGTTCACTACAAGTGCACATTCAGTACAATTAAGCACACTTCTTTTTCACAAGGTTTGTTACTAAAGCTACACGATTGACAACTTGCCATGTTATTGACTCTAGTTACTCCCTACACTGCCTGTGAGCAATCGCTGGAAATAAATCTCTAAACCACCCTAAGATGAAGATAGCAAAAATGTGACAACATTATAGAGACCAAAGTAAGATAAGCACCTTCAGTTTTAGGCATTACTCTTGACCGTTTTAAAGATAGGGGCTAAAATCGTTCAAATGAAAGATTGTTGATAAAGTGTGATAACTGTTGTCGCTTTTTTAATACTTTACCTCACATTTTTCTTCAAAAGCTTCTAGAGTTGACACTGTTTTTCCTATACCTTTGTGTTTATGTGTTCCTATGGGACCATTTAGGCACACATCTCACTGCAGATGTTTGAAAGTCTTCACTCTACTTTGTTTTCTTTCTTCCTTCCAGGGCAAGAGCGAATAGGATCAGACTCCAAATACGAGCAGGAAGGGAAGGTGCAGTTTGTGATCGACGCGGTGTACGCCATGGCCCACGCCCTGCACAACATGCAGAAGGACCTCTGTCCCGACCAGTCGGGGGTTTGTCAGGAGATGGAGCACGCTGGTGGCAAGAAGCTCCTGAAGTACATCCGGTCGGTCAGCTTCAATGGTGAGTTGACCAAAGCTAACAACATACTGAGTCTGTCACATCATATTACATTTTTGTCTACATCTATTAACTCAGTTGCACATTATTTTAGGTGATGCACCGATATGAAAATTGTGGCCGCTGCCGATAACCGATAATTCTTTATATTTGAAAGCCGGTAACCGATATATTAGCGGATATATTTTTTATATGATTTTCAGAGCCTGATTACAAAAAAACAAAAGTCTCACCATTAAAAGCCACGTCCAAACACTGTAAAATAAGTCTTCTGTAAACTGTAAGTTTTCACTTACTTAAAAAATTTGAGGAAACCCGTTGCCTTAAAATTATTAAGTAAATAAATGTAATGCTTTTAAATTAAAAAAAAAAAAAAGTTATGTGTACTTGACATTATTCATGAAGTTTATTTACGTAATAATTTTAAGGCAATGGGTTTCCTAATTTTTTTTTTTAAGTTAAGTCAACTGATCACTTTTTATAAGCACTTCAACATAAATCAAACAGAAAAGTACAGAAGCCTAGTTTGAGCCAGTGTAAGTTTTAAAATTAATTTTACCCTCATATGGCCAACTTTCCTTACCAAAAAAATAAATAAATTCTAATCATATTTCAAGCAATTTAAAACCATCATGGCGAAGAGTGCGCGTCTGAAGTGTCATCCATTATTTATTGGCTTTAATATATCGGCTAAATCTTCTTATCGGACCGATAACAATAAAACACTGTGGTTAAAAGTATGATCAAGTACGTTACTTAATAAATCCATTATTTATCGGCTTTAATATATCGGCTAAATCTTCTTATCGCACCGATAACAATAACATTAAAAATAAAAAAATATTGGCAAATACCGATATGGTGGCCGATTTACTTTTTAACATGTTTTTAATTTGTGAATTAAAAATAATTTTGGTGTTTTTGGGCTATAAAGGAAAACATAACATTGGTTTGGCATAATCAGTTATGATTATTTCTTTTAAATCTTTTATTTTTATTCAAATTTTTATTTCTTCACTGCTTATTAATATTTGAAAAACTTTTGCCCACCAGAGCAAAGTCATGTGGTGCGACCAAAACAAAGGCATAAAACAGGAAGTGATATCATAGAGAGGACATATTAAGACCCTCATGTTAAAAATATCAGGTAATTTGACTTTTTTTATGACAAGGCAAGTTTAGTTCAGGTTGTAAAATGACATGTGTTGGACTCCCCCAAAACGTAATGATATTTATGAATTCAAATGTTATATATACAAATTTTAAAATATGTTTGTTTGTTTGTTTGTTTTTAGAAATTATTAATTTTTACTTTATGGTTACACACGGTTTAAAATGAATTCAAATGAATCAGTTCTAATCTGTGTTATTTTCGTGTCATTGAGATACTACTATGGTTTCTATGAATATTTTGAATTAGTTTTTAATTTGACATCAATTACTTTCAATTAAATTTTAGTTTAAGTTTTAACTGTCACGGCTGCTGGTGGGTGCTAAGAAGAGTCATCACATTTGTCCTGTTTTAGCTTCTCTCAGGGGGCTACCTGTGGATTTCAGGATAAAATATAAAACGTATGTTTTTAAAGCAGTGCATGGGATAGCTCCTGCTTATCTGAGCTTATTGCTCTTCATATAAATGTGGTTGAAGTTTAAGCTTGGGTTAATGAAACCGACATGAATTCAAAGACTATAAGAACTTTGCTCGTTTTAGATTTTGTACTTTTTTTTCTGGATTGGGAATTAGCATTTTTCTGACGTTACAGACTGTTTTCTTATCAATATCGAGCAGATCTGTGGACAGATGTATACATTTCTCTTTGAAGCAACCTTTGTTGCTGCTTCTTATGTGGGACTCCAACTTCCTGAATACTTTATATCTCACATTTCCCAAACCTGCCTTTGTGTTGGACCTTTGAAAGAGGAAACTTCCAAGAAGAAAGGAAATCTCTCATTAATGCATCCTAATGAAGTGAAACTCTTGTAGTCCTGCACCAGGGCACAGTTAGATCAAAGTGTAACCGCAACTTTGATGTCTGCGTGATGGTGAGAAAATACTATTTCGGGTAAATATGTGGTCTAACTTAAGGCCTGCTAATATACTCCAATCAGAATTCTCAAAATACTTACTTTTAATCACTAGAAAACCAAGACTGATGGTAAAAACAGTAATGAATTATAACATGAATTCTATTAGAGTTTTTTTTTTTTTTTAGTTTGGAAAAAAACACTGAAACTTAATACATCATTGATTGCAATAGTACAACATTTAATTGTGTTAACCTCATTTATTATTATTATAGTAAAATTATTTTACAAATTGCATGAATTTAATGTTTTCAATCATATATATTATTTCTGAAACTTCAAAGTACGAAAATTTTGTGTTTTCCAAGCTGTCAATGTTGTTTGTTTTGCATAAATACTTGAATGTACATTTTTGTAAAAAATCTAATATTTATAGTTTGCACAAAAATGCCAAACAACATATGAGCTTAACTTGATAAGCGTTTGATCAAATGTTTACTATCACTGAAAAGTCTTACGATGAGTATCCATTTCATTTTATGACCTAAAAAAAAAAAAAAAAAAAAAAAAAACATCTTGCAATAGTATTGCATCTAAGCTACACACACACACACGCACACACACACACTTGCATGTATCATTAAATTCATATTTCACATTTTTAATACATATTTCAGTTCACATTTTAACTCAAATTTTATTGTTCATAATATCTATAAAAAATGCAAATTTGCAGACACAAAAAAAGCAAAATGGCAGTTATGTAGCTTTGCTTCCCATTGTTTTCGATATTGTTTACAGTAGCACAGTAATACTTGTACATTGTTTATAATTTATGACCATTGCCTACAAAATAAGAAAACCTTCCCTCTAGCATACATATATAATTCAAATACATAGCCAGAATGCATATTCATGCATGACTTCTTTTATTGTGAAATGCAATGTTCAACTGTTGACTTGACAGTAAGAACATGAATCATCATGGAATATTGAATTTATCGATGGATGTTATTGTATTTATCATAAATAATATTACATTAACATTTATGCCTCTACACAATTTGAGCTTTAAACTTCGTATTGTGTTCATGATAATGAATTCCTTAATGCAAATTTTGCTAATTACTTTTATTAAAAGTGTCATTTGTATTTCATACAAATATGAACATGTCATTTGTACTGACAGAGGAATCATAAACTTTTGTAAATCTATGAAATTGTACATACATAAGAAGGTTTTGGCTTTACTCTCCATACTTTAACATTGTACATTGAGACACGCAGGTTATGATTCAAATATAAATTCTGATCTAATTCAAACAATATATGAACTATTAATATAGCCAGCTTAAGCAGTTTGCCACATATGAAAATACATAATAAAAGTCCCGTCAGGCAAGTCATTTCACTCGGCGGCCATCTTTAAAAAAAAAATTGTAACGCAAATACAGCTTCAATCTCTTTAAATTGGGAAACATCAAATTCTCCAAAGCTGTTCACCAAACTTATGATTAAATTTCATATTTAAAATCATCAGTGAAATCTTACAACAACCGTCACATACATTTTGTTTCTAAACGCCTATGACAAAAAAAACGGCATTTTTCAGATTAAGTTATTTAGAAGGCGGGACTTATTCCACCATTTTGTGCGTTGCACTTTCTTCCATTCATAGTAATACAAATACACAGTGTTTATATATCTAAAGTCTCTGATATAATTCGGTATGGATGGAAGAGTATGTCATACAGCTACTTGTTGATCTAGTAACTGTTCTTATTGATGAAATGATGCAGCCCTATGTATGATTTATAAATTGTCTGCTGGTAATTTAGGCATGCTAACTCTTGTGATGAAAGGATGAAAGATTAAATAAAAAAGAGAGGAAACATACTGCTTGAAGTTGGGCGAATGACGCTTCTGGCATTTTTTCAAAGGGTTCCTCCGACGAGAACATAAAAAAGATTCAGAGGCTCCTCGCATACTAATAATTAATAAACTTATGAAGGTCTCGTCCAAATTTAATATCTACACTGCAATTACTGTATAATATTGAGTAGCTTAGAAGTTTTGGGAGAATGTGCTGTGATGTGACGTAACTGGGACATTTTGCTACTGCGTTTAGACATGCGTGAGGTGAGAAATGAAACTCGACACCTGGTAGATAAAAGCATCCATCATTGAAGAAACATTTGAATCTGTTACCGTAGCAGAAGATACGCAGTGTCTCAGGATACTCTGAAAGCTGTTATTTGTGGCCCTCATCCACTCTTAAGTGTTGCTAGCCTGTCGTTGTTATTTAGCTCCTGTAGTTTTCAGCATCTTCATTCTCCCCAAAGTCTATTAGTAGAATAAGACATTTCTTCCGTCTTCCCATGATGCCCTTTTAACAGCGACTCGAACAAACAAAATAAACCTGAAAGGCAGCGGGCGATGCCGGAGTGACTGGATAATGAAAGAGCTCGAGTAAACTAGAGCGCTTTTTTTGTCCGCCCATGTCCTCAGTGTGACGCAACAGTCGATCTGTTGTGTTTCTGTCTTCAGGGGGGAAGGAACAACCTTTGTCTTTTAAATTAAAGTCTTGTGACCAACCAAGTCAAGTGGTGCAATAAACATGCAGAATAATAATAATAATAAAACAGTAAATTACATTGCAGAGCAAAACCTCTGCAGACGGATGGACAGACAGACAGACAGACAGACAGACAGACATAATAGATAGATAGACAATGATAGATAGATAGATAGATAGATAGATAGATAGATAGATAGATAGATAGATAGATAGATAGATAATGATAGATGGATGGATGGATGGATGGATGGATAGACAATGACAGATAGATAGATAGATAGATAGATAGATAGATAGATAGATAGATATACAATGATGGATGAATGGATGGATGGATGTATATACAAATACAGATAGATAGATAGATAGATAGATAGATAGACAATGATGGATGGATGGATGGATGGATAGACAATGACAGATAGATAGATAGATAGATAGATAGATAGATAGATAGATAGATAGATAGATAGATAGATAGATAGATAGATAGATAGATAGACAATGATAGATGGATGGATGGATGGATGGATGGATGGACAATGACAGATAGATAGATAGATAGATAGATGGATGGATGGATGGATGGATGGATGGATGGATGGATGGATGGATGGATGGATGGATGGATGGATGGATAGATAGATAGACAATGATAGATGGATGGATGTATGGATGGATGGATGGATGGATGGATGGATAGATAGATAGATAGATAGATAGATAGATAGATAGACAATGATAGATGGATGGATGGATGGATGGATGGATGGATGGATGGATGGACAATGACAGATATATAGATAGATAGATAGACAATGATAGATGGATGGATGGATAGACAATGACAGATAGATAGATAGATAGATAGATAGATAGATAGATAGATAGATAGATAGATAGATATACAATGATGGATGAATGGATGGATGGATGTATATACAAATACAGATAGATAGATAGATAGATAGACAATGATGGATGGATGGATGGATGGATGGATAGACAATGACAGATAGATAGATAGATAGATAGATAGATAGATAGATAGATAGATAGATAGATAGACAATGATAGATGGATGGATGGATGGATGGATGGACAATGACAGATAGATAGATAGATAGATAGATAGATAGATAGATAGATAGATAGATAGATAGATAGATAGATAGATAATCATTGCCTACTCTGCTTACAGGTCCCCAGTTACTTTAAATAAATAAAAAAATTAATCTAAAACAATATAACAAAATGATTTTCTGTCATTCCAATCACTCACTCTGGTGTGCGTATAAGTCCTTGATGAATATCAATTTCTCTATCTAAGAGAAAGATGGAGATTTCTCTCTTATCTTCTAACATCTATTAAGGCCGTCACTTCATCTGTAAACGGAATAAACAGAATTATTCACAATTGAACTTTCCAATTAATAATGTGGATCGACGCAGAAAAAAAGTAACCGTTTGAGAGAATTCGGAGTCACCTGTCAATCATTATTTAGTTGTTTTCGATTATGTTTTTTCACGGATGAGCGCTCAAAAACAGTAAAAGTGCTGATTTAAAGGCCGCGATAAAGCATGGATCTCCAGCCCTGGCGAGAGGAGGAGCGAGGCTTCATCTGAGGGAGAGACTCTGTTGATTGTGTTCTGGCAGGTTTGTGATGGTGAATGCCAAGCCCTGCAGGTACAGCTCTTCAAACAACCGCTTGAGATTGAGTGTCAGGACGTGTCAGTCTCCGCTCGTGGCCCGAGGAGCGCGCGCTGTTTGTGTTTCTGTCACAAACAAACAAACTTTTTTTTTTTTTTCTCTATGGAGTGCAACTCTTTTTGTTGTTGACTGCAAGGCATGTCAGTTTTATTTCTTGATGTATGGTTATAGTGTCGTCTGATGTTGACTGTGCGTTTTTTTTTTTTTTTTTTTGTAGGGAGCGCCAAAACGTCCGTCACGTTCAATCGGAACGGCGATGCACCGGGACGTTACGATCTGTTCCAGTACCAGATTAATATCAACAACACTCCCGGATATAAAGTTATTGGACAGTGGACAGAAACTCTCCAACTTAACGTGAGTATGTTTGATCTGCAAAAGAGTTGTCGTGAGATAATGTGTTTCTGATTCATACATCACATGTTTATAATCTGATTTTGGTACTTGTACTTTAGGCGGTTTTCATTTATACTGGTTAGTGTTTCCCAACTATGAAAACATCCTTAATGTGGATGAAACAACTAAACAATGAAACCTGTTTAATGGTCCACTCAATACCCAAGAAAAATCAGTTAAATATTTGTACTTAATGTATTATTTTTTACTTATTTGTTTGTTTATTTACTTACTATACAGTTTCAGGAAAAACATTTAATTATTTAATCATTTAATTTTTTATTTATTTTCATTAATATTATTATTTAAAAGCTTCACTGTAAAAAAAAAGTTGAGAAAACTTAAGTTTAAGGCAACCAGCTGCAGCAGGACATTTTTGAGTTCTCTCAACTTAGGGTCATTAGTTGTACAAACTTTTTCATGTCTTTTTCATGTTAAATAGTTGAATAAACTTTAAAGACAGAATTTGGCAAACAAAATGTAAGTTGGATTTTTTTGCACTGTTGCTTGTTCATTTATTTATAAATATTTGTCATTTTTACTACAGTTTCAGAAAATCTGACACTTTTAATATATATATATATATTTGAGTCTAGGCTGTTATTTATTTATGTATTTATTTATTTGTTTATTTGTTCAATGTAAGGCAAATCTGTACATGTTTTAATGCAATCTTTTATATGTCATTTGTCTATTTAAGGCTGTAATTGATTTATTTATCTATCATGTATTTTATTTAATTCATTGTTTTTTTTAAGGATACGATTAAAATTTTTTTTATGCTTTTTAAAATATTTTTTTGTATGTATGTGTGTGTGTGTGTGTGTGTGTGTGTGTGTGTGTGTGTGTATATAGGCCGTTGTCTATTTATTTATTTAATTATTTATTTATCATTTCTTTTTTCCTTTTTTTGTGTATTTATCTAGTTTAGTTTTAACTTTGTTTGTTCATGTATTTTTAATATGAAGTAATTTGAAATATCAATATTTAAGTACCCATCTGGTTTCTTTCCTGTACTTTTCCTTCTGCTGGTTCAGGAAGCTCTCTCTACACCCATCGGTTGGGCACAGCCAAGCGGAACAGTTAAACATAATATAATTTTGTCCAGATAATTGCTAGGGACATTTCAAAGATTCATCTTAATAGCAAAAGCGTCATAAGACCTTAGCCTCTGATTGAACCGTAGATTATACGTTAATGTGTATGTGAAACCCTTGCTCTGGGGTGTACAGGTTATTATATGTGCATTAATAATATCACCAATCTGTTCGTGGCTATGCATTCTGGGATTATTGAGCACGCACACGGCAGCAATAAATAAAGTTCAGTTTAAATGAAGTGATGCTAATTTCATACAGTTTGATTATGAACTCTCAGTCTCAGCATTACTGTAAGGAACACTTTTATGATCAGTTTTGTCTTTCAGCTTTTCAGCAGGTTTAAGAGAAGCTTTAGTTTAATTGTGTTTTGTTAATTATTGTGTTTGTTTTTTTTGTCCTGTTGCAGTCATTAAGCAAGTAGGTTGAAGTATGTTTTTGTATGACCCATTTCTTAGGATTTCTTACAAATGATTATGTCTAATGAGGTAATTGTCATATTAAAACAGTTTCTCCATGTCATAACTAAGAGGTCTAGTTGAGGTCAGTCACATGATCAACACAAAAGGATTATACTGATATTAATGTGGGGTTTCTTCTGGTCTCACTAGCTTTGTGTATGTGTTTTATAGTGTGCCATAAATCAAAATGGTATTTTTATTCTATTTAATTTTATTTATTTTTGTTTGTTTATAAGTATAGTTTAGTGATTCACATCAGACTTAATGATGTTATTATTTTTAGGTCCACTCTCGCTGTAATTAAATGGTCGCCGTTTCACCTTTGTCATCATTTGCTTTTCATATTTCGAAATTCCCAAAACTCAATAGTTTCTAAAAAAATATGCTAAAGGATTTGTTGTCATGTGACATCGTCTCAACTTGCCACACGCGCCATCACAACTACATTTAATTCCCTGACATCTGGTGCAAAATCATCTGAAAGTTTGATCTCTTTAAATTTCCATAAAGGCAAAGCATAATTATTTTGTCGCTGGAAGTATGCGTCTCGTCGTATGTACTTAATATTTGTCAGGCTGTGCTCTCGCTTGGCCTCAATAAGGTTGTAAATGGATTTGTCTTGCATTGTGGGAATCCTTTTTTTTTCATGCGCAGCCTGTGAAAAGCTGTATTATTAGAGGAGAGAAGAACGGAGAAAGTGAGGGTGCGAATGCTGTCTACTTGTGATTCACATCTTCCGGCCTCCATTGAGTCACAGAAAAAAGTAGTCTGACTAAGTCGTCTTCATAGATCGCCTCCGGCTCCCGCAGCGAATGTCATCTGCGCCTCAAACCCCCGTCCTGGGCCTTTCGCACAGGGGACATCCAGGAAACGGCGAGAGGATCCCGCAAACAGTCCTTTACCCGCCGTCGTCAACAACCTGCTGATCGCACACAAATTATAGAATATACTGTATGCAGTCGGTGGAAATTTTCTAATTTGCCTATAATTTTATCTTTAGAAATCCTATCTTTATTAATAAACTTCAGATTTGAGCTTTAAACAAATACATTTTCGCCTGAAAAACTCCTCAAACTACATTTTGTACACACTAACAGTAGTATTCTGAAAATGGTGTTGGTTTTCTCCTCCTTCATTGACACTTACTGGTTGGTGCGAGATGCATTCTGGGATACAAGCATGCCATAATAGTAAATAGTATTTTTTTTTATATTATTTTATTATTATTTTAAACACTACTCAAGTATGTGAAAGCTGTATTTGACTTTTTCGTTGCGTTACGAAATGTGAATTTTGATGTATTTTTAATGCAACAAGAACTTCTATGGTTTTTTTTTTCTTATCAAGTATCTAATTAGCATGTTTTAGCTGTTAGCATGTTATATTCAGGGAATGTTTCTAAATAGTCATTTTATTTTATGACAAAGTGAACGAAAACTATGGAAGCTTGTTTCCTCCACTTCCTTTTTAAAGATAATTGCGACTTTTTATCTCACAATTGCGAGTTTATCTCGCAATTCTGACTTCATTTCTTAGAATTGCGAGATATAACATCAGAATTGAGTGATATAAAGTCGCAATTGCGTGCTATAAATTCAGAATTGCGAGATATAAACTTTTTCTTGCAATTGCGACTTTATATCATGCGATTCTGACTGTATATCTCCCAATTGCATGTTATAAAGTCAGAATTGCGAAATGCAAGCATGCAATTCTGGGGAAAAAAAATCTGAATTTCAAGTTTATTTCTCGCAATTGCGACTTTATAACACACAATTCTGACTTTATAACTCGCGAATGCAAATTCAAATCACGCAATTCTAGATACAATTTCGAATTCTAGATTCTAGATAAATTCGAGATAAAATGACAGAATTGTGAGATAAAAAGTCGCAATTACCTTTTTTATTTTTCATTCTATGGTGGAAACAAGCTTCCATAAAAAACAGTCTAAATTATCCATCAATGTTTTTAAAATTCGCTAATGGGTGGAAAGGTTGTGCTAATTGTGTTTTTAGCATTGCAGCATGCAGTGCTATCATAGCCATTAGCATAAACCGTCTGCTTCTGTGGTCAGTTTCCATCGTTAAGGTGGATCGCAACAGTTTGAAGAAAATGTTGTTTATGTCTGTTTTTACGTGTTTTCATTTAACAACATTTAAGTTAAAGGATTAGTTCACTTTAAAAAAAAACTTTTGCTGATAATTTACTCACCCCCATGTCATCCAAGATGTCCATGTCTTTCTTTCTTCAGTCAAAAAGAAATGAAGGTTTTTGATGAAAACATTCCAGGATTTTTTTCCATATAATGGACTTCGATGGATCCCACACGGTTCAAGGTCCAAATGACAGTTTCAGTGCAGCTTCAAAGGGCTTTAAACGACACCAGACGATGAATAAGGGTCTTATCTAGCCAAACGATCATCATTTAAAAAATAAATTAAAAAGTTTAAGTTTTATAAGCACAAATGCTTGCCTTGCTCTGTTCTGTGATGCGCGTTCGTGACGTCACGTAATACGTAGTTACGTTGAAAAGGTTACGCGTAGGCGGAAGTACCGAGTCAGTGTTTTCAAATGTGAGGAAGTAGGACCTTATACACATGTAACCCCTCCACCCGGGTCCCACTCAAAAAAATTTAAATAAATAAATAAATAAAAATCAAATGTATATATTTTAATACTCTGCACTTTTCAAAATAAGGTATATTTTAACGGGTCCCTACACACATATTCAAATGTCTTTGTGTCAGTTTATCGTTTTAAATGCTCATTTTGTGTGCGTATCCTGGGTGTTTTAATATTAAAAAGGCTAAAAGAAAATTTTCGTCAGGACAGAAGCGTGACCTTTTCAACGTAATTGCGTATTACGTGACGTCGTGAACGCGCATCACAGAACAGAGCAAGGCGAGCATTTGTGCTTATAAAACTTAAACTGTTTTATTTATTTTTGAAAAGACGATCGTTTGGCTAGATAAGACCCTTATTCATCGTCTGGTGTCGTTTAAAGCCCTTTGAAGCTGCACTGAAACTGTCATTTGGACCTTGAACCGTTTGGGTCCTGTTGAAGTCCATTATATGGAGAAAAATCCTGTAATGTTTTCATCAAAAACCTTAATTTCTTTTCGACTGAAGAAAGAAAGACATGGACATCTTGGATGACATGGGGGTGAGTAAATTATCAGCAAAAGTTGTTTTAAAAGTGAACTAATCCTTTAACACTGTCGCCCCCTTGAGTACTGAAGTTTGTCAGCACCACAATAACTTCACTGAGTCACAGATGAGGATCCTTCTCCAAGGAATCGCCTACAGCTCCCAAAGCAAATGTCATTTACGCCTCATTCCCGGTTCTCCCCACCGAGAGCATTGAAGAGAAAGCCCCGCTAATGGAGCCGCAAGGCCAAAGCTGCAGGGATTCTGTGTCTTTCCTCACTGTTGTCTCACGCCGAAAGCGTCCCTGCTTTTGGCGCCGTCTCAGAAAACGTCAAGTAATGTTTTTTCCTCACTCTCTGGGCACAGACGGCCATGAAAGGTCATGTTGCAATGAGCTGTACTGGGAACGCTGATACTGAATGCACACCTACTGACTCTTATCGGAATGCTAGCAGGAGACAACAGCGGGTTGTTGGGTTTATCCTTCTTCCTTAGTGGGCTTGCGATAAAAGCTAGAGTTTGAATCCATTCCCAGAAAAGGCGCTGGATTATGGTGGAGTTGGTTATTATTGAATTTCATCAGGATGTGCTGTGGAAAAGAGCTCTAATGTGTTTTATGCTTGCTGCAGAAGTATTAATATTTAATGGCATTACGCAATCTTGATTTGCCCAGGATTTGCATTTTCGCAAAAAGCTCTGAATTTTAAAACAGGAATCTGGGTTTCTTCTGTTTTTTTTTTCCGTCAATGAATTTACCTGCAGATTGGCACACACCTTATTCTTTATGGTTCTTGGTGTAACATGACAGATGAGTAAGTGAGTGCAGAAATAAGCTGCAAACAGGCATACTTTTTCTTTTCTTGGAGACCTTTCTTATACCTCACAGGTGCCGTTTGACATGTTTCACACTAAACACGAAGCTGCTGCATGACGTGACACAGTCACAGCTGATTGGAGGATATTTGGTGTTTAATATACAATACATTGTTGAGCAAGACTTTGGACCAATGAGATTTCACTCTGGGCGAAGCTCGAGGGTTGATCTTAGGCTGCATCCGAAATTGCACAGGCAAGGCAAGGCACGTTTATTTATATAGCACATTTCATACACAATGGTAGTTCAAAGTGCTTTACATAGAATGAATTAAAATAATCAAAAGAAATAAGAATAATTAAAACAGTTTAGACTAAAAAAGAGAAAATTAAATACAGTACAAACACAGTGGCACAGTGCTCATTCAGTGAATGCACAGATGTGTTTTGAGTCTGGATGTGAATGTGACTGTAGGAGCACATCTGATCTCCTCTGGAAGCTGGTTCCAGCATAATAATTAAAAGCAGACTCACCTTGTTTAGAGTGAACCCTTGGTATTTCTAGCTGACGTGATCCTAATGATCTGAGTGATCTGTTGGAGGTCCTAGGCCATTTAATGATTTATATACCAGCAATAATACTTTAAAATCAATCCTAAATGTAACTGGGAGCCAGTGTAAAGACCTGAGGACTGGTGTGATGTGTTTACATGTTCTGGTTCTGTATGAGCTTCAACTGTCTTATGGTGTTTTTGGGAAGGCCAGTGAGGAGTCCATTACAATAATCCACCCTGCTGGTGATGAAAGCATGCACAAGTTTCTCTAAGTCTTGACTGGAAACAAAGCATCTGATTCTTGCAATATTTTTCAGATGATTATATGCTGATTTAGTTATTGCTTTGACATGACTGCTGAGGCTAAGGTCTGACTCTAGAGACACATCGAGATTCCTGACTTGATTTTTAGTTGTTTGACTAAACCTAGAGTGAAGGTATGCATTCACCTTGAGAACTTCATCTTTGTTTCCAAACGCAATGATTTCATTTTTGTCTTTGTTTAACGGAAGAACGTTTTGGCACATCCAACTGTTGACTTCATCAGTGCATTGGCACAGGGAGTCAGTGGGGCTGTAGTTGTTAGGTGATAGGGCTAAGTAAAGCTGTGTGTCATCTGCATAGCTGTCGTAGGAGATTTGGTTCTTTCTCATTATTTGGCTCATTGGGAGCATGTACAGGTTGAATAGGAGTGGCCCAAGAATTGAGCCTTGAGGGTCTCCGCATGTCATGGACGTCCACTCAGACTTATGGTCTCCTATACTCACCTCTCCCTTCTAAGTATGACCTGAACCATTTTAGGGCTATCCCAGAAAGCCCCACCCAGTTTTCCAGCCTGTCAAGAAGTATGTTGTGATCGACAGTGTCAAATGCAGCGCTGAGGTCGAGTAGTACCAGCACTGATAATTTGCCTTTATCAGTATTTAAGTGAATAACGTTTATTATCTTTATGAGCGCTGTCTCTGTGCTGTGATGCGATTGGAAACCAGATTGAAAATTGTTAAAGTATCCATTTGAGCTTAAGAATTTGTTCAGCTGATTGAAGACAACTTTTTCAATGACCTTGCCTATGAAAGGAAGATTTGAGATCGGTCTATAGTTGCTTAATATAGTCTTATCCAGATTACTCTTTTTCAGGAGGGGCTTGACAACTGTAGTTTTCAGGGAGTTTGGAAAAGTCCCAGAGAGAAGTGAGGCATTTACCACTTCTAGAAGATCTGCTTTTAAGCTGTCTAACACACTTTTGAAAAAAAGATGTGGGAAGTGTGTCAAGGGCGCAGGGTGATGTTTTAAGGTGCTGTATGGTTTCTTCTAAAATTTTGCCATCAATTTCTTCGAAATCAGACATAGTAACTGGTTTCTCAGGTTGTGGTCTGATCTGTCTGACCCCAGCGCAACTCAAGGATGATATTCTGATATTATTGATTTTCTCAGAGAAGAAGGAAGCAAACTCCCTACAGTTGATGTCTGAGAGCATTTCTTTGGAAATGTGATTTGGTGGGGTTGTCAGTCTCTGAAAAAAGAGTGTGTGTGTTGTTTGAATGTCGAATTCAATTGTTGTCGAAAGCATACTCCTTTACAATATAGTAGGCAAAAAACTGTTTATGCGTTTCGACCGTTCATTTACATGTCAACTGCGTTTTTGGGGGCCTGAAAACACAAGCTTTTGGAATCGGGTTTCAAAGTGTTTGAAAACGATACCGTTATCGTCTCGGTGTGAACTACAAAAACATGAATTTGTGAAAATGGTGACATCATGTGCATGTGTATTAGTAGTGTTTCTTTACAAAGTGACATCGCCATCTACTATCCTATGAATAATACAGTGTTTTTAGTCGTTTTCGCAGATCCGGGTGAACAGGGATTTTTTGTTTTGACAAAGTTGTTGTCTGTACGCGAATAAAGCAAAAGAATAAGCTTTCCATTTTTAGTATATCGTTGTTTATAAACGTACTCCTAGTCGAGCTCAGGCACATCTACTGTACTTTAATTATAACTTAGGAATGTTATGGGCTAAAAAGCTATCTTTTGAGAAATCTTCGATAAAGCATCTTGATATTATCAAACTGATTTATGTACTTTTATCAAACAGGATACAATTTTTGACAGTGAGATAAACCAATTAATATCACAAAACATCACAATTTATTAACTCCGTTGCTAATACTTATTGATGTTTTGATTTTGTTCTTGTTGTTGAATGAATTTTACGAAGCTAAAAATTGAGGACATCAAATGTTTTTAGTTTTTTTTTGATAAACTTATCTTTCAAAAGTTTTTAAATGTAAAAAAAAAAAAAAAAATGTGTACTTTTATTTAGAAAGGACATTAAATTGCTCGGCACGTAAAGTCACAAAAGGTTTCCATTTCAAATCAGTTTTATTATTTTAAAGATTGACATTCATCAAAGAATCATGAAAAAATCAACGTATCATGATTTCCATAGAAATATTAAGCAGCACAACTGTTTTCAACATTGATAATATTCAGAAATGTTTCTCGAGCAGCAAATCGGCATATTAGTGATTAATGATTTGTGAAGGATCAAGTGACACTGAAGACTGCAGTAATGATGCTGAAAATTCAGCTTTGATCACATTATGTACATACATGTTTTTACATTGTACTTATATTTTGAAAATACCTGCATGTAATTACAACTGTAATTAATTGATGTAATTACATTTGTAATTACACAGTTGACCCTTCCCTTACACCTTAACCTACCCTTAAATCGACCCATACCACCACACCTGTCCCTAACCTTACCAGTATCACATCTCAATAGCAGCAAAAGTGTTTTACAATACAACCTGAACACAATGAAGTACATTGTACTTATTTTTCTATGTAAGTACATAGTACTTAAACCCACTTAATATAAAGTGGGACCCAAATTTGTATATATTTTGATTACAAAAATACAGCCTTGGTGATCAGAAGAGACTTCTTTCAAAAACATAAAAAATCTGAACGACTTTTTAACGGTATTGATGAATATCTCATAAAAAAAGTAAATTTTTATGTTAAAAGCAAGTTTCAAACGAGTTTAATTCGATGTACGATGTAGAGACGTATATAATGGGGATATTACATTATTGCTAACGCTAACCTACCAGCTAGCCA
This sequence comes from Semotilus atromaculatus, assembly GCA_031834385.1. Classification (NCBI taxonomy): domain Eukaryota; kingdom Metazoa; phylum Chordata; class Actinopteri; order Cypriniformes; family Leuciscidae; genus Semotilus; species Semotilus atromaculatus. The sequence continues at coordinate 24,085,421 of JAULUF010000013.1, read as the reverse complement.
TAATGTCTGAAACGGTTGAAACATCCCCGCGACTCTACATTGAGTTGATTATGTGCCAGAATAGCGGATTGATGTATTCACTGCCTCCTGCTGTTCCAACCGTCCTTACAATAAACTGAATGAGGGCCGGCAATCCACGATGAAAACATGGGAAACAAAGGCTCGGTTGACTTCATTCAGTTCACACTAAATTAATGGAAGGTATTTACACAAATTGAACATCAAGCGTGACATATAAAGGAGCATTGTTTGAAAACAAAACCGCTCGCCCATTCTTCATTTTTAATTAGCTTATCATTGGATACTTTCCCTAATACCAACAGGGTATAATTATGCACTTCCCCGGAGTTTCAAACTTTGATTAGTCTGGGAGAACAGAGGCTATAGACGTCGAGCTAATTATGTCTGTCTCGGGGATGGCGTCTTCTGTCACTTGAGGGATTATGGTTGCACTTTATTGGGTCATGAGTCACTCTGGATATCTTCTGCGATTACATCTAATGTCATCTAAGTCAGTTGGTCATTAACACAAATTAAACCTTGCCAGAACGATCTGGACTCTGACGTGGACACGAAAGGCATTGCATTCTCTCATCCGTGCATTGTCCTTCTTATTATACATCTACTTAGCAAACGAATATTAAATCATAAGCCTAGGTCAATTATACCGTTTGGTATTTACAGTACAAACATATTTGACTTCATAATGCTGCGATTTAATAGTAATATTAACTAGGATCTATGATGATCATTGAGGTCACTATGGTGGACAGCTAATCAATACGCTTATACAATTGTTTATCTTAAAACATATTGTAACATCAAATAAGGAGTCATATCATTGTTGAATTCTGATTAATTCTCTGTCCACTAAATTGTACATTATGCATCACCATCTATATTTCAGCTACATATTAATGTGACTATTGTTTTTGAAAATACTTCATCTGTAGTAACTTTTTTTGGCTGTAAATAAATGTATTTGAGTAATTAGAATGAAATCTGCAGTAACATCACAAAAGTAATCTGGTTATGTAACGCACAATATTCCACATCCCCAAATCCACCCAATACCTAAATTTGACAACTGAATAACTATTAAAAAGCAGTAATTAGGAGTTTATTGAGGCAAAAGTTAGAGTTAATAGAACGTGTGAACGAGTGTGAAGTGTCAGCACAGAGCTCATATTACCAAAGAACAAATGCCTCAAAAGATTTTTCTTTTTTGTATTGTTTTTCGTGCCGTGGATGTTCTTGTTCAACTTTTTTGTTGAATAAAATATCAGTCTGTTAAATTAGCTTTGGCGTTCAGTGTCTGACAACAACTGCGGCCCCCTAGCAAGATCGAGGCCGATGAACGTCTGTCACTTTAGACATGGCCTCCAGCATTCAAAACCCAAAACAGCGTGAGCCGAGAATGGAGGAAAGATGCTAATTCCTCTTTCAGACCTGGATCCATTAAGCAAAAGAACAGACTAGATTCATGAAGAAACTATCACATAATACATTTCCATAGTCACGCCCCTTCAATCACGCCATGTTGCGCTAATGCGCTTTGCAGATTTATGCAGTGGCACCCGTGTGTCGAGGGACCTGCTAAAAGAGGGGTCTTCCTCCACGCTAGTTAATTAGCATAGCAAACACTTGAACGAGGAAGCTCTGAAGCGTACGCGCGGTGTCAGATCACATGTGCGCTGCCAACTGACAAGAAGGCAGTGTTGGGAAAGTAAGCACCGTGTGACACAAGCCAGAGACAATAACCGCGGCGGACAGCTAACTCATAACGACGGCGTTTGAATGGAAAAGAAATAGAGTATTGCCACTCCTCTCATTAGCGCTACTAGGGTAACGTAATTAGCATTGTGACACGGCTTCCCACACTTGAACAAATCTGCATCCTGTTTCTCGCTCTATGAGTGTGTTGAGGAGGAGGTGAGCCGATGAAGAAATGAAGAAACCAACCAGACCGAAGGCTAAAGAGTTAGATCTCGTCCAGTATCCATAGCAACAGGGCCGTTAATCTCATTAGGATCGCCACACTGCGCTTAATTACGAGTAACAGGACAGAGTACGGTGGCCCCCAAAGTCCAAATTACAAACCATGCGTCATGAAGCCTGCTGGGAAAAATTGCTTTGGGTGGGGAGCAGATATCAAGCTAATTACTCTTGCCCCTTCATTGCAGATGTGATGGAAGGAAGGCGAACGTTAGCGCAATGCTAACTACGCTTAGTCCAGCTTGTGTAGTCACAATGGTACAGAGTCAAAGTTGAAAACCTTGACCACAGATGTGCCGCAGTGGACGCATTTATGCATGCTGTGTATGAGAAAGAAAGCGAGAGAGAGAGAGCGAGAGAGAGCTTTAATTCCTGGTTTCTAAGCAACTAGAGAGACTGCTTGGCACCTTGCGGAAAACTCTGAAACCTCCCTTGTGTGATTTACTACACACAATATCTGTATGGGTTTGTTTGGAGCTAGAGTTTGGGTGTTTTGACTGTTTTTTTTTGCTTTTTTTTTTGACAGCGAGATTGCAGCCATATTTGAAAGAAGAATGGATTTGGTGATATACAGTCCAAATAAATAGTAATATGCACTTCTGTAATGATTTAATAAACATTCTAGATCATAGTTCCATCTCTAACTGACAGTTTTTAACTTCATTAACCATTCAGTTTGTGCTACTGACATGAGTTATCTAACAGTTAATTCGACAAAGAAATCCCACACTTACATAAAAGGATGCCTGCCATATCTAGAGACTGGAATGCCCTAGCAACCGCCTGACAACACAAGTAATAATACTGTAAACACCTTAGAAAATGCAGTGCAATCGCCAATATCACCTTTGTAATGTGGTGGTGAGTATTGCATGAGCAAGTTTTGTTATTGTTTTTATTCTTATTCGCCTAAAATTTGCAGCTATTTAAAAAAAAAAAACCAGTGGGCAAAAATAAAAAAAACTATGCCAAACCACTTAAAAAGTAGCTGAAAAGTTTTGTTAAAAAAAAGTATAAATATGTGGTGAAAAAATATGTATTAATTATTTACTATTATAGTATGTATTACTATTTTGAATTACCTTTTATTTTTATGTTTTGAGTGTTCATTTTGATTTTAATTTACATTTTAATAATTTTGCCATGGGCTTTTCTAATTTTTATTCAAATAATTATATATAGTTTTTGGTGTGTGTGTGTGTGTGTGTGTGTAATTTTAGGCCTTCAACTTGTTTATTTCAGTTAGTTGACAAGGTGACATTTCAATTTTTTTATTATATATATATATATATATATATATATATATATTATATATATATATATATTCCACAATTCCGACTTTTTTTCCTTGCAGCTCCAAGTTTATATCTCAAAATTCCAACTTTTTTCCTCCTGTCCTTTTTCTCACAATTTTGAGATATAAACATTATGTCTTACTGTGTAGCCATTGGCAAGTCTATTGTAAGTCCCCCCGGTCAAGGTTACATGGATACATTTAATATTATTATCTACCTGTCTACTTTGCGAGATGTTCTGCACCGGGCAAACACTAGCTCTTTCTTTTACCCTCAGGCCAACGTTATTTAAGCTGTCACCGATGACGCTGGCCTGCCCACCACCATGATTTATTGACAATTGTGCTTGACTCACAATTTAAATGCAGGGAAGGGAAGAAAAGGCCTGGCTGGGCCCGATAAGAGAAGGCGGCTCTGGGAATAATGAGGGAAATCTTCACCTCCTCTGTCCATTGCTAAATACGCTCCGGACCAGCTTCCCGTTCGGCCTCGGCACTCCCAGCACGCCGGGGCATGGGCCGAGTGATCCTGCGGAGCGTGAAAAAACCTGAATTTGAGAACAGAACAGCAGCCACGGGACAAAACCACGCAGTTTTAAATGTCACACACAGCCGGCATGCTTTAGGATGCGATTGAGTTTCCCTGTAGATGCGCAGAATACAGTTTGTTTCATGTTTAATTCAATGTGTCATTTGCCGGTTTCATAATTTGTGAAATTCACTAGCAAACGTGTTATCACGTGCTGCTGGTGATTTTTGGGGGAACGATGTTTTTGTCAATGTAGAAATATTGTAGTTTGTAGGGCATTTACTCGTTCTGAACCTGAATGACTTGACAACGCAATGAAACGTGACAAATATTGCGGACATTGCGTCCAGTGTGCCATAAGAAGAAATTATGAACACATCCAAAAACAAGAGAGACCAAACGAAATATTAAGAACTGATCATGTTGTTGTCAATGTGTTGTTTTTTTCCCCCCCACCCACTTTTCGCCTCTACTGTATTTATATTTGAGTATTGAAAAAAATATACACTGCCGTTCAAAAGTTTTTAAAAGAAGTCTCTTCTGCTCATTAAGGCTGCATGTATTTGATAAAAAAATAAAAAATAATAATAATTCAAATAACTGTATTTTAATATTTTAAAATCAAATAATTTTTTTTAATTTTCAGCATCAATACTCTAGTCTTCAGTGTCATATGATCCTTCAGAAATCATTTTAATACGCTGATTATATGCTTATTTTATTTTATTTTTTTATTCAAATAAATGCAGCCTTGGTGAGCAGAGACTTCTTTTAAAAACATAATCTTACCGATCCCAAACTTTTGAACGGCAGTGTATATAAGCTCAAAGGACATAAAGTACCATAAAGTATGATACAAATAGTTCATATGACTCATTATGCACTATATCCCATCTTTATATAACAGTTTTCTGTGAGGGAAAAGACTGAAATCTAAGTGATTATTAACTGATAATGTTTCTCGGTTAACCGCTGCGACAAGACTGAGTCGAGAACAGGATCAGTCAGATTCTTCAATGAATTATTCAGATTGCTTTTATGAACTGGGACTCAAAAACAGTTTAATTCATGAATGGAGCATTGCTACAGTAGCTACAGTACATCTCTCATAAACTCCCATGAACTGGAACGACTTCAGGGCGAGTAAATGATGACAGAATTGTTTAATTTCAGGGTAAAGTATTTCTTTAATAAAAAAGACTGAAATAAAGATAGTTGTTTGATTCAAAGGCATCTTAATCTTGCCGGGTGACGATGCCCTTTTATAATAAACAGAATAAACCGTTCAGGTTCATTAGCCTAAGAAGCAGTGTGGTACAGTAATAGGCCTGTATGCAGTCGCATGTCTGTTGATCAGTGTTCATGATGACTGTAAACAAGGTTAATCTAAGTCAGGTGTATTTAATTATGTTTTGCAGCATTTTTTTATTTTTTATATATAGTGCGAGTGAGATGTGTAAAGAGACACGTGTATAAATTATGAGATTTAGCCAATCCAGGGCTGTCAATCGAATAAAATTACACATTAATATGAATTAGTCGTCAGCTCTGCTAAATACATTCATGTCGCCTTCGTATTATTTTGTATTGTCACTTCAGAAACGACATCTGCCGTTACCTTCTTTCTTCATCTCTGATGCCATCATTCTTAAAGTCCACATATAGTCAATGCTTTTATCCCTTAAAACTCACCAAAATTATATATTTAAAAGTTTTTTCCTTGAAAAAAAATGCATGCCTTAAAATAGCTTGAATATAAATCTACACCCTTGCCTCATTTCGAATATGCAAATGAGCCCCGCTTACTCACTCCAACTCAGAGAACCACTCGTTGACGATCACACGTTGATCTGATTGGTTACAAGGTAGTTTGTGACGTCAGAAACACCAGCGATTTCACACCGTGTTTTTGAGACTGTCTTTGGATCATTGCAGTTTTAAGGAGAAAATACTCAGGAATGGTGTTGACTTTACACATGGTTTGTCTTAAAGCGTAGTAAAAACACCACATAGACATTAAAAACTAAGATTTTTACCACAGGGGGACTTTAAAGCTAATGTATATAATTTCTTGATATTAAAATACTTCAAAATACTCACATTTGTCAGTTGATCCTCCCAAACTGTTAACTGTTACCAGGCCACCATAGCAACAGCGGCTCAACCAATAAGGTGAGATGTAGGCGTGGCCATCTGTTGGTCTGACCAATGAATGATGGGGGGAGTGTTTATAAACAGAAAACCTGTTTATAAACAGTCATTATTCTTTCAACTCCAGAAACTGGAAACTTCAAACCTGCAGAAATGCGTCTGTGCTCGCTTTAAACTAACTCGGAAGCTACAGTAGTCGACAAATGCTTGAAATTGGTTCAGGGACAAAGAAACACTTGTCAGTCTGTTCCTGCTGGATTGCAGCCTGGCAAGTTTTTTTTTATTTTTTATTTTTATCATTTTGTGTACTTTCTAAGCAGTTTACATTTAAAGTGTGTAGCGAGACAGCTAATCAGTAAAATCTGGGAACCTCGTGGCGCGTATGCTTCGGAAAAGCGGAGGCAATCTGTCGCTGAGGGACAAGTAATTGACTTCTGTTGTACCAGTCAGTGTCAGTGCTGCTGTAGTTAGTTTGAGTTTCTCAATCTCTCAGCCGACGTTTTCCCAATGACCCCTAATGGCCTTCCTTCATGAGTGCCTGCTAGCCACCAGCCCCCCAATGTTCGGCCGACCGCAAGCAATGATAGCGGATGATTCAAGATCTGATTTGCCCAGAGGTAGAGATTGCTCTTTAAATAGAACGGTAGCTCTGCGAATCAAGTGTGGGGACTTTGGCTTGTTCACTTTGTTTTTTAGACCTTTTCTTGAACAAGAAAGGAGGCCCAGATTAAAGAACTCAAGCTAGTGGAAAAATAAATTACCGGTTGTCAGAGGAAGCTGGAAGCTCAGGTTTGAAAAGCGCTTCGAACTCGGATCGAGGGTTGTAATGTATTCCTAGTTCTGCTTTGATTCAGGTTGTTTGACGGGCAAACAGCTTTAATGATAACGCTACGCCTTGCAGTACAGAACACAACAACTCCTCCCTGTTAGCCTGCTAGCGTGAGGGCTCAGAGCTTTTCAGCTGTGAACTTTTTATTGTTGCACTTTCAAATTAGGTAACAACTACTTTCAAATGTACATTATAGTTTACTTTTAGTTAGTTTCACACTTCCCTGCAGTCTGTTTCCAGTTGTGACCTTTCCTGTTTTCATCTGAAATCGTATCCTTCCCTACTACAGATGAAAAACAGTATGTCGGAATGCGGTAGCTGAAAAGTACCTACTATTTCCATCGATAAATAAGCGCTGAACTGATTAGGCCATATATATTACGATATATTTTTCACAGGTGTTTTACGCATATTTTGCATTGTGTCATGTTTTAGGGTTAAAGGAAACGTCTATAAACTTATTGGATAATGTCCTGGCAGAAAATTACTAGTATATTTTCGGTCAGATTATTCCAACAGATTTTTTATTTTTTTCTCTTTTGAAACATTAAATCAATTGAACCGAATGTTTCGCAAAATGATTCACTTTTACGCAGTTTTGACAATGCACGCTTTAGGGTTGTTGATGGATCATCATTCTGAATCTGATCCGGATTTTTTTATGAAACTTACCCACATTCAAGTGTTGATAAAAAAGAATGCATGAAGCTAGAATTTTCTTTCTTTTTTTTTTTTTTCAAAGCAGGGGTTCTGTTCTTCCTTTTGAAATGGCATGTTCAGATATTCATACAATAAAATATTCTTGGGGCGATTTTGTGAAAATTATCAAAAATAGTGGTGGTAGCTGGCAATTATTTTTTAAACGCTGGCGGACAAAGAGTTAAATGCTTGATTTTGTTGAATTGAGATCAGTTAAAGCCACACTTTTGAAGCATAACACTTCTAGAAACTTTTCTAAACAGTATTTCTGAAATCATGTGACTCAGCCTGTTTATATGCGCTTGCTTCGATTAGCAATCTTCATCACTGTCTTCAGTTGTTTTCAACTTTGTTTTTAGTTTACCTCGCTTTAATTCTGATTTGGTTTAAGACGAGTTTTAAATAATTCGTTTTAAAGCCGTGGCTCAGAGGACTGTGTGGTATGGTAACGTAGGGGAGTAATTCTCAGGTTGTTTTCTCGATTGTGACATCATCTGAGCGAGCGCTTCAATAATTTAGAGCAGCACTGCTGTCTCTGTTCTATCAGAGAGATATTTGGTGTTCTGGGTAAATAATTGATTCTGCTCCGACTGTTGCTCCTGGCAAGCTGATCTCATGAGGCTGTGGATGTATGCGTTTTTCATCTTTGCATGTATGTGTCATGCTTTAGCCATCTGATATCATGCTAGCTTTTTTTAATGGAGCTAATGAGAATAGCACAATGTTCAGACTCATCAAACTGCGGATGTTTGTGCGTGATCTTTGCACACGTGTTTGTTTGTGTGCCAGGGTTGAGGGGCATTTGGAATCGGACATCTTAAATTTAAATTCGTTTTGGTAACAAGCATGATGGTAGAGTTGTGAAATTAAAGTTGGTAGTTTTTTATTAAGATTCTGAAGTTAGCCTAAGGCAGCATCCGGTCAGTCATGGAACCTTAAAAGTTACAATGTTGGGTATATTTTGATCTTAGCATGTTGCTAAGCTAACTGTGTGACACTAATTAGTGTTAATAAACACACTTAAAATTTTTTGGGTAACATCCATTCATCCATCCATCGTTCCATCCATCGTTCCATCCATCCATCGTTCTATTGTTCCATCCATCCATCCACCCATCCATCGTATTATTGTTCCATCCATCCATCCACCCATCCATCGTATTATTGTTCCATCCATCCACCCATCGATCGTATTATTGTTCCATCCATCCACCCATCCATCGTATTATTGTTCCATCCATCCAGCCATCCATCGTATTATGGTTCATCCAGCCATCCGTCGTATTATTGTTCCATCCATCCAGCCATCCATCGTATTATTGTTCCATCCATCCACCCATCCATCGTATTATTGTTCCATCCATCCATCCAGCCATCCATCGTATTATTGTTCCATCCATCCACCGATCCATCGTATTATTGTTCCATCCATCCACCCATCCATCGTATTATTGTTCCATCCATCCATCCAGCCATCCATCGTATTATTGTTCCATCCATCCACCCATCTATCGTATTATTGTTCCATCCATCCACCCATGCATCGTATTATTGTTCCATCCATCCATCCAGCCATCCATCGTATTATTGTTCCATCCATCCATCCAGCCATCCATCGTATTATTGTTCCATCCATCCACCCATCTATCGTATTATTGTTCCATCCATCCACCCATGCATCGTATTATTGTTCCATCCATCCATCCAGCCATCCATCGGATTATTGTTCCATCCATCCATCCAGCCATCCATCGTATTATTGTTCCATCCATCCACCCATCCATCGTATTATTGTTCCATCCATCCATCCAGCCATCCATCGTATTATTGTTCCATCCATCCACCCATCCATCGTATTATTGTTCCATCCATCCACCCATCCATCGTATTATTGTTCCATCCATCCAGCCATCCATCGTATTATTGTTCCATCCATCCACCCATCCATCGTATTATTGTTCCATCCATCCATCCAGCCATCCATCGTATTATTGTTCCATCCATCCATCCACCCATCCATCGTATTATTGTTCCATCCATCCACCCATCCATCGTATTATTGTTCCATTTATCCATCCACCCATCCATCGTATTATTGTTCCATCCATCCATCCATCGTTCTTTTGTTCCATCCATCCATCCATCCATCGTTCTATTGTTCCATCCACCCATCCATTCATCCATCGTTCTATTGTTCCATCCATCCATCATCGTTCTATTGTTCCATCCATCCATCGTTCTATTGTTCCATCCATCCATCCATCGTTCTATTGTTCCATCCATCCAGCCATCCATCGTATTATTGTTCCATCCATCCAGCCATCCATCATACTATTGTTCCATCCAGCCATCCATCGTATTATTGTTCCATCCATCCATCCACCCATCCATCATATTATTGTTCCATTCATCCATCCACCCATCCATCGTATTATTGTTCCATCCATCCACCCATCCATTCATCCATCGTTCTATTGTTCCATCCATCCATCCATCGTTCTATTGTTCCATCCATCCATCGTTCTATTGTTCCATCCATCCATCCATCGTTCTATTGTTCCATCCATCCAGCCATCCATCATATTATTGTTCCATCCAGCCATCCATCGTATTATTGTTCCATCCATCCATCCACCCATCCATCGTATTATTGTTCCTTCCATCCATCCACCCATCCATTCATCCATCGTTCTATTGTTCCATCCATCCATCCATCGTTCTATTGTTCATCCACCCATCCATTCATCCATCGTTCTATTGTTCCATCCATCCATCCATCCATTTATCCATCGTTCTATTGTTCCATCCATCCATCGTTCTATTGTTCATCCACCCATCCATTCATCCATCGTTCTATTGTTCCATCCATCCATCCATCGTTCTATTGTTCCATCCATCCATCCATCGTTCTATTGTTCCATCCATCCATCCATCCATCCATCGTTCTATTGTTCCATCCATCCATCGTTCTATTGTTCCATCCATCCATCCATTGTTCTATTGTTCTATCTATCTATCTATCTATCTAATCACATACATTTGTGTATCCCTTCAATCTCTTTATTTTTTTATTTTTTTTCTTCCTTTCATTTGAATTCAAATACTTGTCATGAATTAAAAAGGAGCCATTTCTTAAATTCTGAATCTATCCATCCCCGATGCCCGATAAAGGATAGCCACATTGTTGCAAGAGAGTCGGTTAAAAAAAAACAACAACAGCAAGAAAGGAGATACGATGGTGCAAGGAATTTAAAATAAGATTCAGAGAGCATGAACAAGAAGAAAAGTCCTCTCATTCTATCTCGTGCCTCTCCCCCCGACCCCCAGATGGGATTCAGTGGCTGAATTAACTGCGCTGTCTCTCTGCTTTTGTTTGGGCGACAGAACGCTCTCCGTGTCCAATCAGCCCGGCTCCGGAGTGCGTCATCTGGATTGATGTGGCTTTTCATTATGGTGTCTCCAGGTGTCAGTCCGACATTCACACCCACCGCCACGGAAACAGCGAATGCTCCGTGTTCCTGAAAGCAGACACGACCCAATAATAGCCAGGTGTAATAGAATGTTACTCTGCTGCTAATTTCCCCCGGCTATCCTCTGCTAAAGCCATCAATACCAGAGTTTGGGTGTTAGAGTTGGTTTCAGTCAAACTGGCCATTGATAGTTTAATAAAGCATACTTTTTTTTCTTTTTCATAAAATGCTCAGGTATTTATCCTGTGTTTTATTCTATATTTGCATGCAGGCCTCTTGTTGAAAGTGAATTTTCTCCACTGAATCCAAACCTGTAATCACTGCGAAGTTCACTCAGTTTTCTTAATGCTCTTTTATTATGTTATGTGATTTATTCACGCATTCCAAAAAGCGGCATTTCCCACATTTCTCTCGTCGCCCTCTTATTGCCTGTTTTTATTAAGATGCACCCGTCTCCATGGTGATTGTTGCCATGAAGGGCTAAAAGAAATCATTGGTAATCACACTGCAATCAGCAATGTTTGAATGAAAGGCATGAAATTCAAAGTGCATATTAAAGGAGGTATAAGGGAGTGGACGGAAAGCAATAAGCAGGCTCAATATTATGCAGTTTTCTTTTCTTCCCTGTGATCACACTTAAAAGCATTTACGCCCTTTAATGGGTGTACATAATTAAGTTGTTAAGAAAACAAAAAAAGGCATGTTGGTTCTGTTGCTCTTAAAGTATTTCTTCTGAAATTGTAATATAAATTCTTTTAAAAAACGAGCTTTGCATGACATGCACTACCAGTCAAATTATCGGATATTTTCAGAAACTTTTTGACCTTGACACAGTCATGACATGAGAGTCTACTATGATGTATTTATTGTTTGTTTGTTTGTTTATTTATTGTTTAGTTTAGTCTAGTTTTAGTTTCGTTTAATTTAGTTTATTTAATTTTTTTATGTTTAATTTAGTTTAAAGTTTTGTATTTTTCTGTGTTTAATTTAGTTGTTTTGTGTTTTTGGTTTGTTTTGTTTTTTGTTTTGTATATTTTGGTTTTGTGTTTAGTTTAGTTTAACTTACTGTAGTTGAATTTTGTTTAGTTTTTAATATTGTTGTCTTTTGTTTTCTGTTTTTTATTTTTTTATTTTTGTTGTGTTTTGTTTTATTTTTGTTTTGTTGTTTTTTGTTTCATTCTGTGTTTAGCTGATATTGTTTTGATTTTTTTTTTTTGATTTTTTTTGTTGTTATGTTTTGCATTTTCTTTTCTTGTGAAATTGATGCATTTATTTCTTTTCAAGAATTTAATTTTGATTAGGATTTTTTTCTTCTTTATCATGATGTAAGGGCCGATGTATCACCCTGACATGTTCGCTTCATACCAACAAAAAAACAAAACAATTTAAAATTCAAACTCAAGACTCATAATTAAAGTGGTGTATACAATGATTGATCCATTTCATTGATAAAAAAAAAGGAAAAAAAAAAGGTCAGTGTCATTGACCAACATGCTGCTTTGTGTCCATCTCTTTTTAGATCGATGACATGCAGTGGCCCAACGGTGAGATGGAAATACCCAGCTCGGTCTGCAGTCTGCCCTGTAAGACGGGTCAACGCAAGAAGATGGTGAAAGGCATGCCGTGCTGCTGGCACTGCGAGCCCTGCGATGGCTACCAGTACCAGTACGACGAGACCTCCTGCAAGCTGTGCTCGTACAACATGCGTCCCAACCCCAACCGGACGGCCTGCCAGCCCATCCCGATCGTCAAGCTGGAGTGGCATTCTCCCTGGTCCATCATTCCCGTCTTCCTGGCGATGCTCGGTATCATCGCCACCATCTTCGTCATGGCGACGTTCATCCGCTACAACGACACCCCGATCGTAAGAGCGTCCGGGAGGGAGCTTAGCTACGTTCTGCTGACCGGGATATTCCTGTGTTACATCATCACCTTTGTGATGATCGCCACACCGGATGTGGCCGTTTGCTCCTTTAGACGAATCTTCCTCGGTTTGGGAATGTGTATCAGCTACGCCGCTCTGCTCACTAAGACCAATCGAATTTACCGGATCTTCGAAGAAGGGAAGAGGTCGGTTACTCCGCCTAAACTGATCAGCCCGACGTCCCAGTTAGCGATCACGTCTAGCCTCATCTCCTTCCAGCTCTTAGGGGTCCTCATATGGTTCGGAGTGGATCCCCCGAACACCATAATCGATTACGACGAGCAGAAGACCATAAACCCTGAGAAGGCCAGAGGGGTTCTCAAGTGTGACATTACAGACCTACAAATCATTTGCTCTCTAGGATACAGCATATTGCTGATGGTAACATGTACGGTATATGCCATCAAGACGCGAGGCGTTCCGGAAAACTTCAACGAAGCCAAACCCATCGGCTTTACCATGTACACCACCTGCATTGTGTGGCTCGCCTTCATTCCCATTTTCTTTGGGACGGCACAATCTGCAGAAAAGGTAAGCCTTGATTTCGTACTTGTTTACAATGGGCATCAGTTTTTTCGATTTCAACTGGTACTTCCGTGTCACGTGTGTTTGTCGATATTTCACAGAGAGAATTGAAATTCTTTCGTTATTTATTCGCCCTCATGTCGTTCCAAACCTAAATGCAAGCTGTTTAACTCCACTTTTACACATGCACTCACAAACTGCTCTGGGGGAATCCCTGCCACCATTTTGTAGTGTGTTCCACTTCGTCAATTGGACAAGGACAGTTTATTTGAACAGACCCCTCGATTTCGACAAAGAGAGCGAGTCTACTCATATGTACACTTCAGTTCATAGACCAAAATGCAACATGACAGCAACTTGCAGTTCTCGCACTTGATTTACCCACAAGTTATCAAGGGCTTAGTGCGTTCCATTTAAACCCCTTACCAGGGTTCGCAAGTAGTGGGCACTCGTGCAGTGTAAGCAATGACGCACATCCGAGTGAACGAGACAGTGGGAAGTAAGCAAAGGAAGGGCATAAAAAAGTGGACTTTAAAGCATTATAAGGTGCTTAACTGCGCCCCCTACCGTATAACATTGAAAGTACAGATTGCCAAGAAAACTTGTCAATTTAATTTAGCTTTTTATTTTTATTTTAGTTGTAGTAGTTCTTCAACTTAAACTTTCAGTTAGTTACCAATACAACATTTTCAATTTTCATTAATGTTTTTAAGTTGAACTTTTTCATCTAGACTGAAAAAAAAAATGGGTGTTGGAAACAGTTTTCACTTTGAAATTGCTAGTAAATTTCACAAAGAATTATAAAGAAATAATACATTGAATTAAACATTACATATTTGAAGTAGAAATACTGAAAAAGTAATTGCTTGTTAAATGTACTCAATCTGTTTTATTTTCAACTGCGATTTTTTTTTTTTCAGTTTCCTGTAAGCTTTATTTGAATAAAAAAAAAAATAAAAAAAAGTTTTGGTCCCACTTTATTTTAAGTGGCTTTAAGTACTATGTAAAAATACCAGCATGTAATACCAGCTGTAATTAATTTATGTAATTACATTTGTAATTACACAGTTGACCCTTCCCTTGCACCTTAACCCACCCTTAAAACTGCCCATAACACCACCCCTGTCCCTAACCTTACCCGTATTACACACACCTGTCCCTAACCTTACCCGTATCACACACACACCTGTCCCTAACCTTACCCGTATCACACACCTGTCCCTAACCTTACCCGTATCACACACACCTGTTCCTAACCTTACCCGTATCACACACACACCTGTCCCTAACCTTACCCGTATCACACACACCTGTCCCTTACCTTACCTGTATCACACACACCTGTCCCTAACCTTACCCGTATCACACACACCTGTTCCTAACCTTACCCGTATCACACACACCTGTCCCTAACCTTACCCGTATCACACACACCTGTCCCTTACCTTACCTGTATCACACACACCTGTCCCTAACCTTACTCGTATCACACACACCTGTCCTTAACCTTACCCGTATCACACACACCTGTCCCTAACCTTACCTGTATCACACACCTGTCCCTAACCTTACCCGCATCATACACACCTGTCCCTAACCTTACCCGTATCACACACACCTGTCCATAACCTTACCCGTATCACACACACCTGTCCATAACCTTACCCATACCACCACACCTGTCCCTAACCTTAACCGTACCCCCACACCTGTCCCTAATCTTACCCGTATCACACACACCTGTCCCTAACCTTACCCGTATCACACACACCTGTCCCTAACCTTACCCGTATCACACACACCTGTCCCTAACCTTACCCGTATCACACACACCTGTCCCTAACCTTACCCGTATCACACACACCTGTCCCAAACCTTACCCGTATCACACACCTGTCCCTAACCTTACCCGTATCACACACACCTGTCCCTAACCTTACCCGTATCACACACACCTGTCCCTAACCTTACCTGTATCACACACCTGTCCCTAACCTTACCCGTATCACACACACCTGTCCCTAACCTTACCCGTATCACACACACCTGTCCCTAACCTTACCCGTATCACACACACACCTGTCCTTAACCTTACCCGTATCACACACACCTGTCCCTAACCTTACCCATATCACACACACCTGTCCCTAACCTTACCCGTATCACACACACCTGTCCTTAACCTTACCCGTATCACACACACCTGTCCCTAACCTTACCCGTATCACACACACCTGTCCCTAACCTTACCCGTATCACACACACCTGTCCCTAACCTTACCCGTATCACATCTCAATAGCAGCAAAAGTATTTGACAATACAACATGAACACAATAAGTACATTGTACTTATTTGTCGATGTAAGTACATAGTACTTAAAGCCACTTACTATAAACTGGGACCCAAGTTTTAGTTAACAATGACAACAATGTTTAGTAGTAAATACTTTGTAGTAAGTATTGGGAATAAATATTTGTATCTGATTTTATACAACAGTTCTTTCTGGTTTTTGAATCTGATTGGCTGAGAGCCTTTTCCAGCTGTGTGATATTCTCCCAGTATATTCTCTCTGACCGTTTCACCGTTTTGATCACTCCGCTTGCAGCGACTGTCATGGCAGTCAAGCAAATCCACCATATTTTAAAAAAATACTACTGTTGTTGTGTCACGAAATGTAGTTTTAAAAATTAAGGCGAGAATGTAGTTATTTAGGATAATATATAATCACAGCTGTGCTGATATACAGCCATATCGCACTGCTATTCGTGTGATATTTCTCATTTATATATCACTTTGAATACTGCAAGTCTGAAATTAATCCTGTTTAACCTTTTCAATTAAATGAAGCATCTGAAACAAGTGATTGAGTGAAGACATGGACAGCGATGTTGTGTAGGATTTTTGGCCAGGCACCAAATAAAATTCCCAAAGGGAGTTCTTTCAGCCAATAAAATTGCTTTCCGTGGGGGACTGAATCTTGCACAATAATGTAAAGGTAAAATGAACTGAAGCAGCATTAATGTAGATCTTTTACTGCTAGGTTTTTTTTTTTTTTTTTTGTAAAAATCTGATTTGCATCTTTTTAGTCTAGGCAATTGAAAGTGTATTGGTGCATAAGTGTCACCCCTTCTTTCATTTAGTTTTGGCCATTTTCCGGGGTGCGAATGTTTTACTCTCTTTAATTCCCTTCAAGGCAGCTAAGAGTCTAACCCGGCGCATGCATGGTTTTCCACTCAATTTCAAATCCATTTGCTGGCTGATGTTGCCGTAATGGCTCTATTTTGTAATACCTGTTTGCAAGCTGCAGGCAATCTAAACTCCGGCTTTTGTACCTCTAAGATCATCCATTTTTCATCCCTTCCCGAAGAAATGAAAAATTATATTTCATCACAGGGAGAGCGCTGACATCTCGGAGAACAGAAGGGCAAATATGTATTAATAGCACAGGTAAGGATCAGAATCAATGTCCCACAACAATCTTTTAAAAGACATTTATTTAGCATAAGGACGTTTGCTCATTATCTGCATACGAGACGGACGGCTCGACATTTTTCTCCTCAGTGCCGGGACTGAAAAGCAATTACCGAAATAATAGAGCCAGCTGATTTGAGCCTGTACCGACGTCAGATACGATGACGGGCTCTGACACCAAAACATTCCTATTTGTTAGAACCTTTTAATTACGTTTCTAAGAAGACAGAGGATGCTGCTTTATGTCTTAAACAGCGCAACAGTCTAGGTCTGGAAGTCCCATTCTTTTTTAAATTAGCTTTTAGTTTTAACAGTAACACACAAACCTTTAAGCACAGACCTATCATGAGCAATTCCCAGTGTAAAACTACATTGCCCATAATCCTTAAAACAAATTTACCAATCATCAGTTATTTTAGTATTATTAATATACTTTTGTAATCATCTTATTTAAATTAGCTTTTAGTTACAGTATGTGCTTTTGCCATTTATTATTATTGTTATTATTAAAATATTTATATTTTGATTTCAGTTTTAGTTATGGTAAACTCGGTACTTTTAAATTTAAACTTATTTTATTTCAGATAGTTACCAAGGAAACATTTCCAATTTTAATTTCACTGTGAATATCGTTACCAAAATCGAGTTGGTCTCTCTGCAGTACACTCTCAATCAGCTTGGATATTTGTATATGTTTGAATATTTTTCAAATAAAAATTTATAGATATTCATTTAAACATTTAATATTAAAAGGTAATAATTAAATATATTGTAGTATTTATTTTATATTGTTACATAAAATAGATTCATATTTTAAAACTAATTTATTAATTTATTCGAATTATGTTTTCTATATATTTAAATTGTGAGTGAGTAGTGTGAGTTGAGTGGGTGAGTGGGTGAGTGAGTGAGGTGAGTGAGGTGAGTGAGGTGAGTAGAGTGGGTGAGTAGAGTGGGTGAGTAGAGTGGGTGAGTAGATTGGGTGAGGTGGGTGAGGTGGGTGAGGTGAGTGAGGTGAGTGAGGTGAGTGAGGTGAGTAGAGTGGGTGAGTAGAGTGGGTGAGTAGAGTGGGTGAGTAGAGTGGGTGAGTAGAGTGGGTGAGTAGAGTGGGTGAGTAGAGTGGGTGAGTAGAGTGGGTGAGTAGAGTGGGTGAGTGAGTGAGTGAGTAGAGTGGGTGAGTGAATGAGCAGGTGAGTAAACGGGCAAGCGAGTGAGTGAGTCAATCAGCTTGGATATTTGTATATGTTTGAATATTTTTCAAATAAAAATGTATAGATATTAATTTAAACATTTAATATTAAAAGGTAATAATTAAATATATTGTAGTATTTATTTTATATTGTTACATAAAATAGATTCATATTTTAAAACTAATTTATTAATTTATTCAAATTATGTTTTCTATACATTTAAATTGTGAGTGAGTAGTGTGAGTAGAGTGAGTTGAGTGAGTGAGTGAGTAGAGTGGGTGAGTGAGTGAGTGAGTAGAGTGGGTGAGTAAGTGAGTGAGTAGAGTGGGTGAGTGAGTGAGTGAGTAGAGTGGGTGAGTGAGTGAGTGAGTAGAGTGGGTGAGTGAGTGAGTGAGTAGAGTGGGTGAGTGAGTGAGTGAGTGAGTGAGTAGAGTGGGTGAGTGAGTGAGTAGAGTGGGTGAGTGAGTGAGTGAGTGAGTAGAGTGAGTGAGTGAGTGAGTAGAGTGGGTGAGTGAGTGAGTGAGTGAGTAGAGTGGGTGAGTGAGTGAGTAGAGTGGGTGAGTGAGTGAGTGAGTGAGTAGAGTGGGTGAGTGAGTGAGTAGAGTGGGTGAGTGAGTGAGTAGAGTGAGTAGAGTGAGTAGAGTGAGTAGAGTGAGTTGAGTGAGTAGAGTGAGTTGAGTGAGTAGAGTGAGTTGAGTGAGTGAGTGAGTAGAGTGAGTGAGTGAGTGAGTGAGTGAGTAGAGTGGGTGAGTAAGTGAGTGAGTAGAGTGGGTGAGTGAGTGAGTGAGTAGAGTGGGTGAGTGAGTGAGTAGAGTGGGTGAGTGAGTGAGTGAGTGGGTGAGTGAGTGAGTAGAGTGGGTGAGTGAGTGAGTGAGTAGAGTGGGTGAGTGAGTGAGTGAGTGAGTAGAGTGGGTGAGTGAGTGAGTGAGTGAGTAGAGTGGGTGAGTGAGTGAGTAGAGTGGGTGAGTGAGTGAGTAGAGTGGGTGAGTGAGTGAGTAGAGTGGGTGAGTGAGTGAGTGAGTGAGTAGAGTGGGTGAGTGAGTGAGTAGAGTGGGTGAGTGAGTGAGTGAGTGAGTAGAGTGGGTGAGTGAGTGAGTAGATGAGTGAGTAGAGTGGGTGAGTGAGTCAGTGAGTAGAGTGGGTGAGTGAGTGAGTGAGTGAGTGAGTAGAGTGGGCTAGTGAGTGAGTGAGTGAGTGAGTAGAGTGGGTGAGTGAATGAGCAGGTGAGTAAACGGGCAAGCGAGTAAGTGAGTGAGTAGAGTGGGTGAGTGAATGAGCAGGTGAGTAAACGGGCAAGCGAGTAAGTGAGTGAGTGAGTGAGTAGAGTGGGTGAGTGAATGAGCAGGTGAGTAAACGGGCAAGCGAGTAAGTGAGTGAGTGAGTGAGTAGAGTGGGTGAGTGAATGAGCAGGTGAGTAAACGGGCAAGCGAGTGAGTGAGTGAGTGAGTGGAGTGGGTGAGTGAATGAGCAGGTGAGTAAACGGGCAAGCGAGTGAGTGAGTGAGTGAGTGAGTGAGTGAGTGAGTAGAGTGGGTGAGTGAATGAGCAGGTGAGTAAACGGGCAAGCGAGTGAGTGAGTGAGTGAGTTTACAGAACATTAATGAGAAAAACACTGCTGAAACCAAGGCCATGCAGTCACTGTTGTGAATCAAATACTGCTTGTCGCCATATCACTGAACCAATTCACCCCATTTTTCTTGATCACTTAATTCACAAGCCTCATTATGCTTAAGCCCACAAGAGGACGCGGCTTTTCAAATGCAAATGAGTCTGAAATCCGTGAGAGAAGAGAAATAGCCGTGGATTCCCATGACTATTACCTGAACCCGGTCAGGGGACACAGGAGATGATGTACAATCCTGAGAGGCGAACGGCGGGCTCATTAGAGGGAAGGCAGGCTCATCTGCAGGCCTGACGTCAGCGGGCCGTCCCAGCTGAGAGGAGCTGTGACACGCTGGCCTTTGCTGCTTGTCATTACTTACCTGGCTAGAGTGGTGCGGAATACAAATGAAGCTTTTCCGCTGTGGCAGAGACGCGGGCGCTGTGAAGTGTTTGTGTGTGTGTGTGTGAATGCGGGAAGAGCCGAGTTTCAGGCACAAAGCGAAGGGGGGGGTTTTGTGTAAGCAAGTCTTCCCAGATCTCAACTAAATGAAAATAATGTCTTGACTCGGCTGCATGCGTGTGCAGACGCTGTGTTCGCTGTAGTAGCGAAAGTAAGGCACTTAGGATTGTTTTTCAAGCCTATTTTCATGTTAAGAATGAGTACGGATACAGTACGGATCTGTGTGTGCATCAGAATACACAACGACGGAGTATTTTGGTGTTGTGTGTATATATATATATATATATATATATATATATATATATATATATATATATATATACATATATATATATATAAATTGATATACCTCTTGATGAAAATGTGTGTGTGCTTGCGTGCGTGTGTTTACCGTCAGCAGTATCACGTCTCTCTAACGTGCCATCAGTGTGTGTTCTGATTTCTCTTTGAGTGATAGGTTTTCTTTCTGCACACATCGCAAAAAAAAAAAAGAAAAGAAAAAGAAAAAGGTCTCAGCTCAAGGCCTATCTATTACATATGACGAATTCACACCACAGTAATCTTTAAAAGATATCTAGCGTGGACAAAATGATCTTATTGAGCATGGTGGAACCGCAGCTGAATCGCTCACATGGAATCTGCTGCGGTGGTATGGTTTATTATGATGGAGTGCGGCAAGATTTTTTTTGGTGCAGACTTCATTTTGGACTGTTGTAGTTTTGTCTATATAGCATCGTAATACGAAAATCACAGTGAATCCCATGAAGAATTTCAGTTAATTTATAAAATGACTATTTAAGCACTATTTGAGATTACTGATAAGAGCATTATTTTGAATGAGAATTGAGAACGTTTTTCTTATTACTTTAATACAGTTGTAACGTTAATCCACTGATGGTGAGTCGAGGATGAAAACCTAAGTGCAGTTTTATTGAATAATGATTAAAACATTAAATAAACCGAAGACTTCAACTTGACTTGAACAGAACATGACAAAACTCACCAACAGTGGGTTACAAAGACAACAACAAAGCTTGACAAGAGACTATGGCAGTGCACCATGACGGCTACATATACTCAAGATCTAATGACATTACAAGACATGTTTGAAAACAATCAAACAATGAACCAGAGCAAAACACATGAAGTAAAGGAAACATGCCAAGATTACATGAGGGGCAAGGGAATCACATGACATGACAAGAAACATGACTACAAGAACCAAAATAAAAGACATGACCATAAACAGAACCTAACAGACTTGACAACAATGAACAAAATCCTATATTTATATCAGTTTAAAGCTGCAGTCCGTAGCTTTTCCTCTTGGTCACCATCTCTGTTCGAAATTGCAGTTATTTGCGGAATTATCATCTTTACGTGGGTTGTAAATCGGCATGAAACAGCGCGGATGAACACAGTGTTTTGAGGCGAGTGCTGCTGTCAATCACCGCGCTGTGTGGATACTGTCATTCAGAATCACAGATTCACTTTTTGAAAGTTTGACCAACATAAGAATTTTCACCGGCAAATGTTTTGAACTGTAAACGATTGAACTATTGAAATGTCTTACTTGTTCAGCAGAAAAAAGCCGTCTCTTCTTCCGTTTTGAACCCCTTCAAAACACAGAGTTCACGCACCTTTCAAAAGCCCCACCGAATGATGTTTATGCTTGTGTTCGCATGAGACGGTTTCTTTCTCTTTCCCTAGCCACCTTAAATCCGAAGTATGAAGTCTTTTGGGTTTTATAACTGGTGAATCTCCAGTTGACACTGATTGTTGTTTGGATCTTTCTGGATCCGCCAAAGTTTAATTATGTAAAGTGCTGCGAGAAAAGCCTATCTCTACATCTCCTCACGCGCAGTATAGCCGGCTTGCCGAAACTCCTCCTTTATGTGTACGGTTGTGACGTAATGACCGCGCAGTATAGCCGGCTAGCCGAAACTCCTCCTTTATGTGTACGGTTGTGACGTAATGACCGCGCAGTATAGCCGGCTAGCCGAAACTCCTTCTTTGTGTGTACGGGTGTGACGTAATGACGCAAAGACATGCTCGAATTTCCCGCGGAAACCCACCAGTACCACTGGAATTAAAATCATTATTATAAGCTAACCGTTTTGAATCTAGCTACGGCAAGCAGATAGTGTTGAACATTGGCTGAATATGTTTTTTTTTAAATAATTATTTTGTATTATTTTTAACTTAAAAAAAGTTACGGACAGCAGCTTTAACTATAGATGGTCAGATGGCTCAGTCTGTTGTGATTGTTATAATCTGCTCCGATTGGTCAGATTTACAGTCTGTTGTGATTAGTCAGATGACCCAGTCTGTTGTGATTGGTCTACTCTGCTCTGATTGGTCAGATGGCCAGTCTGTTGTGATTGGTCAGATGACCCCGTCTGTTGTGATTGGTCTACTCTGCTCTGATTGGTCAGATGGCCAGTCTGTTGTGATTGGTCAGATGACCCAGTCTGTTGTGATTGGTCTGCTCTGCTCTGATTGGTCAGATGGCTCAGTCTGTTGTGATTGGTCAGATGACCCAGTCTGTTCTGATTGGTCTACTCTGCTCTGATTGGTCAGATGACCCAGTCTGTTGTGATTGGTCTACTCTGCTCTGATTGGTCAGATGGCCAGTCTGTTGTGATTGGTCTACTCTGCTCTGATCGGTCAGATGGCTCAGTCTGTTGTGATTGATCTACTCTGCTCTGATATTCTATAAAAACATAATAAAAAGTGATAAGAAGAGATCCAAAACCTTTGACTCAAAATCTATTTGGCTTTATCCAATGTTTAGATTTCTGTTTCTGGAAATACATGCATATCTGTGCATATTTAATTAGATAATGCCACATACATCATAACATTTCAGAAAACTTTTAATATGAAACAATTCTCTTAATGCACTGGGATTTAATAAACAGTGTCAATTATAGTGGTGTCTATTAGTTAACATTTTTACCCTATTCACCTGTGGTGTCTTGTCTTAATACAACATTTGATATTTATTTTAATTTAATCATATTATCACAATGCGAAAAAATAAGAATCAAATATGATTCCAAATATTTTTTTGTACTATGAATGACATCGCTAGAAGTTAAAAACAACAACAACTGGGCAGTGTAAGTCACTCTACCTTCATCCCTGTATATCAGTAACAAAAAATCCTCTGAAGTAAACTCTTCCAAGTCGTCTTCAAACAAACCCTGACTTTTTTTCCCATTGAAAATTCTCCCTTAGAGTCACACAGGCTTTGAGTGTTTTGAAGCCGAGCAGATTTTTGTGCGCTCTGTTGATTTTATGCTAACATCTGTAATGCTGTAGGTCTTTCCTGCTTGGATATAAGATCTGAAAAGTGAGAGAAGCATGTGGCCTAACACGTCTCATATCTGCTCCTTTTAGCATTGTTCATTTCATTATCATCAAGAATATTACTGACAACAAAAGTTATTCATTCAAACATACTGCTGAGACAACAATCCATTAGTAATGTGTTCTGGAAGATGTAAAATACATAAAGAATTTATTCTAAATCACATCTTGCAGGAAAGGCATGTTAAGAAGGTAGAGTTTAATGTTTTTTTATATAATAAACTGCCGGGGTCAAGTGAAGCACAGAAGACTTGATTCAATTCGTAAAGATATCTACTTATGCAATTTTCAGTTCCATATTGGAGTGTGAGTGTGAAGTTTCGGTCATTTGTAGTGGACTTGAGTACCATATGGATGAATATTCAATTATGAAGAGAGCCATCTCATGAATATTCAATAAGGTTGCTTTTTTGCTCCATTGAGATATCTTCAGGCACTGTAATTTGCCATAGACAGCATCAGTTAATGCTGATCGGGACTGACAGTGCATATTTCAGCAAATCATCAAGGAAACATCCAAAGTAAGGAGTCAAGGTCTGTAAGGGCAAATCGAATCCCAACCTCAAAATAAAAATGGCTAACACGTCTCCCAAAACATCCACTTCCACGTCTCTTTCATAACAGATGCTTTCTACGAATGCAGTGCACAATGCAAATCAACAAATGATTGGCTTTACCTTCAGAAAATTTGATTTAACAATGTCATAAGGTCAACCTGAATGTTATATGAGCATTTTTATTTTGTATTTTATTTTCTTCCCCCTTGACCCCCAAATTTGGGAGCTTTCATGTTGATTTTAAGCACAACACATTCTGTTTACTGTCAATTACAATTAGAAAACCGTAATTGGACTACAGTGAGACTTTTCATCAAACTCAATTTAAATTTTCCAGACATGGCACTTAGAAAATAATCATACTCATTCTGGTAAACCGGATACAAAGGTGTCATAAAATAACTTGTACCATTGCAAAGATTATGGTTTCCTCAGTTTTTAAATCATACATTTTGTGGGGTTAACACAAATTAACATGCAAATTAACAGGGTTGCCAATTTAGCTATAACTCAGGGGAACAAATGTTGGTTTGTAGGTCATTCTGCATTCATCTTATTTTTATTTCTCAAAAAATAAAGAAATTATTATTTTATTTTTTTTTACCTTGGGAAAATAGCAACCCTATGGTTGATGCAGTCACCATTTACTATATATACATATATAGATTTTTTTATTTTATTTCTGATGTCCTTGATGAAATGAATGGAAGGTTTCCCATTCATTCAAATGATTTTCTCAGTAGCTGGGGTAAGACAAGGTTGGTGTTTTACAGATCTCCCCATCTTGATATGTCACCCTCTGGGGAAGCCCGCGAGCATCTGTCAGACCCGGAGCGCGTGTGAATCCAAACAGCACACTGTGTTACGGTTCAAATGTGACCCAGTGGTCAGATTACAGCGGTGTTCTGCCTGATGTAGCATCACTGTTTATTAACCCTCTTGCTTTCTCTTCCCGCCCTTGTTTTCTCCATGACACCGTGTGCCCAGATTCTTTGTACATGAGACTAATAGGCAGGCTATATTTGACCACACCATTAATCATAGCGGCGGCCAGGGATACTGTCAATGGGTCCCAGGCTCTAAATGGTAAATTATCTTATCTCTCCACAGGCTAACCAAACAGAAGGGATATTTATAGACGCTCTCTTGGACAGGTATGATGTTTTACATAACCCAATGAAACCGGCTGTCTGTGATATATTTTTAAAAGGTTAATATATAAATATAAAAGCTAGAGCGCCGTGACATACATCTGTTAGACGGTAATTGCACTTGAATATATTCGGCAGAGACTGCGGCATGTAAATATACATGTACCACATATTTTATTATGTATGTTGTGGTAGATTTTTCCCTACGCACCGCACCTGACTTAGGTTGAATCTGGTGTTCTTGACACCTGAAAATATTATACTCAGTTAAGTTACCTCTGAACGCGTGGGTTGACGCCTAATCTACGACGGTCTTTAGTGTTTAACCTGTAACTTTTTCCACTAAGTAACTTGCTGCGCAGCAATACAAATGAGATAGACTTCAGCAAATGTCCTTTAAATGCTTTAATCACGGCCGGGAGAGTTCTCGAGCAATTCTCAGAGAATCTCACCCAAAAAGAAGAATACATCAGGTTCTCTTATGAGAGGTTCTCTCGTATTGCGTAAGCTAGCTTATGCTACGGGAAAGATTAATCTTTTCTGAGAAACTGAAGCCAAAAAATTATCCTATAATTTTGTATCCATTGTCAACGCAGTTCAGCTGCAGCAGACCATGAGCGGGCTAGCTAGCAGCTCATTGGTTCACTCACAGGGAACTGCTTAAGCCTATGAGGAGACGCGAATGAACTCTCGGCCAATGAGAGTCTGACTTGCTCTCATTGCGTCAGAACCCGCCGAGAAGGGCGTGGTCAGAGAGTATAAATATCGGCGTCATAGGCTGTAACTCTGATTTTCATCTCTTCAGCTAGGCTACACGCATCCGCTGATCTTGAGAGAAGCTGCCGTCGTTGATAAGGCAACTCTAGCGAGCATCTGGGAGACTGAGGAAGCCGGCCGTCTTCGCCACCTTCAGCCGTCCTGCGAGCTACCGCCATCCGACGGATTTGTATCCTCCTTTTTCTAAAAAGTATATCCTTTTGTATCCAAAAAGAGCTGAGCGTCTTTTTCAAGATGTCTCTTAAAATTTCCTGCGGTTCTTGCCGCGCTCCCCTCGAGGTCGGAGACCGTCACCTCATCTGCGCTCTCTGCCTCGGATTGGAGCACGCCGAGCTCGCCCTCGCCGAGGGCGGCTGCGAGCTCTGCGACAACCTGCCGTTGTCGACCCTGCGGGCTCGACTTCAGGCCACTAAAGATGCGTCCGCGCCGCCTCTGACTTCGCCGCGGAAGAAGAAACGCCGCTCTCAGAGGCCGCCGGAACCCCAGCCAGAAGCGTTCATCCCGCCGGAGCCCGTCGCCTCCCGCTCTCCATCTCCGCCGCTTCCGGACATACAGCTGCCGCCGAGTGGCCGCTCTGTTGCCTCCGATGACGCCGCGGATATCAAGGAGTCATGTTCGCTTCTCGCTTCAGACAGTGAGGAATGGTCCGGTTCTCACGCCTCCTCGGCCCGAGAATCCTCTGGGACCCGCGCTGGTATCGAGGAGAAATTAATGCGCCTCCTCTCACAGGCCGTCGAACGCCTCGGGCTCGAGTGGTCCCCTCCCCCCGAGCAGACCACCATCCGTACCCCGCTTCGCGTTGTGGACGGAGCCGCAGAGAAGGGCTATCTCTCCATTCCCCCTGTAGAGGACCTGGTCGCCGCACATTTATGCCCGCCCTCCGCGAGATGGCGCTCATCACCCATGCTTCCCTCTAAAGCCTGCAGAGCGACTTCTAGCTTTCACGCCCGCGCTTACTCAGCCGCCGGCCAAGCAGCCTCTGCACTTCACTCCATGTCCGTCCTGCAAATTCTACAGGGTGACAAACTTCGTGAATGGGACGAGAGCGGAAGAAATCCCCCTCAGTCGCGGATTTAAGGAGCGCCACGGACCTTGCCCTTCGCGCTACAAAATCTGCCGCTCAAGCCCTGGGGAAATGCATGGCCGCCATTTGTGTGTCTGAGAGACACTTGTGGCTCACACTCGCCGACATGGGAGATTCTGAGCACGCCTCTTTCCTCAACGCCCCGCTTTCTCCATCCGGCCTCTTCGGATCTGCCGTCACGGGTATCGTCGACCGATTTTCCGAAGTTCAGAAAGCCTCCCAGGCCATGAATCTTTTTCTGCCTCGTCGCGCTAGCTCCTCTGCAGGCCGCTCACGTGACCAGCCTCCTGCACGAGCCCCACCCCAGCGCCCAGCTCAGCAGAGCCAGACTTCTCAGCGACGCCAGGGCGGCCGCCCTCGTTCTCGCTCTGACAGCCGCCACAGACCGCCGCCGCCTCGGGGGCCTCGGCCTAGGATCGCGCTGAAACTTGATCACTCGAAGTCTGCCTAACACAGCTGAGAAAAAGACGGCGCTCTCCCGCCGCGGCCGGACCGCCGTCAAAATACCGCCCTCTGTTGGTCCCCGCGCACGCGGCTACTACAGCAGTGTATTCCGCCATTCCCAAGCCGGTTTCCCTTCCCGCTTGCATGAGCACAAACGCCGTTTTCACGGCGACCCAGATAACTCACAAAAAGAGCAAAAAGACCTTTTGTGTAGAAAATGTGCCCACAACACTGTGTTCACCCATACACAAAAGCACTGTAGTTCCCGTGTCTCACACAGAGTCCACTCTCATAAAGCGGTCCCAACCCGCTCGAGTTTCAGAGTGTATAAGAGCGCCCACGAACCCGTGTGCGCGTCTCCCCTCTGTTCACTCTGTTACACGGCCCATAAACTCCTCTCTGAGTGTAAGTCCCGCTGTCATAAGCACTATGAGCGCCGCACGCAGCCCGCTATGTGCAGCGACGGGGACCAGGTAGCCATTCACCCCCTAGCGCTACGCTCAAGAGCGTGGGAAGCTATTCCGGGAATTTCCCAGTGGGTGCCAAACACAATAAAGCTAGGCTATTGCTTACAGTTTCACCGCCGCCCTCCAGGTTTTCGAGCGCAACTAGAAACTACTGTGAACCTGGAAGCAGTGACGCTGCTTCGTTCAGAGATAGCAAAGCTATTGTGCAAAAGGGCTATAGAGAGAGTGCCTCTGTCTATGAGCGAGTCGGGGTTTTACAGCCGTTATTTTCTTGTTCCCAAAAAAGACGGCGGCCTCAGACCAATCTTAGACCTCAGAGTGCTGAACAAAGCTCTCATGAAGAGACCGTTCAAAATGCTCACTATCAGAAAACTCCTCGCGCATGTGCGCCAGGGGGACTGGTTCATTTCACTAGATCTGAAAGATGCTTATTTTCAGATTCAGATAAATCCCCTTCACAGGCCCTTCTTACGTTTCGCCTTCGAAGGCCAGGTTTATCAATACACAGTCCTTCCGTTCGGCCTATCCTTGGCACCCCGTACGTTCACGAAGTGCATGGATGCGGCGCTCGCCCCCCTGCGGAGTCAGGGGCTGCGAATACTGAACTATTTGGACGACTGGCTGATTTTGGCACAATCACAGAGAGAGATACTGTCTCATCGTACAGTTCTCCTCAACCATCTGAAAGCTTTGGGCCTCTCTGTCAACTGGACAAAGAGCGCACTACAACCCAGTCAGACTATCTCCTTCTTGGGTATCAATGACGGTCACAATGACGGCTCGCCTATCATCACAGCGCGCGCGCCGTGTTCAGCGTCTCGCCGCATCTTTTCAGATGAACAGACTCACACCTCTGAAAACTTTTCAGAAGGCGTTGGGCTACATGGCCTCAGCCTCCGCGGTGCTCCAGCCGGGATTACTGCGCATGCGCCCGCTTCAGCTCTGGTTGAAGAGCCGTGTGTCTCACCGTGCGTGGACCACGGGCCGCCAGCTGATAAAGGTAACGCAGACCTGTATTACAGCTCTGCAGCCATGGACTGTGACAGAATGGTTTCAGCGGGGCGTTTCCATGGAGACCTTTTCTCGCCGAAAAGTCATCTCGACAGACGCATCCAGCACGGGTTGGGGTGCGGTCTGCGAGGGCTCACCGGCCTTCGGCCCCTGGTCAGCTCAAGAGAGCCTCCTTCACATAAACTGTTTGGAGATGTTGGCGGTCGAGAACGCGCTCACGCGTTTTCTCCCGCTCGTTCACGGTCACCACGTGCTGATCCGTTCGGACAATATAGCCGTGGTCACCTATCTAAACCGTCAGGGCGGAGTCAGATCCAGGAATCTCTTCCGGCTGACAGAACGCATATTAGTTTGGTCTCAGTGTCACCTGCTCTCGCTCAGAGCGACGCACGTGCCGGGCCATCTGAACGACGGTCCAGACAGTCTGTCCAGGAACCCCATTCCTCCCGGGGAATGGTCCCTACACACTCTTACAGTCCAAAAGCTGTGGCGAATATTCGGCAGAGCAGAGGTGGACCTCTTTGCCTCAGAAGAAAACACCCACTGCCCAATATTTTTCTCAAAGAGCGAGGACGCGCTAGCCCAGACCTGGCCCAGCCGCCCGCTTTATGTATTCCCTCCGGTTTCTCTGCTACCACAGGTGCTTCAGAGAATCAGGGAAACACGCCACTCGGTGCTCCTCATAGCTCCGCGTTGGGAGGGTCAGACTTGGTTTCCGGAGCTCACTCAGCTGTCACAGACAGCCCCGTGGCCCATTCCAGTCAGAGCAGATCTCCTTTCTCAAGCTCGCGGCACGATCTGGCATACCCACCCACAGCGCTGGGCGCTACATGCGTGGGTGATCAACAACTACCCGTTGCTTTGCCAGAAGGAGTGTTAAACACGATCATGCAGGCTAGAGCGGCTTCTACGAGAAGGCTCTATGCGTCTAAATGGTCTGTGTTCTCTAAATGGTGCACCGACAAAAATTTTGACCCACGGTCATGCAAGGTTCCCTCCTTGCTAGTTTTTCTCCAAGAGATGTTGGACAAGGGCAGGTCCCCGTCCACTCTCAAGGTGTATGTGGCAGCCGTCGCAGCGTTCGTTGAACCCCGGCGCGGCCAGTCACTGGGCAAAGACGGCTTGGTCATCCGCTTCCTCAGGGGAGCTAGAAGGATGAACCCCCCACGCCCCCCTTCGGTGCCGATTTGGGACCTTTCCATAGTTCTCGAAGCTATGAAAGCCCCCCCATTCGAACCACTAAACACCGTGGACCTCAAATACCTCTCGCTCAAAGCCGTTTTTCTGCTCGCGCTCGCGTCAGTAAAACGTGTGGGAGACCTTCATGCGCTGTCTACTAGCGCTTCCTGTCTCGAGTTTGGGCCCAATGACTCCGTAGTCGTTCTCAAACCTAGACATGGTTATGTCCCAAAAGCGATTGGCACCCCATTCAGGGCACAAGTTATCTCCCTATCGGCTCTGCCTGCATCCGATAGCGAATCTGACTCTAATCTCCTGTGTCCGGTCAGGGCCCTGAGATTATACATTTCTCGTACTGCTCCGGTCAGACGATCTGAGCAGTTTTTTGTTTCGTTCGGTGGGCGTACCAAAGGGTTGGCCGCTTCGAAACAGACCCTATCCAGATGGATAGTTGATGCCATTGCAGCCGCATACGCGTCAAAAGACCTGCCATGCCCTCTGGGCATCAGGGCTCATTCCACTAGAGGCATGGCCTCATCGTGGGCATGGTCCAGCGGAATTTCCAGTCATGACATTTGTGTGGCAGCAGGCTGGTCTTCCCCCTCCACCTTTGTCAGATTTTACAATCTGGAAGTTCCCGCCTTGCAGGCTAAACTACTAGCTATATAGTATGTTACAGCTTTTCTGGTGAGCTGCACCGAAAAGAGTTATTCACACAGACCGGTCTCCGCTCTGTTCTTCTCTATCAGGTGCCTAAGTACTACACAATCACCGGCCCGCTCTGCTGGCCGTGTCACATGTACTTATATTCTTCCCACTCATAGGGTTCCCCGGGTTTCCCCTGGGACTCATAGTGGATGCTTAGCACGCACGGCGTTGACCAGGTGTTCCCGTAGCCTAAGCTAGCTTACACAATACGAGAGAACCTCTCATAAGAGAACGAATCGGTTACCTAACGTAACCTCGGTTCTCTCTAGATGAGGGAACGAGTATTGCGTTCCTGGCCGTGCTTGTGCTACTAGCGTTCTCGCTTCATTCTATGAAAACCAGAGTTACAGCCTATGACGCCGATATTTATACTCTCTGACCAGGCCCTTCTCGGCGGGTTCTGACGCAATGAGAGCACGTCAGACTCTCATTGGCCGAGAGTTCATTCGCGTCTCCTCATAGGCTTAAGCAGTTCCCTGTGAGTGAACCAATGAGCTGCTAGCTAGCCCGCTCATGGTCTGCTGCAGCTGAACTGCGTTGACAATGGATACAAAATTATAGGATAATTTTTTGGCTTCAGTTTCTCAGAAAAGATGAATCTTTCCCGTAGCGTAAGCTAGCTTACGCAATACTCGTTCCCTCATCTAGAGAGAACCGAGGTTACGTTAGGTAACCGATTCGTTTTATAGGATAAAGACAGACACAACAAATAAGATCATCGTGACTAACATGTCACCTTCTATCAATATGATTGGTTCAATTGGTAAAGCAAGCCCCCACCTTTTTACCCTCTGTTACTGGCATAAGCAAAATTATCTTGAATCATAAAAAAAAAAAAGAAATTTATATACAGTATCAGGGTTGCCAACTTTTGAGTTTTGCTTGGAGTGACAGACAGACAATGGATGGATACCCTGCAGTATAATGAAATGCGTCTCTCTCTCTCTCTCTCTCTCTCTCTCTCTCTCTCTCTCTCTCTCTTTAGAAAATTACATTTATAATCTTTATAACATGTTTTTTTTTTTTCAGTTCTCCCTTAAATACTGTTAGGATAATGTGTACTAGTGAATTGTTCACAATAGCAGCAGGAACATGGATTAAGAAAGTAAGTCGTTTTAATTTCATGTTAATTTTAAACAATACTTTTGGTCTATTGCCAATTACAGTTAGAAAACCGTAATTGTGCTATAATGAGACTGAATTGAACACCTCTCTGCTTCTCAAATTATCCAGACTTGGCAATTACACAATAATCATACTTGTTGTGTTACACCAGACACCAAGGCATCAGAAAAACAATACACTCGTGTCATTGCTGAGGTTGTGGTTTGCGCTCGAGGCAAGCAGAATGAATCGGTCTGGGTGCGGTCTGTGATGACTTAAAGGGGTCATATAATGCCATTTTCGTACAAGCTAATATAATTCTTTAGGGTCTAAATTAAAAGTTTGTAATATACTTTAATTAAAAATTCTCATTAGTATTGTAAGAAAACACTTATTTTACCTGGTCAAATACAGCTCTGTTTTCAGCACGCTGTTTCAGTGCATGTGCCTTTAAATGATAATGAGCTTCACTCACCCCGCCCCTCTGTTCCACAGTCTATGCTCTGTTCTGTGCGTATGTAACACAATAACCATAACGCGTTGTTCATTATAAACGTGGGATTATGAATTATATTCAGAACGTCCTACATAGAAAACATGCCATAATGTACCCTGAGAGTAAACATTAGCCGCATTCATTGTGAAGCTAGCGATTGGCAAAGATTAATATAAATATTAATATAAAGGTTAATAAAACATTACACTCACTTCAGTTCTTCTCGAGGTGCAGGAACACGAATAGTTGGTATCGATTCCTTTTTTCAGGAGCAGCTTCTTAGCAAAACCAGCTTTATACCTCCTCGAAAGCAGTCTGGTGTGAAATGACTCGCGCAAACATGAAAGCATTGACGTTGATCGTGGGGAATATTCCCTTCGAAAACAAACTCAGCCACTGTGTCTTCAGCGGTTCGGATTTAGGAACATTAAAATGACTGTTGTGTTCCTTATTGCACCCAAGAACAGAACACCACTTCGCTTAGACTCCATTCTGCTCAGTGACAGTGCTCCAGTGTACATTTCGGCACAACATCGGTCCGCGCGTGCATGATTGACAGCTCACTCACGAGCGAGGGCGGGTCTGTGTTGAAACGCTGCTGTCAATCAACAATCGTGGGAGGGGCGTGCGAGCTTGTGACGTCACAAGCTCGAACGGCTCGATTTGAGGCAGGGGAAAACATATAAGGAGATTAAAACAAAACCACTGGATGGATTTTTATCATTATATGATGGTTGTGTACAGACACTGCCAACACACATTTCAGTACAATCAACTTGTAAAAGTGCATGTACCATTATATGACCCCTTTAAGAAAACCAAACTCCATCTCTGCCTACTTTTGGAACAAGACCACAATCTTGAGGATGTTGCCTAGCTCATGCCAGAGAGGGAATGCAATGAACATCCTGTAAACAGTCCATTAAGGGCTAAGTGTCCACTTAAATTACAGTTGTATCAGCCAGTGAGTGTTAGTATGCTTCAAGTTGTCAGTAGAATTAGTTTATTGTGTTTTGAGTAGCGTCGTCTGAAATGGCACATTTGCATGTATAAAAATGTAGTGTGCATGACATGAAACTGCCTCTTTTGTTAGAATGCTGCAGCTTTCAATCAGCTCTACAGAGACTCTAATATTTGGTTGATAATTACAGCCTGTTGAGTGTCATTTGTATCACAGTTATAATGAGCCAAGTTCAGTTGTTTACAAAGTGTTTCAAAAAGCACAAAGTGCTCCAGACTCATATATTCTTGTTTTTATTGAGCAGCCTCTTTGTTTGTTTGTTTGTTTGTTTGTTTGTTTGTTTGTTTGTTTGTTTGTTTGTTTGTATTTATTCATTCTTCAACTTCAGACACTTTTATATCTAGATGGATGGATGGATTGATTGGTTTTGTGTGTTGTATTGGTTTGTTTATCGAGTTTTATCCTTCAAATGCAGACACTTATTATGTCCCGATGGATGGATTAATGCATTGGTGGGTTGGATGGATGGATAGATAGATGGATGGATGGATGATTGGATTGGATGGATGGATGGATAGGATTGATTGGATGGATGGATGGATAAATGGATGGATGGATGGATGGATGGATGGATTGGATTGGATTGGATTGGATGAATAGATGGCTGGATGGATGGAATGGATGGATGGATTGGATTAGATGGATGGATTGGATTGGATTGGATGGATGGATGGATGGATGGATGGATGGATGGATGGATGGATGGATAAATGGATGGATGGTTGGATGGATGGATTGGATGGATAAATGGATGGATGGATGATGGTTAGATTAATGGATGGTTGGATGGATGGATTGGATTGGATTGGATGAATAAATGGATGGATGGATGGATGGATTGGATTGGATGAATAAATGGATGGATGGATGGTTGGATGGATGGATTGGATTGGATGAATAGATGGATGGATGGATTGGATTGGATTGGATGAATAGATGGCTGGATGGATGGATTGGATGGATGGATGGATTGGATTAGATGGATGGATTGGATTCGATTGGATTGGATGGATGGATGGATGGATGGATGGATGGATGGATGGATGGATGGATGGATGGATGGATGGATGGATAAATGGATGGATGGTTGGATGGATTGGATGGATAAATGGTTGGATGGATGATGGTTAGATTAATGGATGGTTGGATGGATGGATTGGATTGGATTGGATGAATAAATGGATGGATGCATGGATGGATTGGATTGGATGAATAAATGGATGGATGGATTGGATTGGATGGATGGATGGATGGATGGATGGATGGATGGATGGATGGATGGATGGATAGATGGATTGGATTGGATGAATAAATGGATGGATGGATGGATGGATGGATGGATGGTTGGATGGATGGATAAATGGATGGGTAGATTGTATGGAATGAATTTGATTGTTTCACCCTTGTCCCAGATCTGAACTTTCACTCTAAAACTATAAGAAGTAACCATAAAAATACGAAAAACAAAACAAAATTTGATTTTTTAGAAATTTGAAAATAGTTTTTTTCTATAAAAAATTGGCATAGATAATTTCGACAAAATTTTTGCCCGAATAATACTTTTGCAACATTGAGATAAAATGATCCGTGTGTGTAGAGACAACAAAATCAAAGGTAAAATGTGTTTGTGTGTGTGTGTGCTGTGTGTGTCATGTCCTAAAATTGTCAAATTATGCACAATTTTTTTATATATATATATATATATATATATATATATATATACACTCACCGGCCACTTTATTAGGTACCCCATGCTAGTAACGGGTTGGACCCCCTTTTGCCTTCAGAACTACCTCAATTCTTCGTGGCATAGATTCAACAAGGTGCTGGAAGCATTCCTCAGGGAGTTTGGTCCATATTGACATGATGGCATCACACAGTTGCCGCAGATTTGTCGGCTGCACATCCATGATGCGAATCTCCCGTTCCACCACATCCCAAAGATGCTCTATTGGATTGAGATCTGGTGACTGTGGAGGCCATTTGAGTACAGAGAACTCATTGTCATGTTCAAGAAACCAGTCTGAGATGATTCCAGCTTTATGACATGGCGCATTATCCTGCTGAAAGTAGCCATCAGAAGTTGGGTACATTGTGGTCATAAAGGGATGGACATGGTCAGCAACAATACTCAGGTAGGCTGTGGCGTTGCAACGATGCTCAATTGGTACCAAGGGGCCCAAAGAGTGCCAAGAAAATATTCCCCACACCATGACACCACCACCACCAGCCTGAACCGTTGATACAAGGCAGGATGGATCCATGCTTTCATGTTGTAGACGCCAAATTCTGACCCTACCATCCGAATGTCGCAGCAGAAATCGAGACTCATCAGACCAGGCAACGTTTTTCCAATCTTCTATTGTCCAATTTCGATGAGCTTGTGCAAATTGTAGCCTCAGTTTCCTGTTCTTAGCTGAAAGGAGTGGCACCCGGTGTGGTCTTCTGCTGCTGTAGCCCATCTGCCTCAAAGTTCGACGTACTGTGCGTTCAGAGATGCTCTTCTGCCCACCTTGGTTGTAACGGGTGGTTATTTGAGTCACTGTTGCCCTTCTATCAGCTCGAACCAGTCTGGCCATTCTCCTCTGACCTCTGGCATCAACAAGGCATTTCCGCCCACAGAACTGCCGCTCACTGGATGTTTTTTCTTTTTCGGACCATTCTCTGTAAACCCTAGAGATGGTTGTGCGTGAAAATCCCAGTAGATTAGCAGTTTCTGAAATACTCAGACCAGCCCTTCTGGCACCAACAATCATGCCACGTTCAAAGTCACTCAAATCACCTTTCTTCCCCATACTGATGCTCGGTTTGAACTGCAGGAGATTGTCTTGACCATGTCTACATGCCTAAATGCACTGAGTTGCCGCCATGTGATTGGCTGCTTAGAAATTAAGTGTTAACGAGCAGTTGGACAGGTGTACCTAATAAAGTGGCCGGTGAGTGTATATATATATATAAATATAAATACATAAATAAATAAATAATAGTATGTTACGAAGTTGTAAATTAAGATTGTATGTGTATGTTTAAAAAAAATAACATTTCGTTGCTTTGTAATTATTTGTGAATTCTACTTGCAAAATCTGAGAGAAAATTGTCAATGTAATTTTCTCAGTGTATTGTGGCTAGATAAAATACTAGCAATGAAAAAAGCCTTTTTCCTACAGAGTCAGCCATTTCAATCCAAAAAATTTATTTTCCAGCACAAAATGCAATCAAGCACAATACAACATTTGAGATTTCAGAAACAAACGGCAGAATTCTCCTGAAAAGTGTCTAGTTGGCGTCCCCAGCTGGCTGTTAAAATTTTCTCCCTGCATTTCGTAAAACGCATTGTTACCCCTGCCTTGCGTGAAGAACGTCTTATATGTAAACAATCTGTCTTGTTTGCGAGCCGGCGTCTACAGGCAAGCAGTGAAGCTAAGCAGAGAAGTTTAATGGGGCGTCCCTCAGGGCTCCGTGTCTGTCACTTTACACTTTTTGAGTGTGCGGTAATGGCAGCCCACTCTTTCCCTTACTAAAACCGACTAAAAGCTTGCCACTACAACCTTTGTGAACGGTTCGTGTTGCAGAATCTGTTCTAAGGGGTTTGCCGTGGCTGTACAAAACTCTTTGACATTGCTGTAGAAGAGAGATGCTTGTCAATCTCGCTATTTAAATGACCGTCTCCATGGCAACAGCACGAAAGGGCGGGGGTGGGGGGAGGAAGTAGGGAAATTTATGAATGTTTGATATTTACTGAAGGTTTGATGGTGGACTGAAAAGTATTACATGAAATCGAGGAGCAGTTCAAGGGAAATGAGTCTGTAACAGTATTGCATTTGAATTGTTTACTTACCATCATTGAATAGATGGATGTGATGCCCTAAAAAAAGATTTCAGTCTGTACATGTTCCCATTTATTTTCAGTTTTTGAAAACAGAACTCAGTCTTTGACTCTCTGAATATCGGAAGAGGACCTTAGAGAGCGTCTCCGCTGGAGTGTGACCCAAATTCATTAGCCGCACGTTGCCTCCATTAGCTTTCCTCGCTCGCAAGCATGTTTAAAGCAGAAGCCTTTAAAACCCAACTATACGGAAATTTGCCTGAACGTACAGCATGTGAGGAAAGCTGCTATCAGCCATTTTTTCTGCAGCTAAATACAGAGAATAGTTTTTTTTTTTTTTTAAGGGTATTTGTTTTGAACACTTGTAGCTGTAGCTCAACTGCTATTATGCTAGCACTAGCAAGGTTTGATTCCCAGGGAACTTAGACAACTTTAGGTAACGATGTGCAAATGAAAATTGCTTAAAGTAACAATGCAAAATAGCTTAGATCAGGTGTTTTGTTGTTGTTTTTAAATTGTATAGCTTTTCCTCTAACTACTTTTCCAACAAATTGTGCTGTATTGCAAAAACAGGCCACTTTTTTTCCAGATTATGAACTATAAAACAATTGACAGCCAATCAGAATCCATCCTGCTGTAAAGAGCTCGAGCATTTAAAGTGACAGGCAACAAAACGGAACATTATCGTCCATGATGTGAATGAGCCTTTTCTCATATGAAGTCAGATAAAGTCTGATTCATTTTAACATATCAGTTGTTTTTTTTCGACAACATATTAAAATTCAACTTTTTGAAACCATTTTCTATATATTACAATTATGAATAATTATTGTCATTCTTATAATAATATATATCATTATTATAACCTTTTTAAATAAATGTTATTTATTATTATAAAACGTGCATTCATGTTAAGCATGATTCATTATTAATAATAAATTACATTGATGTTAATAATAACTATTTATATTGACGTTTTATGACCTTATGTAACCTCATGTAACATAAAGTTCATTGTTAGTTGATGTTTGCCCAGGTCCATTAAATAATATTATTAAATCAAGTACATCTTTTTATGTTTATTAGTCAAGAAAAGTCATAACAAAATGGTGCAGAAATGTAGTTAAACTGCTGTTTGTGACTATTTTTGATTCAGTTATATAAGCATTTCTAGTTTTATTAGTTGCATTTTGTTTGTGTTATGTTGAACAAAAATCTTATAGGTGAGCAAGTTTTCAAGTTTAATGCTCTGTAATTGATACCCTTGTTAATTTTTGGACTTGTAGTCTTGTAGTTTGTAAAGCCTCGGTTTCAAAGCGGCTTCCTCGACACTGGACTCTGTACACCAATGCCAGAACCTTTTAAATGTGCGCGACACAATCGAAATGTTCCCTGCACTCATGAAACACAGAAATGCTGCTCGCTCACAAGAAAACATCAAGAAGGAGCCGAGCAAAGCTAGAGGAGCTCGCATTTCGGGTTGATCTTTCTTCCTTTGAGTCTTTTCTCCTCTTGAAGTGTCCTAGTTCCCCACCCCGGCCCAGTGAAGCCTGGCACAGCGCGGGGAAACAGCAACTGAAGGGTTCAGACAGTGAGTGTTCAGCTCAAGGAGGCCTCGGGGGTGTTTTTCATCAGCCGCTGTGAACGCGGGACACCAGCACACAGATTAGAGTCGCTGATAGAGTCTTGTGTGGGATTTCACTGATGAGGGCTTGAGACTAAGGCACTTCAGCGACGCTCTTCCGGGACGATGCCGAATGCAGAGATGGAGAGGCTGGGTTTGTGATCTAAACAGCTGTATATTGTATTTTAAGTTGTGAAAACAAGTGCTTGTCTTAGTGGTGATCGCTAGGGTTAGCGGTGCTGAATGGGGCGGATATTGAAGGAGGGACCCGGGCCGTATCATGTAGGGGACTCTTTTGACAATTAGGCAACCACCCAGAACACCAGAGCAACTGCATATTAATGCATTATAAACACTCTGAATACATTTTCCATCATTATTATTAACAACATCGGATAACTCGAAAGCAGTCTGCACTGTTTATAATAATGTTTATTAATAATAATAATAGTTGTTGTCTAATAATAATAATATTTTTGCTGTTGTTGTTGATAATAATGATTGAAGCGTTGTCCAAATAATATTTTTTGTTAATAATAATAATAACAACTTTTTATTTTTACTATTATTATTATTATTATAATTATTATTATTGTTGTTGTTTTTGCTGCTGCGCTCTTAATAATAATAATAATATTATTAACAACATCAGATAACTCGAAAGCAGTCTGCACTGTTTATAATAATGTTTATTAATAATAATAATAATAATAATAGTTGTTGTATAATAATAATAATAATAATATTGCTGTTGTTGTTGATAATAATGATTGAAGCGTTGTCCAAATAATAATTGTTGTTAATAATAATAATAATAACAACTTTTTAGTTTTACTATTATTATTATTATTATTATTATTGTTGTTGTTGTTTTTGCTGCTGCACTCTTAATAATAATAATAATAATAATGTTGTCCAAATAATGATTTCTGTCATTAATTATAATGTCAAAATAAGATTTGTTGTTAATAATAATAATAATTATATTTTTTATTATTTTTATTATTATTGTTGTTGTTTTTGTTGCTGCACTTTTTAATAATAATAGCATTCATTAATTCATTAAATTTAACACCATATCAGCAGCAATGGCTATATTCATGGCAAAATCAACAGTATTTACATTTTTTTAAATACTTATGACTATCCATTGTTTACAATCATTTAACAATTTTGTCTTAAAAACAATCAATATACAAAAACATGCTTATATAACAACAGTGATAATAGCAGTTATATAGAATCTTTTAATTTAATATATGATAGAAATTCTAAAATGATTCCTGGAGAAACCTTTTTAAAAATGTCCATTAATGTATTTTTTTAATAAAAACGTTGACGAATATCATTGGACATTCCATTAAAATGTGTTTTACACTCAAGAAATTCTGACACAAATCACAAACTGGTTCCTCTTTCAATAAATATGAATGAGTCTTGAGTGACCAATTTGACATCTCCTATATATACGACCTGGTCTATTTTCAAAATAATAACAATAACTCCTTGATTTATTTCTGGATTCCCCTCATATAGTTTGTCATATGCATTCGTTCCATTCCATTTGCCATTTATTGTAAACGTACAGATTCAATATGGGTTTATCATCCGATGCTGGTATATTACGATCTGTCATCTCCATCTGAAGTGCTTCCTTCGCGCTTTATCTGCCTGTTTATTGCCAGCCAGTTCCATATCAGCCAGTATCCAACAAAATAAACATATTCAAATCTTAAAAGTGTCCACTTTTCCTATGCTGGTAATTGTAGGATGTTCAGTTTTCTTCAGTTTTGACCTCTGAGCGACATAGCTTCCTAATATGAGCGGGTAAAATACAAGTAAAGAGTTGAAAAGAATAATCTGTGCTGCTAAACTATTATA
The DNA here is from genome assembly GCA_031834385.1 of Semotilus atromaculatus. Lineage (NCBI taxonomy): Eukaryota > Metazoa > Chordata > Actinopteri > Cypriniformes > Leuciscidae > Semotilus > Semotilus atromaculatus. Next base: position 24,044,580 of record JAULUF010000013.1, on the reverse strand, counting down.
AAATTACCATTAAAGGATTAGTTCACTTTTAAAAAAAACTTTTGCTGATAATTTACTCACCCCCATGTCATCCAAGATGTCCATGTCTTTCTTTCTTCAGTCGAAAAGAAATTAAGGTTTTTGATGAAAACATTCCAGGATTTTCTCCATATAATGGACTTCAACAGGACCCAAATGGTTCAAGGTCCAAATGACAGTTTCAGTGCAGCTGCAAAGGGCTTTAAACGACACCACACGATGAATAAGGGTCTTATCTTGCGAAACCATCGGTCATTTCAAAAATAAATAAAAAGGTTTAAGTTTTATAAGCACAAATGCTCGCCTTGCTCTGTTCTGTGATGCGCGTTCATCACTCACATAATACGCAATTACATTGAAAGGGTCACACGTAGGAGTCAGTGTTTACAAATGTGAGGAAGAAGGACCATATACACATAAATGTCTTTGTGTCAGTTTATTGTTTTAAATGCCCATTTCGTGTGCGTATCCTGGGTGTTTTAATATTAAAAAGGCTAAAAAGAAATTTTCGTCAGGACAGAAGCGTGACCTTTTCAACGTAATTGCGAATTACGTGAGTCACGAACGCGCATCACAGAACAGAGCAAGGCGAGCATTTGTGCTTATAAAACTTAAACTTTTTTATTTATTTTTGAAATGACCGATGGTTTGTCTAGATAAGACCCTTATTCATCGTCTGGTGTCGTTTAAAGCCCTTTGAAGCTGCACTGAAACTGTCATTTGGACCTTGAACCGTTTAGGGTCCATTGAAGTCCATTATATGGAGAAAAATCCAGGAATGTTTTCATCAAAAACCTTAATTTCTTTTCGACTGAAGAAAGAAAGACATGGACATCTTGGATGACATGGGGGTGAGTAAATTATCAGCAAAAGTTTTTTTAAAAGTGAACTAATCCTTTAACCAATTGGCAATCTAACCTAAATTCGAGGTTGTGATAAAATGGAGTCAGATAAGTTTAATTGGAACTAAATTACTTTGCCACGTGGAAAAGACAGTAACGCGCATTGGACCGATTTAGATGGGCTTGCAGTATCAATCATGGAATCTATTCTCACGGAAAAGGTACACATTTTTCATGAATTTATTCGCTAATTGGTCTGAATCAGAATTAAAAATTCAGTAAATCACAACTGGAAAGGTTGTGGGATGACAGTGTAATCATTGGTCATAAAGTGTGGGATCCCTGACCTTTGCCGCCGCATTACAGTCTCAGCTCCTTCGACACAGACTGTAAATATGTATTTTTGATGAGAGCTGCTGAACATGTGCTGTCAGACGTGAGACCGTCATCAGCCTGCGACTGAGCTATCTCGTCTTCAGTGAACAGAGAAACGCTGCATCTGTCTGTCAGCGGTGCTTTCAGCTCTCTAAAGTCCAGTGTTTTATTGTGTGTGTGGTCTGAAGGGACACACACACACCGTGAAATGCGGCTACTCTCAAGGCTGGAGTGGATGAGGTTACCCAGGGCTCATTCATTATTTTAGAGCTTGTAGTTGTTTTGTGGCCGTGCAGGCGGATGAATCGCAGGTCCCTTTTTGCTTGGCCACAAGGAGAGTTCATGGAAAGTCTCGAGATTAAAGATCTACATTTCGCACATCAAAAAAATCTGAACTGGATAGAACTAAAACTGCTTTAAATGCCTGTACACTCTTAGAAAAAAGGGTTCATTGGGGTTCTATATATGAAGCATAGGGTTCTTTACTCAACTCCAAAGAACCTTTTATGCTAAAAAGGTTCTATAATGACAAGAAAGAACCCTTTTGGCACAAAGTTTCTTTATAGGCTATTATTCATTCATATATTACATTATTCTGCAACATTTTGTAGTTGTAATTAAATTATTGTTTATTAAACTGTTCTAGTAACTTAATATCACATTTTAATCTTGCTGATTTTTGGAGGAGAACAACTGAAATGGCACTCTTCTTGTGATATTGATTAACTACAGAAAATTATATAAATATATACATTTTCGAACCCCCATATCTTGAATTTTGTGATCATTCACATGCATTTTAGGGTATTGATGTTTGTCAATAATATGAAATATTTAAACCGGAAAGGACAAAACAAATGATAATGAATGAACCCCTAAAAGGTTCCATATAGAACCTTTTGCCTGGTTACAAAGAACCCTAAAGGGTTCTTTTTATTGAATCCTTAAAAAGGGTTCTGTATAGAACCTTTTAAAGGTTCCAAATACGCAGCGCTGATAGAACCTTTTAAGGTTCTCTATAGAACCTTTTCTTCTAAGAGTGTAGATTTGATTTAGGACCAAACCATTCTTTGAATCTTTCTATCATTAAGACAAACTCGAAGATGTTGGTTTGAATCATATATATATATATATATATATATATATATATATATATATATATATATATATAATTTTATACAATTTATTTGTTTGGTTTTTTTATTCATAATAATAACAATAATGATATAGATTTTTTAAAAACGATCAGCCAAATAATCACATTTTCCCCACCTTGGATTTTGTTGTCAGCAATATCCATTATTGTTGCAGTAATTTAAAAAGCATGTCGCGTGCGGAAAGCGTTCCATAATCGGTATGAAGCCTTTCTATGCGCAGTCACTGATCCGTGCTGACATCTGAGCAAGTATAACTATTTAAAAGCCAAAAGAGTCATCAAGTAGCCAATCGTAACACACGTGTTCAATCACGGCCTCTCGTTTCCCCTCTGCTGAATGTGCTTTCAAAAAAGCCTGGTTAGCGTTTGTTTCCTAGCGTACTGATTCCGAACATAATCACCAATCATACCCCTAGCAGGTGCGGGCTGTTGCAATAAATCTCATTATGTGCCTTTTATGCATTCATTTGCATAATCCCAGCCTACATTTGCTTTCTGACTGGAACATCCGTAATTATAAATGCACAAGGATTAACCTACACCAAATTTTCACTTCCTCACCGATTTAAGGAGCACCACCGAGCAACATGCACACTGATTCTGCTTGTTGGTGGTCAGCATGTACAGGCCACCTGGGCTGAGGAGGAGTCACGTGACACGGAGAGCAGCTGGGGGAATGACAAAGGTTGATAAAGGGACAAAGAGTCTGCTTTGACCTGCAGGTGTTGTTGTCGGCTCTGAATGAACTTGCGTAAACACACTTCTGTGTCCTGACCCGGAGCGACACATAAGTGAAAGTTGAAGCAAGAAATCACAGGCAATCTAAATATGTTTACGGGAGGAGACATAGGCATCACTACAGTTTGGTGGGTTTGGGACTGAGCAGGGGTGCGTTTCCCGAAAGCATGGTCGCGAGTTCTGTCGTTATTAACATAGTTCATTCGCACACAGCATCGCAGAGTTGGTTAGAACCTGTGGTTAGAAGCAGAGTCTCTTGTTTGCATGACGTGTGGACTCAATAAATCCTTATCTTGAGCAGAATTAGCGATCTGACATTCAGTACAATCTATATCTTTTATTTCGGATACATACAAATGTAATTTACATCTTTTAGTTTGTCAAGAGATTTAAAGCGTCATTTTTGAAGAGCGCGCGTGCGTGAACGTGCTTTAGTACGTAAGAACGAGCCTATGATTGAATCTGGAAATGAAGCAAAATAACTGAGAAAAATGAGAGATTGTACTCGGATACCATGTCTGTAATTTATAGGAAAACATCTAGCATTAATTCGATCTCAAACAGATTCAATAAAAGCTAGGAAATGACTAGCTAGGAAAGAACAACATGCTAGCAGGAGTCTATAAAGTGACACGACAGGGTGGACATCTTATGTTTAACATGTTTTATAAGTCTTCTAAAAATGAAAACAATGTGAGGAAAGTTCATGACTAATACTTCTGGAGTAAGTCATGTGATTTTTGTTCATAAGGTTATGATTTTAAATGGTAAGTAACAGCAAAGTGCTTCAAATCTGTGTGTTTTTTAAATTACTGTGATTCATAGGTACTAATAAAAATCAGATTTTTTTTGTTAACAGGATACATCTAATGTATATAATGTAAAGTAGGTTACACTTTATTTTAAGGTGTCATTCTTACAGTGTAATTATATATTTAAGTACTGCGTAATAATAATTAAACTACATGTACTTACTATAGGATCAGGGTTTGGTTGAGAATTAGTTGCATGTAATTATCATTATTTACTGTTATTACTATGATAAGTACATGTAACATATGTAACAAGGACACTGTCAAATTAAGTGTTACAGTAAAATATTTAGTATTGTTTACCAAATTCACCAAACTGCAGGAGTGACCCAAATATAAATGAGTGACTTATTAATTGTCACAGCTAACTGCTTATGGCCACTATCTTGCAAATAATCTAATGAATATTAAATGTGTGTATATCGAATGAAAAAAAATCCATATGAATATTACCGACTTCAAATTCGACTGTACTGTTGCACTACAACAAAGCAGGTGCTTTTTGTACATGAATATGCCGTTTCAGTGAAAAAGCATGCAATCCTGAGTTTAGGATACTGTGCATGCATGAGTGTTGACCCATGTTTAATGCAGGGCGCTGTTTTATTTATGCCATCTGTGGCCTTCCCGTGTGGATTTAGGTCAGTGAACGCAGGTGTCTCAGATTTTATAGCGATTGCGATGGTGTCTCTTCCTTCATACTGCGCTGTACACACGCATGCACTTCGAAGCGTAGGATCAGACATATACATGTGTGTCATACAGAAAGTGCCATTTTTATGTGTTGGTACCACCAACGCTTAGCTTTGTTTGTTTTGTGAGGATGCATGGAAGTCTGGATTGCAATCAAGCTAATTTGCAATGCATGCGTAGTTATTTTTTTAGGATTAGTCATGCAGGTTAAGCATTTCAGACCGCTTACATGCTACATCCTCGTCTATAGATATTTTAAATGTAAATGAAACACAATACATTCCAAATAGATCCACCCATCACTCTGAATTAAGTGGGATGCTTTGTGTCGTCAAGTGGGTTTCAGAAAAATGCAGTGTTGCAACTGACCTTTCGTCTGGATGAGACTTCATTTACTTTTTTTAATGCTCAATGCTGGTCTTATTCTTTGGTGCATGTTATTCCAAACAAAAAGATATCAGTTTCATGAATAAAATTGTAATGTCAAGAGCAAAGTAGCAATTGGGGGAAACAATTGCGGCTTCTTTTCTTGTAATTGCGTGAAACAAATGGCCCAACTGCAAGAAAAAGTTTAAATGAACAGAAATATAGTTGCAAATGTGAGATATAGGCACATTGTAAAGGCAAATTATAGGCACAATTATCACAGTCGGAACTGATAGAGATATATTTGCATTGTAAGATATAATATAAAAAAAAGAGAAACAGTAGCAATTGCAAGATATAAAGTATGAGAAACAAAGTTGAATATATAAAGTCAAATTGGGATATGTAAAGTCTCAGTTACGAGAAACAGTTGCAATTGTGAGACATGAAGTCACATTGAGAGATGTAAATTACTAGAAAGCTACAATTACAAGAAAAAGCATAGTTGCACATACATGATTAGTCAAATTGTAATATATACAGTATATACTATATATATAGTTGAAAATATGAGAAACAAAGTCACAGTTTTAAGATATGAAGTCATTTTGAGAGATATAAAGTTGCAGTTATGAGAAACAGTCACAACTGTGAAATATAAAGCCACATTGAGAGATATAAAGGGCCAATTGAAAAAGTTGAAGTTGCAAGAAACAATCAAAAATGCTTTATATAATGAGAAACAATTATGAAATTTCAATTATGAGAACAAAGTTATAATTTTTAGATATGAACTCACATTGAGAGATGTAAATTACAATAAAACTACAAGTACAAGGAAAAGTTGAAACCACTGTATGAGAAGCATGGTCCCTTATGCATGATTTATAGTCAAATTGTGATATATAGTCTCAATTACTAGAAATAAAGTTGGAATTGTCAAATTTGCGAAAAAAAAAGTCAAAGTTGCGAGATATAATGTTGCACTGAGATATAAAGTAGCAATTACAACTTTGAGAGATATAAAGTCGCATTTGCAAGAACGTTGCAATTTTGAGATATATAGTCACATTGTAAAATATAGATTTGCAATTATAATAAACAAGTCACAATTGCAAGATATAACGGGCCAACTACAAGAAAAAGTCTAAACAAATTCCCAGTTGTGAGATATTATGATACACTGAAATATAAAGTAGCAATTACAAGAAACAAAGCTGTAATTGTGAGATATGAAGTCCTTTTGAGAGATGTAAAGTTGCAATTATGAGATATATAGTCACATTGTAAAATATAGATTTGCAATTATGATAAACTAAGTCACAATTGCAAGATATAAAGGGCCAACTACAAGAAAATTCTAAACTATGAGAAGCACAGTCGCATATGCATGATTAATAGTAAAATTGTGAAAGTCTCAATTATGAGAAACAAAGTTGGAGTTGCAAAATCAGTTCACATTGTGAGATATACAGTTGAAAATACAAGAAACAGTCGCAGTTGTGAGATATAAAGTCACATTGTGATGTATAAAGTCTGAGTTATGAGTAACAAAGTTGCAATTGTGAGATATAGTCACAATATAAGATATAAAGACGCAAATGACGAGAAACAAAGTCATAACTTTGGCTGAAATGGGCTTCCAACCCACTGACATGTCTTTAATGCAGAAACCCAGCAAAGACTTCTGAAATGCTGCTAAAAACATGTTTGCTGTGACGACCGCAGAAGACTTTATTTTTCCTGCATCCCTCCATAGGGACGTTCCTCTTTCTGACGTTACCAGTGGATATAGTTGAATGCGGAGAAAATGAGTGGGTCTTTGAGAACACGATCAATGAGCTCATTGTGTCTTTGTGAAGCTGCCTTTGGTAGTTTCAAGCTGAATTACCCACTGACACCAAACCAAAAAAAGAGTCTCAAGGAAAAGAAAAGGATCTTTAGATGACAAAACGCATTGTCCTTTTGCGCGTGAGGTGATGCGAGAGAAAATGTGAAAACCTTGCCTTTCCGCCTACTGTACGTCTCCCGCGATTTCTCAGTAGTGCCAAATGTGTCACCTTGATCCAGTGTGACGGTAAACTACATCACAGCGCAGTTCGAGTCGACTTCCTCTGTTACTGTATGTGTGTCACTTTATATAATAAGTCCCTTCCTTTCTGAAGCCGCCTGACGCTTGTGTGCCGATCTGAAGCCTCTCTTGTGGCATGCGTAGGATGTTTCGCTTCCTCTATAGGTGTGACTCTCTGAACACATCAAAAAGCCGTCATTTTGAGGACTGGTTTTCAAAAACGGGGTTTTAAGGCAAAGATGTTGCTTAGAAGAGGGTTCAACCTTGGGATGAGTGTAGACTCAGTGCCAGCACAAAACTGAAATGCATCTTCAGCGCCTATTCCAGCATCCCAGATCTCTGTGTCTTTGTTTGACGGAGGAAGAACAGTAGAAGGAAACAAGACCGCAGGAATCTGGATAATAGATCGGCAGGATTAGCATATGATCACGGCAGGGGTCGGCGCACCAATTGAATTCTTATCTATTTAAATTGCGTGTTGTCATAAGGCGGCGGATTGTGGATTTGTCTGTCACCGGTGTTAATGAGGCTGTCGTAGTTGATGCGTTCAGGTGATTTAAGACCGCGGAAACTGGTTTCAGTCTGACGAATGCGGTTCAGTGTGGGACAATGTTTGTTTAAGCTTTGCAATGGCACAAAAATCCTGTGACATGCTTTTTTTTAATTCGGGCATTCTGGGAAATTTTCTGGGACACTTTGTTAAAACGATTTGACAAACTATTTTTATAGCCGCAGTAATATACCAATAAAGGACCTTGTTCACGGTTTGAATTGATTGTTTGATTGTATATTTACAGTACATATGAAAGTATTCACAGCACTTCACTTTTTATTTTTATTCCGAAATGGATTAAATGCATAATTTTCCTCAAAATTCTGCAAACAAAACCCCATTATGACAATGTGAAAGAAGTTTGTTTGAAATCTTTGCGAATGTATTTAAAAAAGTACACAAGTATTCACACCCTTTGCCATGACACTCAAAATTAAGCTCAGGGGCCGGTTGCATTTTTTCTTCAAGACTGGTGCTAACTTTTTAAAGTCAGTTACATAAAAAGGTAGATCAGTCTAATTTGAATCAGAAAGTAAGACTGATTAGCTCTTAACTAATTTCTAGTTGGCCAAATTAGTTCTTAAGACACAGTCTTAACATATAGTGGGTAAGTTTATGCAGCTGGCCCCTGGTGTTTCCACTGATCATTCCTGAGATGTTTCTACAGCTTGATCGGAGTCCGCTGGTGGTAAATTCAGTTGATTGGACAAGATTTGGAAAAGCTGTCTATATAAGGTCCCACTGTTAACAGTGCATGTCACAGCACAAACCAAGCCATGAAGTCCAAGGAACTGCCAGTAGAGTTCAGAGACAGGGTTGTAAAGAAAAACGTGATCACTTTTTTTCACGGTGTCATTACGGGATATTGTTTGTAGAATTTTGAGGAAACTTATGAATTTGATCCATTTTGGAATAAGCGCTGTGATTACTTTCCGGATTCACTGTATATACCAGGCGTGCCAATTATTCTGACCACAACTATATATATAATTACATTTACGAAATTAAAACTTACAGTCAGAATCTATTTTAAAATATTATGTTTACTGCTTCTTTTTGTGTTTAGTGTTACATAATGCGAAACATTATGTTTTTGTACTGATGTGTATTGATGCCACACTTATTCATTTGTCATGAATAATCTCATTTTCTGGTTTAATATAATAACAATTGATTCTGACTCTAAATTTTAATTGAATAAGCCACATTTAAATACAGTAAGCAGAAACCATAAACATCTAAGTACGTGACAACATCCCTTCGTGGCAAGTTCTTCCACATATTGACATATTAATCAGTAACGGTGGACATATTTCTGGTCTCATCGTATATATATATATATATTATATACTGTATATTGTCATACAGCCCAGCCCAGTTCTTGAATCGATGGATGTTTTAGACCACTTCTTGTTCGTTCGATTTTCTATTTCCCTGCAATGTTTTATAAACTCTTCTCTGTAGAATCGGTGTTCCTCATATATCGAGCTGTTTATTTCCAGGCTGCTCCGTTTCTGACTGATCCATTATTAGCCCAAATCACATCCATAAAACTCTCCCTCTTCGCCATATCATCCTTCACATCCAAACGTTTCAGATGAGAGCGAGTGTTCAGACTTATTGCTCAGTAATTAACGCTGATCAGTGCTAAGCAGCAGCCAGAGGGGTGTGTGTGTGCGTTACACAAGGTTATTTGCTGTGCGCATCACGAAACCCATTCAATATGTGATATATACTTATAATATTATTTATTTTATTAAGAAACCTGATGCAAAAGTTCATGATCAGACTGTCCTCATTGATATTTAATTTTTAAGTCATTTTGGTTTAATTTTACACAGAAAATGCCCCAAAGAGGTCAAACTGCATAATGAAGGAGAACCAGACAGTGAAACGAGACATTTAGCTTTAGTTACGGTATTCAGTGAAGGTCAAAATAAATTAGAAAAAAATAATAATTAACCACAAGATGGATTAGAGTTCTCACAGGACTTTGGGGTAGCTGAAAAACAAGATAATTTTTTTGTTTGTTTTTGTTTATTAATTAATTGATTAATTTGTTTTATTTATATAATTAAGATACTATTAAAGTTTTAATTTCAGTTATTCATTTTTTTTTTTTTGTGTGTGTTTTTGTCATTTTTATAAGTTTTTTAAAATGTGTCTATATATTTTTTTTTTCGGGCCTAAAAATGTATAATAACATGTTAATAGCATACATGTGACAAAATAAAAACAGATAAGACGCATTATGTATCTTAACAATGCAATCTTGACCTGGTGCGACTTGTTTTTAGAAAAATAAAATATAGGATATTATTTTTTAAAATATGTAATTATATTTGTATAAATGTATTTTACATTAGCAACATCGGCAGTGAATTACATTAAATGTGCATTTGGGCCTTGAAGAAAGCATTTTTTGAATCCCAGTTGGGTTGTTTTAAAAGTGACAGAAGCTTGAATGAATGCAACAGAAGTAGCTTTTATCGCTTGTTGCTTTGGACACGGTGTAGGAAGTGAATATGGTTTTTGTTATGTCAAGCATGCTGGAGTCTCTATCCATGCAGGGTCAGCATCACACATCTCAGCGGCCAAGGAAAAGCTGTAGAATTAGGTGTCGATCTCCGTCAAAGAAAGAATCATGTGTCAGTTCACTGCATTTGCACTTTGGATTTGGCAAATTAATGTGACACTCTTAGAGGTTTTCACACTTTTTCTTTCAAAATTTTTTAAGGTTGTGTGATTCGAGAGCCCACGGGAATTCAGTTATCCCGGCTGTTCGGGTTTGTGATCGTTGCTCTCATAACGTGCTAAAAATGGAGAAGGTAGAAGTCTACTATGGGCCATGAAATTCTGATCACAGTCTACACACATGTTTCCAGTGATATATTGTTGTGGTGTGATTGATTTCAGATAAAGCAACTCTTAAATGCAATGTAAAACAAAACTAACTGATTGATTTTGATTAGAGGGTGTTTTTTTTTTCTCTGATTTCACCCTTTTGTGTCCCGAGGGTGGATTTTTATTTAGCATTTTAACAATGTTTTTGTTTTACACTGGCTTAATTTTTTTGCCACTTGTAAATATTTATTTTACTTCTTGTCTTTTTACTACTTGAAAAAGTAAATATCATGAAATATGAAAATTAATTATAAAAATATGAATTATTTCTTAATAAGTTGATGTCATATTCAGTCTGGCTGTAATTTTGTCAAATTATGCTAAAGGTTTAACATTATTTATTTATGTATTCATTCATTCATTCACTCCCTCACTCACTCACTCTCACACTCACTCCCTCACTCACTTACTCTCTCTCTCACTCACTGATTCACTCTCACTGATTCTCACTCACGCACTCTCACACTCACTCCCTCACTCTCTCTCACTCACTCACTGATTCACTCTCACTGATTCTCACTCACTGATTCACTCTCACTGATTCTCACTCACTCACTCACTCTCAATCACTCACTGATTCACTCACTCTCTCTCACTCACTCACTGATTCACTCTCACTGATTCTCACTCACTGATTCACTCTCACTGATTCACACTCACTCACTCACTCACTCACTGATTCACACTCACTCACTGATTCACACTCACTCACTCACTCACTCAGTGATTCACTCTCTCACTCACTCACTCACTCACTGATTCACACTCACTCACTGATTCACTCACTCACGCACTCACTCACTCACTGATTCACACTCACTCACTGATTCACACTCACTCACTGATTCACACTCACTCACTCACTCACTCAGTGATTCACTCTCTCACTCACTCACTCACTCACTGATTCACACTCACTCACTGATTCACTCACTCACGCACTCACTCACTCACTGATTCACACTCACTCACTGATTCACACTCACTCACTCACTCACTCACTGATTCACTCACTCACTCACACTCACTCACTTATTCACACTCACTCACTGACTCACTGACTCACTCACTCACTCACTCACTCACACTCACTGACTCACTCTCACTGATTCTCACTCACTCACTCTCTCACACTCACTCACTGATTCACACTCACTGATTCTCACTCACTCACTCACTCACTCACTGATTCACACTCACTGATTCTCACTCACTCACTCACTCACACTCACTGATTCTCACTCACTCACTCACTCTCTCACACTCACTCACTGATTCACACTCACTGATTCTCACTCACTCACTCACTGATTCACACTCACTGATTCTCACTCACTCACTCACTCACACTCACTGATTCTCACTCACTCACTCACTCACTGACTCACTCTCACTGATTCTCACTCACTCACTCACTCTCTCACACTCACTCACTCACACTCACTGATTCTCACTCACTCACTCACTCACACTCACTCACTTATTCACACTCACTTACTGACTCACTCACTCACTCACTCACTCACTCTCACTCACTCACTCACTCACTCACTCACTCACTCACTCACACTCACTGACTCACTCTCACTGATTCTCACTCACTCACTCACACTCACTGACTCACTCTCACTGATTCTCACTCACTCACTCACTCACTCACTGATTCACACTCACTGATTCTCACTCACTCACTCACTCACACTCACTGATTCTCACTCACTCACTCACTCACTCACTGACTCACTCTCACTGATTCTCACTCACTCACTCACTCTCTCACACTCACTCACTGATTCACACTCACTGATTCTCACTCACTCACTCACACTCACTCACTTATTCACACTCACTTATTCACACTCACTTACTGACTCACTCACTCACTCACTCACTCACTCACTCACCGACTCTCACTCACTCACTCACACTCACTGACTCACTCTCACTGATTCTCACTCACTCACTCACTCACTCACTCTCTCACACTCACTCACTGATTCACACTCACTGATTCTCACTCACTCACTCACTCACTCACACTCACTGATTCTCACTCACTCTCTCACACTCACTCACTGATTCACACTCACTGATTCTCACTCACTCACTCACACTCACTCACTTATTCACACTCACTCACTGACTCACTCACTCACTCACTCACTCACTCACTCACTCACTCTCACTCACTCACTCACACTCACTGACTCACTCTCACTCATTCTCACTCACTCACTCACTCTCTCACACTCACTCACTGATTCACACTCACTGATTCTCACTCACTCACTCACACTCACTGATTCTCACTCACTCACTCACACTCACTGATTCTCACTCACTCACTCACTGATTCTCACTCACTCACTCACACTCACTGATTCTCACTCACTCACTCACTCACTGATTCACACTCACTGATTCACACTCACTCACTGATTCACACTCTTATTAACACTCAGTTTCACACTCACTCACTGATTCACACTCACTGATTCACTCACTGTTTCACACTCACTCACTCACTCACTCATTGATTCATTTTTTTAATTAAGTTGGTTTGCATGAAATATCCAATCATTTAATGAACAGTTTTGTATACAGTTTTTTTGAAAGTTAGCTGTCCAGTCTAGCTGTAATTTTTGTCAAATTAGTAGTTAGATTAAAATAATCCTAGAATTAAGCAAGAAACCAGAGTCAATTATATAAAATATATATATTAAAATTGATTACCATTAATATAATTCCTCCATTATCACTTCCATCACAGAATTCTGCTTAACACATATTTAGAGCTATGGCGTCCACATACCTTAGTACCCTCAGTAGAAACTCCTCAGAAGGGCACTTCCTCGTGTCTAAGGATATGGTTTTTGATCTGAATAAGCCATAAAATGGATCTGACCCTCTTCCAATTAGAGTTGCTTTATTGGGCGATCGATATGTTTGTTGTAGAAATGCAGTCAAAATGCTGGGTCTTATTCACGAAAGACGAGCAGAACTAATTTCAGTGACAATTTGCAGAAAAAAATAATGTTTTTGAATGATTTTCACAATTCATTCATGACTGGGTCCTCTTGCCTTAATTGAAACGCACCCGTGACCTTCCTAACAGGCTTTGAACTCGCACTACATTAAAGATTAAACACACTGAGGATATCGGTAATTACATACTTGCCAGAGTGCCGTTAACTGCCACATGAAATGAATCTTTGCCGTAGTACTAATGTGATATGGTCGCGGCATGAAAGCCTTCATTATAATACTTTGACAAGCTCCTTTTTTTCATACAAGAAAAGTACATCCGTGCAAGAGCTGTGCTCTCAGGCAATGACAGCTACTCGAGTTTTTAAGGACTATTATCATCCATTTCGCTTTGAATTCCCCCACCAGGACATCAACATTGAGTGTCTTTCGTACTAACCTCAGATTTTACTTTATTCTTCATTTCATCTTGAATCCCATATAAGTTTGCAGAAATACCGAATGGACTACATAATTCATGAACTACTAACATTACACTTTTATAGCTCCTTTTGAAGATCTTTATGAAGCTGTTTTTCAATTGTTATGCCTCTTTGGAGAATTCCCTCACTGTAATATGCCAATATAAAATTAAATTCTTCCATGTTTTTTTTCTTTCCAAAGCTCTACATCCAGACCACCACGCTGACCATCTCCATGAATCTGAGCGCGTCCGTGGCTCTGGGAATGCTCTACATGCCCAAGGTCTACGTCATCATCTTCCACCCGGAGCTCAACGTGCAGAAGCGGAAGCGGAGCTTCAAGGCCGTGGTGACGGCAGCCACCATGTCCTCGCGGCTATCGCACAAACCCAGCGACCGACCAAACGGCGAGGCCAAAACCGAACTGTGTGAAAATGTGGATCCCAACAGTAAGTAACAAAAGGTTTTATTCGCCGGACGTTGGGGAAGTTGATAATGTACATTTGCTCATGATGTATTCAAGGTTTTATACTAAATCTGGTGAAGACTGATGCAGTTTGGCATTAAAATCATCAAAAAATAATTAAGTTTTAGTTTGGTTTTTGAGATTTTGGATCGCATGAGCAGATGTAAGTTATCAAAACTAAATAATGTGATTTTTCACATTATTATGCATGTTTTCTGGCTTTTTGCACTTATCATGGCACTGTTAAAATTGTCTAAAGTGATGACCAATTTAATTCAACCTTTTTCTATGCAATTTATTATATATTAATGTTAAATTGACAGTTTATATATATATATATATAAACAAAAAACACTCATTTATATCTTCAATTAATAAGCCATCAACAAAACTCTAAACTCTAAAAGTTTACTCTAAAACTGTAAACTAATCGTTTACAGATTCTGAGGATAATTAAAAGAACAAATATATAAGAATAACGCATATTAACAAATTATCTGTTAAGTGTCATAATGTAATTTGTAAATGTTATAAATAAAAGGGTTAAAGGGTTAGTTCACCTAAAAGTTATTTCATCAATTACTCACCCTCATGTCGTTCAAACCCATGAGCCTTTCATTCATCTTTGAAACACAAATTAAGATGTTTTAAATTAAATCTGAGAGATTTCTGTCCCTCCATTGACAGTCTATGCAACTACCACTTTGACACTTCAAAAAGTTCACAAAGAGACTGTAAAACTAATCCATATGAATTGAGCAGTTCAGTCCAAATGTTCTGAAGAGACTTGATCGCTTTATATGATGGACAGATTTAATTTAGGCTTTTATTCACATATAAACATTGATCAGTTAACATACACAGAGGCTGACACGAGAGAGTGTAATTGATGATTTTATTTTATTTAGAATGTTTTAATGTATTATGTTATTTTACAAGAGTTCATTTATTCCTGGTATTTATAGATTTGCTGTGCAGGTGTGCTCCTTATGTAAATTAGAAAGAAAAATTAGTAGGTATCTTTTATTAAAACCACTTATAAATATTTAACCATTATCCCCAAGCTTGACCCTTAAAGTTGCTTTCCCTTTAGCCATGGGGCGTAATGGCGAGCTCATGTCCCAGGGTGCAGTGCTTGCAAGATTCATTGCAGAATGTCACCATGAGCTGAAATTATGTTGCTTTGGCCTGTTGATGTTGCAGCATGAGCTCATGTCAGAAATAATGGAATGAAGTCGTCTGCTGAGAATGACCACATTTCCTCTAATGAACACAAGATGGTGGTCCGTACACCGCAGAGAGAGAGTAATAGCGCAGGACTTGTTGAGCCCAGAGGATTAGCATGTCGTCACTGTCAAAGGAAAGCCATGAGTCTTTGAAAAAGAAATGAAATTCCAAAAGATGAAAAGTACTTTTTGTGTTGTTTATTCGGCTTTGACTGGAATTGCAGGTCTTTGCAATCTTTCAGTTACTTTTGGGATTCTCAAATAGCTACAGCACATAAAGAGAAGCAAAATAATTATGGCAATTTCAAAAATGACGCCGTCAAGGTTTTTTTTTCTGACAGTGGCAATGCTTTCCTCGCATTATTAGATATGCCATTCTTAGTTGTGAGAAATGGCATATCCAAAGTCAGAAATCCCCTCATCACCTTAGCACTTATATATGCTAAAACACACCCACCTTCTAACCTAACTTGAAATTAAACTGCCATTTTACATTTCATGACTGTTTGGACCAATCAGAACCTCTGCTTTGCTTCTATTGGACCAATCAGAAACAGCTCACCAAGTACTGTTTTTTTCCCAACAGGCTAATTCTCATAATTATTTATCAGGTAAGACCAAATTAATCTTCTACCTTTGGTTATGACCTTGCTCACTTTTTAAATGCTGGGCGAAAGGACGAGATGGAAATAATAATCTGTCTTTTGTGGCCATTAATCAAAAGTTTCACAACTTGTGATGACAATCCCACGGTGTCTCTCAGTAGAACTAGAGAATGAAAAATTAAAATCTTTATTGTACCATGTACCATTAGACATCAACATTTACAACCCCAAATCAGAAAAAGTTGGGACAATATGGAAAACACAAATAAAAAAAGAAAGTAGTGATTTCTAAATGTACTTTGACTTGTATTTCATTGCAGACAATGTGAACACAAAATATTTCATGTTTTGTCTGGTCAACTTAATTTCATTTGTAAATATACATACTTTCCCGTCATTCAGACCTACAACACATTCCAAAAAAGGTTGGGACAGGAGCAATTTAGGGCTAGTAATCAGGAAAATTGGTTAAATAATGATGTGATTTGAAAAATGTGATGTCAACAGGTGATTGTAAATATGATTTGGTACAAAAGCAGCATCCAAGAAAGGTCTAGTCCTTTAGGAGCAAAAATGGGCCGAGGATCACCAGTTTGCCAACAAATACGTGAGAAAAAACATTGAACTGTTTAAAAACAATGTTCCTCAAAGAAAGATAGGAAGACATTTGCTTATTTCACCTTCAACAGTGCATAACATAATTAAAAGATTCAAGGAATGTGGAGGAATTTCAGTGCGTAAAGGACAAGGGCGCAAGCCTAAGCTGAACAACCGTGATCTCCGATCCCTCAGGCGGCACTGCATCAAAAATGGTCATTCATCTATAAGCGATATCTCCACATGGGCTCAGGACTACTTTGGCAAACCTTTGTCAAGTACCACAATACGTAGTTACATCCACAAATGCCAGTTAAAACTGTACTGTGCCAAAAGGAAGCCCTAAGTTAACAGTGTCCTTCTCTGGGCTCGGAGGCATCTCACAGGACCATCACTTGGACCATCACACAGTGGAAACGTGTACTGTGGTAAGATGAATCAGTATTTCAGGTATTTTTGGGGAGAAATGGACGCCATGTGCTCCGGACCAAAGAAGAAAAGGGTCATCCAGACTGTTACCAGCAACAAGTCCAAAAGCCAGGGTCTGTCATGGCATGGGGTTGTGTCAGTGCCCTTGGCAAAGGTAACTTGCACTTCTGTGATGGCACCATTAATGCTGAAAAGTACATAGAGATTTTGGAGCACAATATGCTGCCTTCAAGAAGACATATTTTCCAGGGACGTCCATGCATATTTCAACAAGATAATGCAAAACCACATTCTGCACACATTACAAAGTCCTGGCTGCGGAGGAAGAAGATACGGGTACTTGACTGGCCTGCCTGCAGTCTCGACCTGTCTCCAATAGAGAATGTGTGGCGCATTTTGAAGCGCAAAATGTGACAACGTGGTACTGTTGCCCACCTTAAGACTTGTTTGTAGCAAGAATGGGACAAAATTACACCTGAAACACTTCATCACTTGGTGTCTTCAGTCCCTAAACGTATTTTAAGTGTTGTGAAAAGGAATTGCAACATTACAAAGTGGTAAATGCTTTACTGTTCCAACTTTTTTTGAAATGTGTTGCAAGAACCAAAATAGGAACCAAAATTTTAGGAAAAAAAACCCCAATAAAAATCATGAGGAACACATTAAATTATGTACTGTTGTATTGACTGCAATGAAATACAAGTCAAAGTACATTTAGAAATCACTACTTTCTTTTTTTATTTGTGTTTTCCATACTGTCCCAACTTTTTTCTGATTTGGGGTTGTAATTTTATTCAAAATTCAGTGTCAATATGCCCTACACAATTTGAAAGGTAGCGTCGTAGTCAGAGACAAGACAAGACCATTGTCTGTTGAGACCAAGACCAAGTCCAGTGTGTTGAGACCAATACAAGACAAGACCAGTGTGTGTTGAGACCAATACAAGACAAGACCAGTGTGTGTTGAGACCAAGACCAAGTCCAGTGTGGGTTGAGACCAAGACAAGACCAGTGTGTGCTGAGACCAATACAAGACAAGACCAGTGTGTGTTGAGACCAAGACCAAGTCCAGTGTGTGCTGAGACCAAGACCAAGTCCAGTGTGTGCTGAGACCAAGACCAAGTCCAGTGTGTGCTGAGACCAAGACCAAGTCCAGTGTGGGTTGAGACCAAGACAAGACAAGACCAGTGTGTGCTGAGACCAATACAAGAAAAGACCAGTGTCTGCTGAGACCAAGACCAAGTCCAGTGTGTGCTGATACCAAGAAAATAAAAGACAAGACCAGTGTGTGTTGAGACCAAGACCAAGTCCAGTGTGTGCTGAGACCAAGAAAAGACAAGACAAGACCAGTGTGTGTTGAGACCAAGTCCAGTGTGTGCTGAGACCAAGAAAAGACAAGACAAGACAAGACAAGACCAGTGTGTGTTGAGACCAAGTCCAGTGTGTGTTGAGACAGAGACCAAGTCCAGTGTGTGCTGAGACCAAGAAAAGATAAGACAAGACCAGTGTGTGTTGAGACCAAGTCCAGTGTGGGTTGAGACCAGACCAGTGTGTATTGAGACCAAGACCAAGTCCAGTGTGGGTTGAGACCAAGACCAAGTCCAGTGTGTGCTGAGACCAAGACCAAGTCCAGTGTGGGTTGAGACCAAGACCAAGTCCAGTGTGTACTGAGACCAAGAAAAGATAAGACAAGACCAGTGTGTGTTGAGACCAATACAAGACAAGACCAGTGTGTGTTGAGACCAAGACCAAGTCCAGTGTGGGTTGAGACCAAGACAAGACAAGACCAGTGTGTGCTGAGACCAATACAAGACAAGACCAGTGTGTGCTGAGACCAAGACCAAGTCCAGTGTGTCCTGAGGCCAAGACCAAGTCCAGTGTGGGTTGAGACCAAGACAAGACAAGACCAGTGTGTGCTGAGACCAATACAAGACAAGACCAGTGTGTGCTGAGACCAAGACCAAGTCCAGTGTGTGCTGAGACCAAGAAAATATAAGACAAGACCAGTGTGTGTTGAGACCAAGACCAAGTCCAGTGTGTGCTGAGACCAAGAAAAGACAAGACAAGACAAGTGTGTGTTGAGACCAAGTCCAGTCTGTGTTGAGACAGAGACCAAGTCCAGTGTGTGCTGAGACCAAGAAAAGATAAGACAAGACCAGTGTGTGTTGAGACCAAGTCCAGTGTGGGTTGAGACCAAGACAAGACATGACCAGTGTGTATTGAGACCAAGACCAAGACCAGTGTGTGTTGAGACCAAGACAAGTCCAAGACCAAATTACTGGTCTTGAAGACTACAACACTACTAAAGGGTGCCAAGACCTTAAACTCTGCATGAAACGGAAGTTGTGATAGTCTTTTCTTCCCTATTGTGAGGTATATTTAAGTGAAACGGCTTCTCGAACAAGAAAAAAAGTAGGGCCCCTACTTTTTAAACTCTCCCCATGCAAGCTCACATCCATCTGCTTCCACTTTTGAGTGCCACGCCTACATCTTAATCCTCAACCGATCCATAAAATCAAGTCCCCACCTTACATTTTTTTCTTTTTTGATAATCCCTTGCAGTCAGATGTAGGCTATGTCACAATTTAATATTATAAAATATATTTTATATATATGAAAAATATTTATCAGATGTTGTTCAATCATAGCTCAGGAGACTTAATAGAGTTCTCATAAACATTCAACCTTAGCTGTCTCGTTGCCATCTTGGAAAAACATCTAGGAAAAAAAACTGATTTTGAACGGAGACATTATTTGCAAAACCAGATGAGTTTTACTCATATACATGCAGCAAGCATTTTACATATTAAATATTTCCAAGAAGAGTGTCTAAGCAAAAGCTGAACATAGTTATGAAACGGTGAACTCAACTGTCAGAGGTAATCAGATGACACATGGAAGATCCCAAGCTTCAAACGCAAGTCCCACTGCTCAATTCCCCTAACGCCACCGTGATGGCATGGCAGACTCCATTGCAGGTCCCAAAGGAGCCGTGAACCATCTGTGTCGGCCTTCCCTGTGCACTCACTGTTCTTTCTCTCTCCCTCTTCTGCTATATAACACACTCCGACTCTCTAAATTATTTTTATGGATATGTATGTATATGAATGTTCTGAACCTTGAGATATCTGACACCCAGGGGAATAGACCCTAAAACTATTGAGCCGAGATGGCAATGCCAAGAGCGGAATGGCGTAATCATCGCCCTCATTCACAACAATTTTGGTGCCACATGCAAATTCGAGTCTAGTTGATATGCGAGTTTCATCACCGAGACTGAACTGGAGCTGGACTTCACTGCAAGAACGCAGGACACAGTTTGCATCAAAAGCGATGTATAGATTTGCTCTGACAACAGTGATGATTCATATTTCATTTATTAATTTTCACATTGACGCAAAAACAAAACTCAACCGTTTGTGAGCTTTCAACAGAACATTCAATATCTTAATGATCCTTACCCTTGCATAAAGAGAGAGAGAGTGTGCAGTATTACCAATGTTAATGGCCCGTATTATAATATCATCCTAATAAAATAAAATAAATGAACACTATAAAATGTTTCTTCCATTGTAAAGATAGCCCTGTGAGTTCTCTTTTTCAGTGATGTTCAGTCATTTGCAGCGGTAAAGTGGCCCGAATCTGTTAATTTCAATGAGCTTCATTGGTAGAAAGAATTTCTTTGAAGAAAGAACAGACTTTTCACGGTATCTTTTATGCGTATGTACGGTAGTTGTTGCATTATTCAATGTAACTGTCATGTTATCGTTCATGAAACTATTCTTAAGAAGTTGTTACATCATGCAACTGTCTTGTTAGCATTTTAAACATAGTTTTTACCTAATTGTTGCATTATGTGACATAATTGTGACATTATCATGTTTAAATGTATTCCTACATAATTATTGCATTCTGCACTGTTATTGTCATGCTACAGTTTGTAAAGCCACTCTTACGCAGTTGTCACATTATGGGACGTAACTAGCCTGGGTTTCCCTATGCTGCCTTGCGCGCAGCACTATTTTATTCTCGCTGCTAGGCAGCCTGGATTCCATGGACCAGATTTACGCCTCAGCTTGGGGACCAATCACAGAACTGGGAGGGAGCAGCAAGACGATGACAACATCTCTGCGACACACCGAAGCAGTTTGTTTATATCTATGGATCCAACATGGCAGCAGACGCGAAGTTACCTTTCGATGCAGCCTTAGATATTGTTCTAAGTAGTTTAGAACGCAAGTTTATTTTGAAAAAAGCAACTTTTCTGTCGCTCTACATGCGTCATCTGGTATAATTTAAATGATTGGCTATGTGCTACGTACAGGAGCATTTGATAGACATTCGTAGCATCCAATAAACGTTCACTTGTAAACCACGCCTCAAATACGAGAAAATGAACATGTGGTTCCCAGACCCACGTCTCAATGAGACTAGGTCTGACGTTAGCCAGGCTAGGACGTACTATTAATTATTCGTAAAACCAATTGTACATCATTTTCACATTATGTGATGTTTTGATTTAAACCCATCTTATTTAAATATTGCATTATGTAACGTAATTGTAACACTATTGTTCGTAAAACTATTTGTCCACATTTCTTTTTAATTCTTGCATAATTCTTGGATTATACAATGTAATTGTCATGCTATAGTTTGTGAAACCACTGTTACACAATTGTCCCATATGTGACGTATTTGTAACGCTAGTGTTAGTACAACCATTGTACGTAAATTATGCAGTACGTGAATTGTTTAAAGCCATTCTTACACAATTATTACTTTATGCAACATAAGTGTTATGCTATTATACGTTTTTCCTTCAAGTTTTCCGCGTACAGACGACACTGTTGTCAAAATGATCCCCGTTCACACAGATCCACGAAAACTACTAAAAATGCTGTATTCTGCTCCAGCCCATTAGATGGCGCTGAAACACTATAGACTGAAGACGTAATAAGCATGTGCATGATGTCATATTCTTCAAAGATTCGTGTTTTTGTTGTTTACACGGAGACCGTTTTCGGGCACCCAAAACGCCGTTGTCGAGTAAACGAACGGACAAAAAAAAGTTAAACCACATCAAATATGGTTCAAAAGACCACATACAAAGTTTAACGTTTTTAGTTGAAAACGGTGTCCTGTAAACTGCCCCTCAGTTGAAATGCTGTCATTTGTAAAATGATTTGGAACAATTTTTATATGATTTAATTTACACATTTAAGTAACTGCCGCATTATCATTTGTAAAACATATTTGTATGCAATTGTCGCATTACGTGGCATAGTTGTCACTCAATCATTCAAGAAAAAAAGCATTGTTACGTAATTTTGGCATCGGGACCATTATCATTTTGTTGATAAAATTCCTCCGAAATTGTTGCATTATATTATGCAATCCAGTGTGGGCATGCGCGATACAAATAATATATAATAATAACAAAAGTACTATGCAAATGAGAAGCCTAACACCAAATCCAAAAACCATCCCCATTCGTCATGGCCTGGTTTCCATCCATATCTGACGTTCTGTTGTCAGACACACGTTTCCAACACTCTGACTCTTCCCATCCCATGTGGAAGACTGCAGATGTGAGATGAGCTATTACCTTCTGGATGAGCTTTGATTATGTGAAGGAATGTGCTATAGTCTGGAGGCACCACAGCTGGTGGTGCAAATAAGGTCTTTAAAATGGTTCACATCATCTTTAGTTTACTTTACAGGGAAATACAGTCATGTTCAGTCAACTTGGTCCCATATTGTCCATCACTCTCAAATATAAGAGGCATAGTGTGTGTGTGTGCGTGTGTGTGTGTGTGTGTGTGTGTATGTGTGCTCGTGTTTATATTACATTGTGGGGACCAAATGTCCCCACAAGTATAGTAAAACCTGAAATCACCTACATTGTGGGGACCAGCCAGCGGTCCCCATGAGGAGAACAGCGTATAAATCACACTAAGTGATGTTTTTTAAAAATGTCAAAATGCAGAATGTCTCCTGTGATGGGTAGGTTTAGGGACAGGGGCAGTGTAAGGGGACAGAAAATACAGTTTGTACACTATAAAAACCATTACGCCTATGGAGAGTCCCCACAAAGATAGCGAACCAGACATGTGTGTGTGTGTGTGTGTGTGCGCGTATGTGTGTGCGTGTAAATTAGGTCACCTTTATCTGAGCTCCTATTATGTGTATTATAATATACTTATATTTATATTTTTGCATATTAAGGGCACTTTCCTCAATCCACATTCATCAAGCCCACATTTCTGAATAGATGGCACTCAGAGTGACATTTAACTCAAATACTAAAGGGGCTACTGACACTTAAAGGCCACAATGATCTCTCTACTTGGTAACCTTTACTTTTAAATATTTTAGAAGTTAATTTACATGCAAAAGAGCACAACAAGCATCCGTGGATAAGCGCTGTAATTTAAGACTGGAGTCAGTTCGTTACACAGAGTCTCTGCAAACACATCAGCGGCAGCCTGTGAAGGTCACGCTGTTATGACTGAAGACATTTGAGGGTTTCTTACATAAGACTTATGCGATATTCATCTGCTTTTTAATTTTAAGTTGCTCTTTCATCATATAATGAACACAGTTATTTACATTTAATACTGTGGGTTAGAAATTCATCAGATCCCCTTACTGTAACGCCCTAGAAGATTCCCAGGACCCTTAGTAAACCTCTCAGAATGCTAATAACCACCAACCACCCAAACAACTACTCAATATCCTAGCAAACTCTCAAACCAGTTTAGCAACCACCCAGAAATACCATTGCAACTGGCTAGCAACCTCTCAGAACACCATACAACTACTCAGAACACCATAGTAACCACACAGTAACCTCTCTAAACACCCCACCACTTCCAAGAACACCCTAACAACCAATCAGAACACAGTAGCAACTACATAGCAACCTCTCTAAACACCCCACCACTTCTCAGAAGACCCTAACAACCAATCAGAACACAGTAGCAACCACCTAGCAACCTCTCAAAACACCATACAACTACACAGAACACCTTAACAACCACCTTGCAACCTCCAAAAACACCCCACCACTACCTAGAACACCCTAACAATCTATCAGAACACAGAAGCAACCACCTAGTAACCTCTCAAAACACAATACATCTACACAGAGCACCTTAACAACCACTCAGAACACTGTAGCAATCCACCTAGCAACCTCTCAAAACACCCCAACACTACCCAGAACACCCTAACAATGACTCAGAACACCATAGTAACCACACAGTAACCTCTCTAAACACCCCACCACTTCCCAGAACACCCTAACAACCAATCAGAACACAGTAGCAACTACATAGCAACCTCTCTAAACACCCCACCACTTCTCAGAAGACATTTACAACCAATCAGAACACAGTAGCAACCACACAGCAACCTCTCAAAACACCATACAACTACACAGAACACCTTAACAACCACCTTGCAACCTCCCAAAACACCCCACCACTACCTAGAACACCCTAACAATCTATCAGAACACAGAAGCAACCACCTAGTAACCTCTCAAAAGACCATACAACTAAACCAGAACAAAACCCAGAAAACCCTGTTTTCAATCAATCAGAACATAGTAGCAACCACATAGCAACCTCTCAAAACACCATTCAGCTACACAAAACACACTAACAACCACTCAGAACACAGTAGCAACCACATAACAACCTCTCAAAACTCCACAACTTCTCAGAACACCCTAACAACCAATCAGAACACAGTAGTAATCACTTAGCAACCTATCAAACACTCCACAACTTCCCAGAACACCCTAAAAACCAATCAGAACACAGTAGCAACCACCTAGCAACCTCTCATAACACCCCACCACAACCAAAAACCACTCAGAACACAGTAGCAACATCCTAGTAACCTCTTAAAACACTTGAGCAAACATCCAAGAACCCCACTCGGAATATCCTAGCAGCCAACCAGCAACCTTTCAAAAGCCCCTAGCAATCACTCAGTGCACCCTAGCAACCAACAAGCAATTTATAAAAACACCCAATAGCTACCCAGAAACATCCAATAACCCATTCAAAACTTTTAATCAAACACAGAACACCCCAGCAACTGCATTGTCTTTAAGAGTCAGACTTTCTAGATTTTTTTTTGTCTTACCAAAATTTTTTTCCTGTCAGGCCTCCTGACAAGAATCAATGAATTCCTCTCATTTTTAGTGAGAAAAAAAGAAATAAATATCAAATGAAAAGCAATCTTTCATCTTTCTCTCCTCTCAGGTCCGGCCGCTAAGAAGAAATACGTGAATTACAATGACCTTGTGATCTGAGGGCCTCCATCACAGGAGGAAGGTGATCGATGGCAGTTCCTGGTTTCTCTCGGCTCTTTGGAACAAAAGTAAAGCGGGAAAAAGGCTTTCGGTGTACCTCTCTTTCCATCCTTCTTTTGTCCGAGGGCCAGGACAGTGACTGGGCCCTCAGCTAAACCAACGACAGAGGATCTCAGTTGATTTTCGACACCTTTAAGAAAAATAAAAAGGCAAAACCACCCCCACCCCCCCCCCAAAAAAAGAAAAAAAAAAATCACAAAAATAAATTGACATCTGCAAAAAAACATAGTAGCAGAAATCAAAGGATTGTACAACCGGAGGAAATACTTTTTTTTTTTTTTTTTTTTTTTGATGGAGGTGTAACAGTGGCACAACACGACTGACCTCCTGTCAGTCAACGATTGAGGTTGCACTTGCCGTGATGGACCTTCGACAAGGCGTTTGTTCTGATAATCCGTCACAGACTTTATTCAGGGCGCTGATGAATCGACGTGGCTTTGGAATGCTGGGCCGAGAGGTCCTCCTCATCTTTACATGTACTTCCAAACTGCAAGTTTTTTGGGATTTTCCGTGCAAATTTGTGTGGTTCTTTCAGCATTTCCGTTTTCCTTTGCTGTCGGGATTTTTACGTTTCAGTTTTTTTCTTTCATTTTTCCTAGCCTTTCTGGATGCACATTGTATTAAAGCCATATTCTTCTCTATGAGATCTCATTCCTGGAATATTTTCTGTTTTACGGCCTCTTTTTTTTGAGGGATACTATTCGATTTCCCCCTTTAACATGATAAATGTGACCGTATGCCTCACATTTTTCTACATTCCCACCATGTTTGTAAGGGTTCGTAGACCATCGACTGTGTTGTTAGTGACTTTGAGAGATGTTGCATTGGTTTTACAGTAACTAAACCCTGGTGGCCGATGGTGTTTCAGAATTCTTTTTTAAAGAAAGTGTTCACGTAGCAGTTGTCAATGCATGCTTGATATGTTTGATGTTGAAGTAAATGAAAAGCTCACCACAGTTTTCTCACACTGGCCTGTTTACAGATAATTTTTAAAGCCTTTATTGATTTCTCTCTTTTTTTTCCTTAAGTACTATCTCATGAATTTCTCTGACATTCACTCACTCAAGGCAGAATATGGCTTTAATTTGTCTTGGAATTTTTAACTGCCCCAGAACTTATGGAGAAAATTGTGCAAAAGATATCAATATATATTTAAAAAAATATATGAAAAAAATAAAAAGCATGTATGTTTTATACTGTTTGTACTAAGTATTCATGTTGCCCTTGCTGCTTATGTGCTGATATTGTGGAAGACTTTTATGTTTGGCCACTCATGCAACTATACTGTGGTGTTGTCCAAGAATGTACCAACATGAAATAAAACCATTTGGTTATTTTTTATTACTTTATTATTATTTTTAGTAGTAGCATTATTAGTATATTAGTCTTGAATGTGCTTGCTTGAATTATGTTTGTTAAAATTGCTCCCACTTATTATGCAGAGACAACTAAAAGTAAGCCAATTTTTTGGTTGATTTATTTGCTCAGTTCCAAATACAGGTTATTTTAAAACACCATGTGAATGATCGCATTGGAGCCACGGCACTGTCTCCATTCAAATTTGCGAATTTAACCTTTGTGCAAAATTGGGATACCGCATAAAATATTTACCGAATAAAGCCGCGTTCCCATGTGTTCAAAAGAACAAAATCGTCACTTCCTGGGAAATAGGCACAAAATATCTGTAATAAAAATGCACATAGGAATCTTTCTTCAAAAATCTCTGACAGCTTGATTGTGCTTTTTTAATGTCTAGTTTAGATTTAACATTCATAGAATCTGTCTTTACTGTATTCACCACAATGTTTACAGAACACAATTTTTGTTTATTAAGTATTACTTGTAAAATACAAATCTATTTCATGCTTTTAAGAGCCTCCAAAAAGAAACAGCAACTGGGAATATATCTATAATAATGATATACTAGCAATATATGTGGCTTTTAAGAAACAAAAGGGCTAGTTTTGAATGGCTGTCAATGGAAAAAGATGATTTTGTACTCAGATGTTTTACGTCATCTGCCAGCAGGAGCTAAATGTGCTATGCTAACCAAAAACTCTTTAAGAGGACTTATTTTGTTTTTGGGCTCTACTAGAATAGGTTTCACGCTTGAATGCTCAAAAAAAGAATGTCACATATTTGACAGCACCTCTCTTCACAGTCTGTCAGTAATGCTCTGGGTTACATTTCCCACACAACGACGTAACTCGCTGCTTAACCACCATAGTACGATGCATCGTTGGAAAAACTAACTAGCTAGTCACTCACGTCTGTTTCCCGAAAACAAAGTACCTTTGTCGCACATCTGCCGTACGAACTGCGTTGGTTGTTCAACAATTGTTAATGACGTCATACTAATTAATCGGTTCTAGATCAAATTAATGTCCGATTATTGCTGTAAATAGCGAACACGGCATCTGACGACTACTTCGCTATTTTTGTTCTCCATTGTTTTGCTTTATTTCCAGATGTTTCATTCAACCGCGATGCTGATGGTGAATGTTCACTGGAATTATTGTTTCGGGAAAACAGAATCATTGAACTATGCTGGTAACAATTGAACTTGCGACCATAGTTAACTAACAATGATTTTGTTTCTGTCTTTATGAAGCCCCTCCTTACAAAAAGTGCAATGTGCACAATGTCGCCTGGACCAATGTGTTGTGATTGGTCAACCGATTTTAGTGTGTTTGGGAAATGCCACACCCCTCACCGAATTTCAACACACTACTAACTCAATCAGGCCTCGTCCCCTTTTTGTGTAGAAGAAGAAAACTCAAGACTACAACTTAGGCGTTTTAGGAAGTTCAGAAATAGTGACATTGATATAGATTAAGTATATTATTCTAGAAAATTTGCAGACCTTTGTTTTATGCTCAAACAGCAACATCACACACTAAAAGTTTTTTTGTTTTTTTTTAAACATACAGTAATAGCACCCCCTATAATTTAGATTCAGTTCAGACTATAACTTGCATAAGCCTTGTCTACCACAATCCCACAAGGAACAGTGTTGGAAACACTTCTGTTTAAGTTCCAGTAAGAAAGCATCTTCTGAATTATAAAATGGGATCAAAGCTGTGTTTGATTGGCGGTGCGTTAGCGCCCAAGCGTGTGTGCGGTTGACAAGCACTGCACTGTCAGCAGAAGGCGTTGTGTGCTGGAAGCTCAGGCCTGTCAGATGATGGCAGAGAAACGTCTTTCAGTCACAGCTGGAGAGAGCGAAAGTCTAAAGTGTCTTTAATTCTGAAAGTGAGAGGTTGAAGGAAGGAAACCCATACGGAAATGTAATATATGACATATATGTCCCTATATCGCAAGTGACGCCATCATATATGCTAAATATAGGACAATATATTGCTATCACATATATACATATCTCTAGATATATGTAGATATAGGTTTATAACATATATAAATTGTCCATATTAAATGAGTATATTGACATATATTAATACAATGTATATGATTATTGTTTATATAATATTATATGTTATAACCATATATTTCACTGATATGTTTAATTTATATATGCCAATTTATGTAAACAACATACATACATTTTACAGGCTTATGGTTTCCTTATTAATTAATTCCTTGGTTTCCTTATTTGAACATCTTGAACTTTTAACAAGTCTACACAATTCACATTTCATTTCAATTTCTATCCCATTTTAGAATTAGCACAATTTTTTATAAATACAATTATTTTTTTCATTTATTATTTTAACTGGCTCAAAAAAACAAAACAAATACTAAACAAATTATATTTGCAAACTTAAATTTTATATTTGTCAAATAATCAATAACCTATAGGCTATATCAATATAATCAATTTCTATATGTAAGAAAATACATACAAACACATTACATGCATTATGCAGATGTATACAGAATAATACACAGTTAATATATGTGAAAGCTTGGCAGAGCTGCAAACTGATGTCAGATATGAAAAAAATTAAAACGTTCCTTCATAATAATGAAGAAAAGTCATAATATAATCACATCTGTGATTCCAAAGGCATAGAAATACTTTCTGTCTGCATTTCAGGCCACGTATTTAGCATGCGTTCCACTCCACCCCAATATCTTACGTCATTGCCTAATGCCCTATCTTCATAGGCGCGCCAAAATTCAAACGCAATCAAAAGACCGCCAAAGTACGTCGCGCATTCTTTTCAGAGACCAACGGATGAATGTTCGCCCATGTCGAGTGGAAAGAAGAAACGGATAATGAAAGTTGGAGCATTGTTCCAACTTCCAACATAAAAAAACTTAAATATTAATAATTTCTTAGACGGACTTGATGATCTGTAGGCTTTATTTAATTGAGTGGAGAGGTGGAATGAAGAAAACGTAAAGGCGGATGGCCGTGGCCGTACGAGGCAACTGTGCATAACGTTGCAGGTAAGTTCATTTCTTATAATTCACACATTGATATTGCACAGAGAATAAATAAGTTAAATAATGCTGAATTGCATGAGCTATTTATAAGCTACTGATCATATCGCGCTATATAATTGAGCAGATATTCACAATGTTTAACTGAATTAGTTTTTTTTAATTTCTTTTCTTTTTTTACATCACGTTATACGTTACTATTAATACTGCTTTATTGTGTGCGTCGCATTTTCATGTTCTCATTTTCATAGTCATGTTTAAGAGCTACGAGTAGGCCCAGATTATTAACGTTACACTGCAGTGCATCATTATAAGATATTTAAATGTGTGTTATGTAAAAATAATATTAAGTAAGATTCAGCTGTCAGACACATGTAGTGGAGAATATAATACAATATTTGCCTTTAGAGTCTAGAACTAATACAATAATACTCAGTAAAAATGCCAATGTAAACTTGCAGGATATTAAATCACTGTCAGTATGTGTGCTAATATTTTGAACACTGTCCCCCATCATGACATCAATACTTTTGTGGGTGCATAAGCACTATGTGGTCAGCCGTAGTTGTATCTTTTGTTTTAATACATTTTGTATTCCCCTTTTCCCCCCCATAGAGAGACAGTCCACCCTAGGACACAACATCGGTCCAGTCCAAAACTTCTGAGCAAAAGAAAATGCAGGCCAAACCCTAGGCTTGTTGAAGAGGAGACCAGTAATGATGGACCATCTAGCCCCAAAAGGTCACAAAATTATTTTTTTACTGAGACCCAAACCTAGCATCTGCATTGCTAATGTAAAAAAAAGAAAAATGTCTACCTACTATAACGTTGTTGCTTCAGGATAAAATAAAACAAAATCATTATTACTCATAACTTTGCAAATTAATTACTACATTTAGATATTAAATACTTTAAATACTTCAAATGAATCATCCAAAGTTAGGAGTACCTAATTATCTACATTAGTCTATCTCGACAGGATTAGTCATTTTTCACAGCCATATACAAGCAGTCTGTCAGAGTTGTTTATGTTGCTTTGCCTGTTTTTACTTATGTTAAAGCTTATATACAAGTCTATATCTGTTTACCTGTTTTAATACCATCTGCTATTATCCACTCTGCTATTATTTCCGAGCTTACTGTTTTGGGCAAGCTGATCTTCATTTTCTGCTAAAGAAATTTAAAATACTGATACTGAAAATCTAATATATTTTTTAACTGTTTTGGTTCCTAGAAATGCCCACACTCCTTGGTACAATGGGCAAGCTGGGGAACTGTCTTGAAGCGAAGGATCAGAGCCCACAGGAACAACTGGCATCGCCTTCCAGCACAGGACACTGGGTATGCTGTTTTTCCAAACCACTACTGTAGTAACAGCAAGTTATGACAGTAAAGACTTATTACAAAGAAATTCAAATACCAATAAAACAATTTGTCTTTTTTACAGACGCAGTGATCCAGATATTTCCTGGAACCAGCAGGGGCCAACTAGGGGTAGCTATTATTCAAACGGTCACTGAGCTGCGGACATCCAAAAAGACTCAACAAACGTAAAAAATGAAAAGACTGTATCACATATACCTGTTGGTGGATTTTCCTTTTCTGGGCTTGTTTTATGTTTTGTTATAATATTGTATTTGTATATAATAGTGATGGGAAGTCCGGTTATTTTCCGTGAATCTGTTCTTTCGGACAGTTTGTTTCAATTAACCAGTTCAAAAAAACGGTTCACCAGTTCTTTTACGTCCTCACGTAATGACGTCAATTCTACCATCCCGGCGGATAAAAATAAATTCAGATAAAGGCATTTGTAATTACCCTAGAAATCTAGATGCACCCTAGCGGCAGCAAATTTTATTTTGCAGCCAGTTACGACTAGCAACTCTTCGTTGACTTGCGAGCTGGAAAAACCAAACTCTAGTCAGGCCAATCACATCCTGTATAGAGTCGGTGGGTGGGCTTAACATAATGACGACAGAGTTGCAATGGTTCCGCCTCCACGTTCGGTTCAGAGACGGGGCTGTCACGCATGTTCAGTATCTCCAGCTCATCAGTTCTCTGTATCGAACGTGTCCGAAAGAAACAGTTTTCGGTTCTGTAGTGGTAATTGAGAACCGCTGTACCTGTACATTTGGTAATACGCGCATGCTCAGTATCAGCTGCTCGTGCTCATCACTTCTCTCAGCACTTGTCTCAGTTCAGTGAACTGTTGGAGTTACTGGAGTTACGTATTCTCCAGGATATTGTTTATTTCGAGTCAGAGGTGTCTGAAAGGGAGTAGCTGTGGATCAGCTCTGACGCTGTTTCGAACGATTCAGTCCGATTTGGTGTACTGGTTCAACCGGTTCACTAAAAAGAACTGGTTCAAAAGAACGATTCGTTCCAGAACCGGACATCACTAGTATATAATATAGTTGTGTGTTCAGTGTTCAGTAGTTTTCTAATTTTGCGCAGCTTAACAATTTTTCTTTTTAAATTAAAACTGTTTTAATAAAGTTTTAATGTTTTAACTGTTTTACTGTATTACTTCTTTTTTGCTAACTGCACCGTTTAACATTTAAGGCTTAGGCATGTCATGTGCATTGCATTGCAAGTGTGTAAGTACACGTCCATAACCTATATTTAAAAATATGTAAGAAATTAATGAAAGCATGTTTTTCACATTTGTTTAGTTTACATCATACATCAATGCAAAATATATTGCAATTAATATACGTAATATAAGAACATAACATATTCAAAATATATGTGCACACAATGTTTTTTGTATATACCATTTATATATTCCAAATACATTTATCAAAAATATATATTTTATTTTAAATATATCATACATATTAAGTCTATATAAAAACATATTAGGGACACATATATATGTCACATGTATGTAAGCAATATACTATGCATATATGTGTAGTTTGTATATTGAACATTTATTCAAATATATATATGTTATGTATATTGATAATTATATATGTGACATATAAAAAACATATAAAATATATGGGTTAGTTTTATATGTCAATATATGAAATTGTTCCATTTTCGAATAGGTTTTATATATGGGCAGATATATATGTACATATATGTTTTCACTTACTATGTGGATATATTTAATATATGTGTATTTCATATACATACATATATTACATTTCCGTATGGGAATCTGTGGCTTGCAAAACACATTTGCTAAACCACTGTCATAGCTCAACTGTTTGCTAACGCGTCTTTGACTTGTTTACACCGCAACAAATGTCGTGACTCAGCATGTACTGAGGACATTGATGCATATAAGGTCATTACACATTTGATAAATTACATTTTGGTCATGAATTTCACCTTCTATGTAATCAAAATAGTTCTCTTGTAAGTTGTTTACCAGAGGTAGCTATGTTAGCAAGCTATTTGGCTAATTCAATATTATTTGGGCAGTCTAATTATGTGCTAAGCAAACAGGCTATTGAGTTGTATTTTAAGGGTACGTTTACACGACAGGGATATGCTTAAAGGATAATTCCGGTATTTAGCACTTTGAGTCTATTTTCTAGTTTGTTTTGGATGAACTAGAGTGGTGGACACAGAAATGTTGACGATGGGTCCTGTCTCGACTTTTTGACTCTTTTAGAATCGCAGTTGACCGCTTCAGAGTGACTGTCTACCGGCATGCACAAACATGTCTGTGGCAAGGGGGGCGTGGTTTAGCGGAGTCTGTAGTGGGAGAGTGAGGGCGTAGCCGAGCGGTAAGTGGCCCTGTCCCAAATGGAACCCTAAGCACTCGCGGTCTTCCTCTGAGTCCGCACTTTCGTGACGTAATGCCGCTTTGACTGTCGGGAAGAAGTCTGCTGCGGAGCCCCTATGCGGGCTCGGCAAAAGTGCGCATCAAGGGCGCAAATCGACCACTTGGGGGCGCTCGCGAGCACCCTTCTGAGATCTAAAAATGACAAATGGGACACACTGCGGTCTCACGGACTTAACGGACACGCGCACGCGGCAGCCATTGTAAGTCCACAAGACCGAAAGTGCTCATGAAGTGTGCGATTTGGAACTGGGCCAGTAAGTAGGTCAAGTGCAAAATGACGAACACCTGTCTGTGATTGCAGTGATTGGCGTGGGGAGACTAGGGCTGGGCAATTTAATCGATTCTGCGATATAAATCGATATTTTTTTCCCCAAGAAAGTATCGATTTTTAAACCGCGAGTATCGATACATAAGTCCCATTCAAATCCCCCGTGTTTTCCCCCGTTCGCGTTGCAGGACGAGCGATTTGTTCAGCCAGCCGCTTGTGTCGCTGTAGAGTAAACTTTACACAGACGCTGACATAGATATAGACGGCTGCTGGAGCGTACGCCATATTGCGGAGGGCAACTTTTACTTTCCCATACCTCTCATACCGGGAATTGAGAAAAATGCCTGTTTCGTGTTCTGCTTGGGACTTTACAAATCGCCACACAATTAAAAACAGGTCACAAGCAAGACTAAACATTTGTTTCTGATTGTATTTGGTCATGATATAATTAGTGATAATAACGTTCAGAGGAGAAAGGCCGCGACATTTAAAAATACTGCTGTTATTGTGTCACGAAATGTAGTTTTAATAGTTTTTCAGTCGACAATGTAGTTGTTTAAAGATCAAATCTGTGGTTTATTTATAAAGATAGCGCCTATTTAAAAATTTTATCTGACGTTTTTGGAGTTGTGACATCCAGGAGATCAGCGGGCGCTCAGCGCTCATGAACCCCGCCTGGAACAGCCTTTCCTCGGCTAGTGCTTCTGACGTGTGCCGCTGGCACAGATGGCTCTAGTCTAACGTTAGTGGTTTTACATGAGATATAATTCGTCTTGTGTATATCTAACGGGCTATCTTTGGTCTCATTAATCTATAAGTTGTTTTCTGTCAAATCGTTTTGTTTCCTGGCAAAGTGAAGTTTCATAACTTTATATTTAGGCTACTAAACTATTTACTATTACTTCTCACTTTATCTTATATTTTTTGCATTGCACTGTGTACCACATGTATTACCATAAATGATCCATCAATTCCTTATTAAAAAAATATTTTATAAGTCTATCGAGTTTTTAAATAACTATGGAACTTTTTGTACACCACAAAACAAACCACTGAAATCGGTTGATAAATGTAAAAAATAAAAATGATCTTACAACATTGCATGGTAAAGTACTTTGCATTTGCAAGCTGTAGACTCTCTGTCCAGTCCGAGTCAATATATATATTGTGTAATTGATATTTTTGATAAAAATGTATGTTTTTAGTTTTCAGTTTTAGTTTAGTTTTAGTTTTCAGTTCAATCCAAGTAAATGGAACACTCACAAGATGTCACAAATCACTCTTTCCCTTTTAAATCTTTCAGAAAATTATGTAAGTGTATCGAATTATATCGAATCGTATCGAATCGTATCGTTGGCTGAATATCATGATATATATCATATCGTGAGCTGAATATCGTGTATCGTATCGTATCGTGAGATTAGTGTATCGCTACAGCCCTAGGGGAGACCGGATAAAAGCCAGCCGCCGCGAGAGAACGAGAGAGAGAGAAGGACTGGGAGCTTGTGTGTGCTGCAAGGAACTGAGTAACTGCTTCGGGTAGTTTTCCTTTGGATTCTGCTATAGTTTGTCTATGGTGAAACGCGCATGAGCGCAACTGCTTTATTTGTTTTGTGAAACCTTTTGATAAATGACACGAGCCCCAGTCACACCGACTCCTTGTCTTCTTCCATCCCCACAACCTGAACCGTCAACATCGTTAAACACCGCTAAACCATGCCCCCCTTGCCACAATGTCCTTCAAACAACCCTAAACGTTCGTTTTCAAAACTGTGCAACTCACCGAGTGGTTAGTGGTAGAGCTGAAGATCTTTGCCCGAACCCGACGGGACCCGACGGGTTCGGTCCGGTTCGGTCTTAATTTCTATCTTGTTACACGGGCTCGGGCCGGGCTCGGGCTTGCGCTCCGGGTTGCGTGGTAAATGAGCGGTCAGGTGATGCTTTTCGATTGATGCGAAAATGGATGCGGAGGCGGTGAAACAGATGTAATTTGTTTCACTCCTTTTTTTTGGTGCGTTGGCCTATTTATATTTATTTTGTGGAGAGAGG
The DNA here is from genome assembly GCA_031834385.1 of Semotilus atromaculatus. Classification (NCBI taxonomy): domain Eukaryota; kingdom Metazoa; phylum Chordata; class Actinopteri; order Cypriniformes; family Leuciscidae; genus Semotilus; species Semotilus atromaculatus. The sequence continues at coordinate 24,008,381 of JAULUF010000013.1, read as the reverse complement.
CGGCCGCAAGCAAGTCCTGTTTTCGTTTGTTTTAGGACTATTTAAATTTTATGAAATTTTTACTTTTCGTTGTATTTTGTTATTGCCAAATATCTAAGTTTAGAATTTATCTTGATTTAATTTGTTAAGAAAGACAAATTTGTATAGGCCTGTAGGCCTATTTATAGGCTAAGTGTATGCCTATTTAGAGTGCTGAGATGTTATGATGTTAACTTACAGAGGACTAATTTTATTTCTTTGTTCCAACTTCCAAGTGGCCTATAGCCTACATTAGTCATAAATAAATTATGTTAAAAAAATGTTTAAATGACTCATTCTTGACAAAAGGCAAAAGAGCGGTGTGCGTGCGCACATTTGAATATGTCGGGCTTTAAGCGGCTTCGGGCTTTTAAAAAGCTGTCAATCAAAATGTACTTGTCGGGCTCAGGCCGAATTCTTTCGGGCTCGGGCCTTGTCAGGCCTAACTTTTAAGGCCTGATTACAGCTCTAGTTAGTGGTGTTTGTTGATGTTCCAAAACAAGTAGCGTAGCGAAATACAGTTTCTGTCGTGTTTTATTTGCTATTTTGTACAATCGCATTGATTTCTGTTGGAGGACTCATTGCTCATTGATATTACTGCGCTACCGGACACTGAAAAGGGGGCTGTTTACATTTTGTTGTAGTCTTTTCGCTCGGTTCTCATACAGTCTATGCGCTAGACACCGTGTTCTGTACAGCGTCCTTGTACGGCAAAGTGGTTGTCGCCATCAAGTGGTCGGGAGTGTGCTAACGCTTCAGACTCAAATATCAAGCGGAAGTTTATACGTGGTTGTGAGGTATCTGAAAATAGTTCCACTATAGCAAACAACACGGATTGAAATCATACGTTGCGCCGATATATTTGTTTTAATCATCAACGAACACCACTAACCACTCGGTGAGTTGCACAGTTTTGAAAACGAACGTTAAGGGTAGTTTTAAGGACATGTTTGTGCGTGCCCATAGACAGCCGCTCTGAAGCGGTCAATGGCGATTCTAAAAGAGTCAAAAAGTCGAGACAGCACCCATCGTCAAAATGTCTGTGTCCACCACTCTAGTTCATCCAAAACAAACTAGAAAACAGACTCAAAGTGCTCAATACGATCCCCATTCACACGGATCCACGAAAACTACTAAAATGCTGTATTGTGCTCCAGACCATTAGATGGCGATGAAACACTATAGATTGAACATGTAATACGCATGTGCATCACGTCATCGTCTTCAGAGATTCACGTTTTTGTTGTTTACACGGAGACCGGTTTCAAAAACCTGCACTTTGAAACCCGTTTTCAAAAGTTTGCATTTTCAGGCCCCCAAAACGCTGTTGTCATGTAAATGAATAGCCACAACGCATCATTTTTTTGTTTGTTTTAAAAACGCTGGTGTGTTGTGCGTAAACCAGTTAGTTTACAATTTAATGCACTAGCTTATTATACTTTAATTTACTTACACATACAACCAGCCAATCAGATTGGGAAGTCAGCCGTAAAATCTTGGCCATAATTTGGTTTAATTTTTAATGCATCATTACTGTATCAATTTCTTCTTCAATATAATCAAAATAGCATTCTTATTAGATGTTTCTATTAGGGTTTGCTTTATTAGCAGCCTAATTGGATAATGGTCATGTTAATCAAGCATATTAATCAGTTAACTATGTGCTAAGCTAACAGGCTAAGTTGTTAGCTATATGTTAAGCTTAATTAACCATATGCTAAGCTAAAAAGCTAATCTTCTTGCTGTATTCAAAGCTAGTCGGTTCACTAGTTAGCTTACAAGCTAATGCACTTGCTTATCTTACAAACCAACTGATTAAACAGAACAACAAACATTACATTTGATCATTTATAGTTTGTGTTATTAGTATACAAATAAATGGGGTAATAAAACACTTTTCTTTACCTTTTGTTAGCAGGCAGACGAGTAAGAACCTGTGCAAAAAGCCAGCCAATCAGACTGGAGATGCTATTTTTCAGCAAGTTTTTGCCTTCATGTGTGTAATGTGCCTGAGAACGTGGTGGTCTGTGGATATGCTGTCTGCGACTGAGACTATTGACTTTCAGTTTGTCGACACAAGGGAGCCATCAAACGATACCCGTAACCTCCTTCTCAAGGAACGGAACACGAACATGATCGAAACGATTATTCTCACAAAGGTTTGGAAGTAAAACCAATGCATCTCTTCATTTCCACGGCATGGGGGCTTAAACTAAGCAAAATTGAGACCTAAAAAGACAGACTTGGTCACAAATTGATACCTCTCCGATCTGATGAGGTCTTTCCCTCTATCAAGCAAGGAATAGCAGGTGTCAATGGAACCCAATTTATACAATCCACGGGAATGAAAGTTATTAACCTGCTTGCCAGGGAATGTGTATTTGCGTCTTGGCCTTTCCATTTGGTAGTGGGGGGACTCAGGATATTGAGATACGACTCAGGACACATTGATCTATTTCAGCTGCATCTTAAGTAAGTATTTGACATTTCCTCTCAGGCATTTCAGGCTACTGCGAAACATGTTTAACTCCTTCCATCCAGAATTAGATATTCCACATTTGGTTATAAGCGGGATCCACAAAACGGAAGGAAATGTCAAGGCGACCCCTCGGCATGAATTTTTATGATTGCATTAATGGATGAAAGATTATATTTTCATCTGTAATCCAAGGAGACAAAGATGGGCTCCACGTTCAGAAGATTCAAAATTATTCACAATGCCTGAAATCTCAACTCAGATTTAAGGGTCTTTATTACTGTAATTCATTCAGACTGCTGCACACTAACCCTTCATAGACAGCGTTGGCTCACTACAATAAAAGCACGCAGTACAGAGACTGTATCAAATTGTGAATGTGACAGCCTAGTAATTTAGTTATGAACCAATTTAAAATCAGACAAGCGCAAACAGCAGGACAGGAGGATGTGGGATATTCAGTAATACTCAGTAATGATCTGTAATATTACACTGTAGTTGTTAAACAATAACGATTCCTGGAAAGCTTATTAAACATGGTATCTATTTAGTATTCAGCACACTCTTGTAACCTCCAAACCAGCATTAAGTGTGGTAATTGCAGGAATCATCAATACAATACAGTAAAAATGGGTTGGAACAACATGAGGGTGTGAAAATTATGACAAGATAATATTTGGGTGAGCTGCCCTCAATGCTGATGAGGTACTGCATAACTTGCTCTATGAGTTTCAACTGAGCACTAACATTTAACTAGGAATAATTATTGGTATGTTCTGAATCTCAGTCACTGAAGTGAACGCTTCAATGACCTACAGGAACAAATATATGAATGAATGGCCTTATACTTGAGGAAATTACACATGAACATGAACGTACAGCAAAGTAGTTGCGCAATTACCTTGCTATACATTGACCAGTCATAAAGCTTGCCGTTTTAAATGATGGGAAAATGCAAATTTCACCACTTATAAAAGGTGTCACATCCTAATTTACATGCCATGCATCAGATGGAAATTGCACGGGTCATTACGCTCATTCGGATCCCCGGTGGATTGCTCGATCCGCTATTAATTCACATGACTCGTTTGGAAAATCTCTCATGCAAATAACACTCCTGATTGAATCAAGTAGCAAACAATAATGGCATGAAAAATATTATATAATGTTTTTTTGAAAATAAGTAAGTTGCATTTAAATGAGGGTATACGCTTACATTTAATTGAGCTCGCTGGCCAAAAAGCCAAACAAGTAGTGTTATTGCTATGAATGAGTTTGATTCATTTTAAAACTGTGGTGGTGGTGGTGGTGGTGGTGGTGGTGGTGGGTGGGGTGGGGGGGGGGGATCAAGAGGAAATTTAGTCAACTATTGATATGATAATGTTGCAGGTTTATCAACTAGCAGTATGCTAAGCTGTAATGTAATTAAAATAGTAATTCTAGTTATCCTTTTGTAGCAGCTAGGTGTTTTAACAGGCTAATCAGCTATTGGTACGGTAATATTGCAGGTTCAGCAACTAGTAGTAGGTCTAGCCATCAGGTGTACTGTAAGATAAACCAAATAGTTGTTCTTTAGCTGTTTCAAGAGGTTAATCAGCCATTGCTATCTTGCAAGCTCATCAACTAGCAGAATGCTAAGCTGTCAGGTTTGGTTCTAGCTATCATTTAGTAGCAGCTAGTTGTTTTAGCAGGCTAGTCAGCTATATGGTAATCTTGCAAGTTCATCAACTACCAGTGAGTTACTGTCAGGGTAGATGTAAGGTACACAAAATAGCCCTTTGTTATCCGCTTTTAGCAGTTGTAGCTATTTTTGCAGTCTAATTAGCTATTTGTATGCCAATCTAACAGATGAATCAGTTAGCAGTATGCTATGCTATCATGCTAACTGTAAGGTAGGAAAGGCCTAGCAGTTAAACAAGCAGGATAAAGCTATCGTTGGCTAAACTGTTTAACCAACTGTTAAAAAGTGAATGATAGATGTTTATTTTGGCCCTTTTTGCTGTATAATATGTGACGCAATTATTAGTACTTACCTAAAAGTGCACATAGCAATCTGTAAACCTGGCAGACTAGTGAATAGTTGTAATTTTAGCTAGTTAATCAGCTATTTGTATGCTAATATTGCAGATATCAGTTAGCAGTTTACTAAGATGGGAGGCTATAGCTGTAAGGTAATCAAAATAGTATTCTCGTTGTCTTTTTTTTTTAGCATTGATGGCTATTTTAGCAGGCTAATGAACTGTTTCAAACTGACATATTCAATTTGAAAACTAGAGGGATTATAATGAATTGGAACCACAGATTGTAATCTTAGTCTCATAACGTAGTGTCACTTTGTGTTTTTCCACAATCCCCATTGAAACCGATGTATTCGCAGCATTCTCCCGTGTAGGTGCCCTAAATCAACTGCTGTCAAGGAAGTAATTGCAAAAGTCAGGTTGTTATCATATGGTCTCATTGGACCCATGATGGCAGCAATGCTATAAGATAATATGACAGTAAAGATATGTGATTTAATTGTCTGAACAAGCATTCTTCTGGGAAGGCGCTCACAGGAAAAATCATGAGCTAGACAAATGCCAAGGCGTGATACTGCAGTTTAAATGGGATTTAGATGGAAATCTCCCTTTAGGTGTGCTTTTAGTTTTCTTTTAGCTATGCTTGAGCTACAGGTAAAAGCAGCAGCGAAGGAAGAGTCAGAAAATCCATAGGTATGTAGCACTTTTTTTTTTTCATCTTTTTAACTTTCCTTGTTTAAAGATTAGAAATCCTCTTTGCTCCGCGAAGCACAACCTGTGTGCGTTATAGGCCTGACTTTAACAAATGAAATGAGGGGGGCAAAATGCCCCAGTGCTTGAAAATTCCATTAGAGGGACATGTCAGAGACGGTTACCGTTTAAAATGAGAATCTCAGTTGCCTAAAGTTTAGTGGACAGAGGGGTTTTTGTGTTCTGCTCAAGCAGGTGAAAGCGTTGTTCATCTGTCCTGGGGAGGAAGGGGCAACTGTTCACTTTTTAAAAAAATGTTTTATCTCATCTGGGGTTGATGCTTTGGGCTATAATTACCAGCTCTATTTAGAGAACTGCCAGCATTTGTCATTGTGCACCGAGGCAATGAAGTGCCGTTATAGAAGCACGACCAGATGTGTTTGGTTTAATGAAGGTGTCTTGGTAGCTTGGCAATTTAGAAAGTTTTATGATCCTAAATGTATTTATTTACTTTTCTACAGGAAATGCAAGAATATTGATCTCAGCCTAAATGCTAAAGCCATTTATTAAAGGTGCAAAACGCAAGTCTCTGAGTTTTTGCAGAACTACGCCCCCTCTGGCGACAAGCGAAACTGCAACCAGAGTGGTGGCACTAGACAACATTTTTATTTTCTTTACTTTACGTGGAGTTTGCGTTGGGGTTTGGAATGGACTACAAGCCGGTCTCTTTGAATCCATCTTCTACCTTTGACGCACGAGTTGAATGAAGAATGGCGGCTTATACACAAACCTGCGAGACATAGCCTGGTGAGCGTGAACGTGCATGACGTCACGCCCAGTCTCAAATTCGAGCCCAAATCCCTCTTATATATTTTACTGTACAGGATTATAGAGGCAATCTCAGTGAGCAGAGAAGGGCTCATTCAGCCCATCAGGCAGTTCTTTAAGCATGTACAGGATAGAAAAACAGGTATTTTTAACATGAAAAGTTGCGCAATGCACCTTTAACTTAGGTTGTCATATATATTTACAGCCTTGTTGAGCATTGAAAATTCTTCAATTCAACTTTCCCTGTGTAATCTTAAAATGTCTGGATCAGTCATGCCGCCTTCTTTACGATGTTTTACCTGTGTTAACGCAGGGTTGCCAACTCTAACACATCTGGCGTGACACTCACGCATTCAGCCTCAATCTCACGCTCTCACGCTCGACAAAGAAATCTCACGCTAAATGAGACATTCTTCTATGCTGTATTTTTTTTTTCTCATGTGCGCTAATTTCCGAATTACTAAACAAGTTCAGGCTCACTGATTAGACCACTGCTGTGTCTAATGCCTTTCTCTGATTGTCGATTCGCTGGAAACATTTGTCGTCGATCGTTCAGTGACGTCCGTGACCGTAATTTACCCTTTTCACACACGCTCACGGCACATTTTTCTCAAACAGAGAAAAATTGCGAGTCAAAGAGGACACTGACACCGACAGACAAGACAGAGAAAGTTATAGGCTACTTTTGATATGGAACAAATTTTCTGCTCTCATATTCTGTCAATATTTCTACGAGATTCAAACAATAAATACAGTTTTTGGTGCTTTTAAATGTGACAGACCGCTGTAGCGCTTCAGCTCAAACGGCACGCGATACAGTACAACTTTTTTTTTCATCATTCCCCTTGTGGCCTTGGATGGCAACATATCCAGTGCATTATGAGTATTGAGTTTCCTACCTACACTATATTCCCAAAAGTATTGGGACACACCTCCAAATAATTGAATTCAGGTGTTCCAATCACGTCCATGGCCACAGTTGTATAAAACCAAGCACCTAGACTTGCAGACTGCTTCTACAAACATTTGTTAAAGAATGGGTCGCTCTCAGCATGGTAGTTATAAGTTGCCACCTGTGCATTAAATCCATTCGTGAAATTTCCTCGCTACTAAATATTACACAGGCAACTGTTAGTGGTATTATGACAAAGTGGAAGCAATTGGGAATTAAAGCGGGCCGCCACTATGGACTCTAGAGCAGTGGAGACGCGTTCTCTGGAGTGACGAATCACGCTTCTCTGTCTGGCCATCCGATGGACGAGTCTGGGACTAGGACTGGGTTTGGCAGTTTCCAGGAGAACGGCTCTTGCCTGACTCCATTGAGCCAAGTGTAAAGTTTGGTGGAGGGGGGATTATGGTGTGGGGTTGTTTTTCAGGGGTTGGGCTTGGCCCCTTAGTTCCAGTGAAAGGAACTCCTAATGCTTCAGCGTACCAAGACATTTTGGGACAATTTCATGCTCCCAACTTTGTGGGAACAGTTTAGGGATGTTCCTGTTCCAGCATGACTGTGCACAAAGCAAGGTCCATAAAGACATGTATTAGCGAGTTTGGTGTGGAGGATCTTGACTGGCTGCACAGAGTCCTGACCTCAACCCAATAGATCACCTTTGGGATGAATAAGAGCGGAGACTGGGAGCCAGGCCTTCTCGTCCAACATCAGTGCCTGACCTCACAAATGTGCTTCTAGAAGAATGGTCAAAAATTCCCATAAACACACTCCTAAACCCTGTGGAAAGCCTTCCCAGAAGAGTTGAAGCTGTTATAGCTGCAAAGGGGGGGCCAACTCCACATTAAACCCTACGGATTAAGAACGGGATGTCATTAAAGTTCATGTGCATGTAATGGCAGACGTCCCAAACTTTTGGCAATATAGTGTATTTGGCAAAAGGGAAGACAACAACCTTTTCTTTTTTCTCTAGTCAGGTAGCACTGATAAAAAAAAAATGTTCACCTTTCTACATCGGGGAAGTACCCCTTCAAAGGGTTAGCATGAAGTTTTAGCATTTTAACCAAAGAAATGTATAATGTGCTTTAAGTGTATAAGAATTTCTAAAGAGGACTTTATCCAAGCCATGTTTTATTTTGCTAGCATTGTATTTATCCCACAATTGAATTGTTAGCAGCCACGTGTCACAAACTAGGACATCGATGGCATTTCAACACCCCAGACTGGCATTCAATAGAGAGCGTGTTTCTTTGACCGTCTCCTGACACAGACACTGTGTGTGCAGCTGCAGTGGCAGGAGTGAAGAGGATTCATACGAGTTCTGCCTCTGTCCTGGGATCTGGGGACGCAGTGATGGATGGGGTTTGTTTCAGGGAATGGCTTTCATCATGGCACAAACCAACTTCCCACAAGACAAGCTCTTGGATGCACTTACCCAGCGCGCGCTAGACTTCTCTTTGCTCATCTTCTCTGCCTTTTTGTCTTGTTGCGTAAGGATGATGCATGTTGAAAATTACAGAGAAGCAGAAATAGGGTCCAAATAAGTGTTGTAAAGCATTAGGTGCACAAATACCATGTTTTTGTGGCCTATGATTTGACGTGTTAAACTATTATCTAGCATAACATAGCATGAAAAGTAACAAATGTTTGTTTCCCCACACTAAAATTGTGATTTCAATCTGTTCCACCTCTCACCATGTGATTTTCAAATAATTTAAGTAAAAACTTTTTTTTAATTATCAACTTATTTTAAGTACAAAAAATGTAGCAGCCCTTCACCCTCTAACCTTTTTTTTTTAGGTTTTTTGTGACACCCAGAAACATAATTTGGACCCTGTATGAAGGTAAGTAAATAACTTTAATCAATTATCTTAATTGTAAAAACAAATATTTTGATTACTGCATTCATGAAGTTTGCATTTAAATTTAGTTTCCAAATTTTAGGGGAAATATGTTTTGTCAATAACTACAAACCAACATTTGTAATTGTGTTTTTATTTTATTTAATTTTTTTACTATATTCTATGATTTATAATATATCTTTTTTTTTAAATGTAAAAAGTTTTGATGTTATTTTTGTTATGTAATTGAAAAGTAAATAATCACACAAATTAGGGTTTAAAACTTTTTTTAACCCCAAATTGCATTTAACCCTTATGCATCTAAAATTAATAAATATTAATACATAATAATTAATAATACACAATTAATAAATATGCATATAAAAATTATATGTATACATATTTTTGTGTATATATATATATATATATATATATATATATATATATATACTGTATATATATATATATATATATATATATATACAAAAATATTTTTTTCTATCTCTTAAGCAACAATGTATCTACTTTTTGCTTATGGCTTACATTGAAGTTAACTACTTTTTCAAAACAGTGCAATAGCTTGACTTTAACGACTATAAATTTGGATTCATTTCAAAGTTGTTTCCAATGGGAATCACCCCTTCAAATCATGTGTGCTTGACGGGACATTCCCTTCTTCAGCAGTTTTGGCAGCCGCCCTTCCTCAGGACTTAAAGATAACATGTCTAAGTTGTTTCTTCTCTTTTCTAAACTTGGGTCTGACCAAAATGGGAGCTTGTCATTGCAAGATTGATAGAAGCATTCAGTGCCATAGACATAGTGATCAGTCTCCAGCGGCTGCTTGTGTGGTGTCCCGCCAGAGCAACGGCGGTGTCCTGCCGAACATGCTCTTATAGAGTGAGGTTAATGGGTCCGAGTAGTAGAATTCTTATCTCTTCATCCAACAAGGTCAAATACATCGTGACCCTGAAAAAGAGGTAAGCCAAGCAACGGTTTGTGTAAAGCTGGTTTGGTTATGCTGTCTTGAAGGCTGAAAGGAAGATTTATGGAGAGATATAATGGTTAAAGATCTGGGCTAGTAACAGAAATGTTTTCAGTTGATACATGAACACGAGCACCGTGTCCTTGACCAAGACAATTAACCTCAGGTTGTAGAGAACACAATTTGTTCTTGTGTAAAAGGGATAGTGCAGTTTCATATCAAAGCTATCTATATTGTGTTGTTATTATTTATTTATTTATTTTTGCTTTTGCATTGACCTAAAGTTTCTTTGACCAGTCAGCATTCAAGATCACAGTTCTTTTAATAATAAATATAAAATACTGTACTTAAAACTTAAATCTTAGATTAAAAAAAATAGTCACAGTAGTAGTAGTAAGGGATTTGAACACGTGAGTATTTTTTTCTGTTGTTTTACTTGACACACTTGAATCGATTCACTAGAATAAATCAGACTTCTCGAAGTTGCATGAGAGAGGGAGAGAGAGAGTCATTTAGAATGAATCAATTCACTAGAATGAATCGGACTTCTCTCGAAGTTGCATGTGTGAGAGAGGGAGAGAGAGTCATTTAGAATGAATCGATTCACTACAATGAATCAGACTTCTCGAAGTTGCATGTGTGAGAGAGGGAGAGAGAGTCATTTAGAATGAATCGATTCACTAGAATGAAGTTGCATGTGTGAGAGAGAGAGCAATGTAGAATTAACTGATTCACTAGAATAAATCAGACCTTCCAAATGTGTGAGAGAGCCATTGAGGATGAATCGATTTACTGGCTCCAACACAAGAGTTGAGATGAATGCGTGGTCGCTCTGCACGGCTAGCTACATTGAAGCGTACTTAAGAGGTAGAAAACAATGTATTTGTGTAAATAAAATACGCACTTTATGATTTATTGAGACCCATTTTTCTGCTACAAAAACAATATGTGGCTTTGAATGATTGATCTTACGATGACGGTAACATCTTGAATATACTTGAACAAGTATCTTACCGAGTCAAATATAAATAGGTCAATGACTCACATCGGTGAATCAATTTAATCTGTATTTTCAGCGCGATGTGTGAGAGAGAACTGCTTAGAATAAATTGTGGCACGGTTCACACCTGGTGTTTTAATCCATCTCTTTTGTCCACTTTTTAAACTACTTCTGTCCTGATTTCTTCAAGAGGAGCGTCTATGGGCGGGAAAATGTATGGTCCTTTTCTGATCTTCAGGAAAGTTATACATATTTAGGGATTAATATTGACAATAAACTGCGTTTTGATGTGAATACCAAAAAGAAGTCTGTCAGTTTTGTAATCATGCTCTTTGGTAGTGACCTTTTTTTTGCACTGCTCTCGCTATAGACTACCAAAGATGAAGAACAATTGATACAAATATTAATTTGTCCCTTTGCAATCAGATTGTTAAATACTCAGAATGGTAAATATTAGTATTTTAAATGTATATGTAGCCTATGTTGTGTGTTATAATTTATTATGGTTTATATTGTGGTGTGTATTGTATGTGTCTACTACGCTGCATACAAACTGCCTGCAAAGGATCTTAAAGTTGAACTCGATCACACATGATCATCACAGGATCAAAAAAAGATCGTCACGGGATAAATAACATCCCTCCGGATAGTCTGAATCAATTTCCGTCGGACTTCACCATCAACAGGGAACTGAGGGAAGGAATGAAACGACAGATATGGCTGCTTTTGGGAATAACAATAACTCTTGCTCGTTGCTTGCGCCATTTGTTCTGACCGGTGAGGAAGAAGATTACCGCGACGATTGCGTATTTCCAGTCACAAAGGTCTATTACATGAGTTGAGCCGTTTAGATGGCGTTTGGTTGCACTTTTTAAAGGTGGGGTAAGATGTTTGAAAAATGCTGTTTGGAAGTTAAGCCCCGCGTTCACACTACACGCGACCAAGCGACGCGATACCATTCATTTCAATGGTGAGCGGGCGACTTCCGGCGACAGCGACCGTTGGCGACTAGATGGGGCATGTCTGGCGACGCGACAAAGTTGAGAAATGTTTAACTTTATGCAAATAAAGAGCGATTTTCGCGAGCGACAACCAATAAGTCAGTGGAGCGCGCGTGAACCGTCACTCTTCAGTGCTGAGTCTGACCGAGGCAAGTTGAACGAGAAGCTCATTTTAGCAGTCAGAAACTGTCCCATAATGTATGATATATCTCCGTGTACATACAGTGGTATTCGCCGTGCTGACTCCATGCCTGAATGGTTTCGGGAGCCCAGATAGACCGGTATTTACCCTTTTGCTGCAGTTAAATAGCCGCGATGGCAAAGAGCGTTCGCTGTTTCTCGTTCATCTTTAATATTATGCATTTAATGTACTGATTCCATTTATATTTAGACTTTTCCTTCCAAAATATTTGTTTGTAGCAGCAAGAAAACGTATTTGTTGTCTACAACATGGAGTAACATCCATGAATGTCACTCACAAACATTACTAGGCAACCAGTAGTGGGAACGCCCACTATAGCGACCTCATCGCCAGCCACTGGCGACCTGCAGCGACAAAGTCGCTTGTAGTGTGAACGGGGCTTTAGTCGGTCTAGAGACACACGGACAAACAATAACAAACGTGTGTAGCCAATCAGCATTAGGGGTGCATGACGGTGGAGGAGAGAGAACGAACAAGAGGGAGATTTGAAGAAACACTGCAGAAATAGAAATGAGACACAATACACAAGAGAAAAGCTCGGAAGAAATCACTGGAAAATGGAGGGTTATGACTGGGCAAGAGCTTTAGGGCCCGCGTTAATATTAGAAAAGACACTTTTGAGTGACAACTCAACAATATCAACAATGTCCAACAGCGTTTTTGAAATAGCGTTTTTGATGTAAAGAAACACTACGCTCCTATAGACAAGTTTCCTGAGTGAAATAGGCGGGCCGCCATTAGCCTTTCACTCTGCCAACGACTTCCGGTTGTGTCTGCCAAGCACTTCCGGTTAGCGAGTTAGCGTCTTTTACTGTCTTTGGTTAGCGTGCAGAAAAAGTAAACTATGGATGGTGTTTAACAATAGTTTAAGTGTAATCTTTCTTTGTAAAAAAGTAGGCTATACGTATTTCAAGGGTAACATATGAGCAGAAATTGGCGAACAAAAGCTTAATGTGGCAGTAGTCTGTTTTTACAGTAAAAACTTTATAATCCATCCAAAACTAAACAATGAAATCTTGTCTAAATATTCATATTCATATTTAGTCTGTAACATGTCGTGTTTATGCAAGTGTGAGATGCGCGCTGTACAGCTGTAAACAACAGCGCGCGCACGTCTGTGCCTTTCATTCATCATTGAGACACACACAATTCATATTAAACAGTCTTTTTGCGGTTTACAGACACTATCAATATCGCGATTATAACAAAGCTCTTAAGAATAAATACCTTACTACATCAGCTTGATTTGTTGGAAGTGGACCCATAAAAAGTAGACATTTAACAGTTAATTTGTTCATATTTTTTAAGTGTGTATGACAAAAAATGACGAAGTATTTTAAGTCTATTTTGCTGCTGTGTGAAAAAAATCGCGCAAAACACGCCGGCGCGTTTTCAGACCCCATAGGGTTAACACACGGATACAAAACATCTTAATACAAGCATAAGATGGGCTAACGTACCTTCCAAAGCACGGCGGCTGCATGGCTACAGGAACGTCCAGGTCCGGCGATACAGGTACAGCCTGTAGTCTCCACATCTCCCGTCTTGGTAACCAAAACCCAGGCGTTATGCGCTGAATTGTTAACGGACTGGCTTGGTTGAACATCGGCCTTCAGGTAAATTAAACTGCCCATATCGTGTAAAAGTACACAGCCTACTTTGTCGGAATGGAGGTACTGAAACGCCTCTGAGCTTTTCAGGTTATTAATTGCATTCCCATCCACCGCCATGGAATCAATAAAATAAGAAAAGATCTTGGATGTTGTGATGCTGGGCCATATCGACATGTTGTCCGCCCATGATGTTACCTTACTTGGATGCGGAATGGTCAAAACACAATTTTTAACAAGATTTTCGGTCGAATGTTGCCATTCCAAAGCCATGTTTACACCACTACTCAGCCTGCGCCGGAAGTTCTTGGCAGAAACAGGAAGTAAACCGGAAGTGCCCGGGAAACTTGTCTATAGACTGAACACGTAATACATATATGCACATGATGTCACTGTTTTCACAAATTTATGTTTTTGTAGTTTACATGGAGACATAAAGGTGTCATTTTCCAAAACTTGCACTTTGAAACCCGTTTTCAAAAGTTTGCGTTTACAGGCCCCCAAAATGCCGTTGTCGTGTAAATGAACGAGCAAAACGGATCAAAGTTTTCCATGTAAAGTAAACGGTGTCATGTTAACAGCCCAGATTTTTAAAGCACAGCCAAAAGTAGAACACTGTCTCCACTGCTTTAAAATCATGGCATTTGCATAATTTTTTATGTGTTTACCTGTTCAAATATTCCCTGAGAGACACGCTTTATCTGGCCCAGTTTGGTCCACCTACCCCACGGCGTGTCCTTCCCTCTCTCGCTCGCTTTTAGTTTTGTTCCAGAAAAATCCAGCTGACTGTGTGTGGGTTGTGAAGATGAATTGTTTGCAGCATGCTCTTTAAATCATAAGCGTGCTCAAGCCTGTAGTTTAATCATATTTCACACTGACCCCACTTATCTCTGTCTCTTGTTGTTTAAGGGTGTCAGAGGCCATCTAAGCACTCTCAGCCTGACGGGTCGAGGTCTCAGCCAGGGTTTCCTTAAACATTTCAGAAACATTTCAACAAACCAATCATAATGTGTCAAGAGACCATTCCTTTAAATTCTGTTGATTGGGATTTTAGACACAGATTTAGATTTTAGATTTTAGATTGGGATGTACATTGAAAGAAAATCTTCTCAAAATAGCATTAATTAAAGTAAAATACAGTAAAATATTCTTAAATCTTAAAGTGTGTATATATATATATATATATATATATATATATATATAAACTTATTATTTTTTATTATTTAGATATTAAGATGTATTTAGATATGTATGTATGTATGTATGTATGTATATATATATATATATATATATATATATATATATATATATATATATTTTAGATGTTTAGATCTAAATACATATTTATCTTAAATACGTGTTATCTCTTAATTTATCTTATCTTAAATAATAATGTTAAATAATAACGTTGTGTATATAATTTAGGATTTAAGTAATTTTTACTGTAAAACAAAAATACAATTAATATGCAACTATTTTACAGTTATGGTTTTCTATGTCCTATTCTATGTATTATTTGTATGCACATGTGAGTGCTTTTTTTTTTTTACTTGGTAGTTCAATAAATTTACTGTAAATTTGACTATCTTCACAAGTTGCCAAATTTGCATTAAACGATTGGTTTACTGTAAACTCTCAAAATAATAATAACAGTAAATATAATATAAACAATATAAATAATAACAACTGAAAATGCCTCTAAGATGTTATGACGTGTCATGCTTTTCAATTATTGTAATGGGATTTTACAATATTTTTCCACTAATTGTACATGCATTATTTAATAAAATACATAAAATCATAATATTTATTAAAACATTCAGAGTGTTGGCTTCGTGTGACATATGTAGCAAAATCGAATTCACAAAGCATGTTCTCCACAGTTCTTGATTTTGTACAAGGTAAACTAGTTATGGGTTTTATTGTAAAGTTACAGTTTTGTTGTCAGATTCAGTCTGTCTATAAAAACAACCGAAAAGAAGAGAATAACTTTAACAAGGCTATTGCTGCAGTCCATGTGCACATCCCCAGTGAATACCTCCCCATTAGACACGGCCTAGACCCAGGACGAGAGCATCATTCCCCGCACCACTGTAAAGTCCCTTGAGACTTTGTGACACGCGTGGAGATATCCATCTGTTTGCCAGGAATTATGATCCAGGGGTTGGTTCAGCAATAACCACACACCAAAAGCTTCCAGAAGTCATCATTTTGCACAGCTGCACGGCTCGTCAATAATTTTTAGCACTTGTTTTGGCGCACGGCATCATAAAATGTGCATCACGCTGCACTTTGGTGGGGGAATGCACGCTTTTATCAAATGATGAGCCCTTGAAAAATGAGAAATAGACAAGAATGTGACTCAGAAATGAACAAAAGGTGTTTGTTGTCATGTTTATGTCACTTTTAGCGTCGCATGGGTTTTTCAGAGCCCAACGGCAAAGTATTTGATCTGTTACACTAATGTGACTCCCTTTCACAAATCCCGACACACTTATAAAGCATTTAATGTTTCTTCGTCAAATATGTGATACAACATATGTTTATTTAATCTTCTTTTCCAGCACACCTTTTACACATCCATTAAAATAATACATTTACTTAAAGCAACTGTTAACAATGTGCAAAATAAGTGAGAATATTGAATTAAGTTTTTTTTTTTTTTTAAACATAAACCTCACTAAAGATTTAAAAAAGATCTATGCTTAATAGGGTAATAAAAATATGCTTAATATTTCGGTGTACTTTCCATAGTCATCATTAACAAAGATTGTGTACCAAAACTAATTTTGAAGCGATCCTAGTAATATAATAATTTAATATGTAGCTTGCATCCCAAGCTTTGCTTACCGGCCAATTTGTGAATTTGGAATGATTTGCCACACGAGTGATCACAGTTCCTCGACGTGAGAAAAGCTTTTCCGTTTAGCAAATTAAAACAGTGATATGATCTTTTCAGGGTACTTCAAATGCAGCAAAAAAAAAAGAAAAAAAAAGGCAGCTCTCATAAATCATCTTAAAGTATTAGCATCATCCTTTCTGGAATACTACTACCACTATTACTACTACTAATGCTACTAATAATAATAAAGCTCACAGTTTAATTATTAACTCCAGGTTATGAAGGGATGGGACATTTCCCGAACACATGCAAAGCGCTTCCAATCACAGCACACTGGGCCAGCTAACCAATCACAGCACACTGGGCCAGCTAACCAATCACAGCACACTGGGCCAGCTAACCAATCACAGCACACTGGGCCAGCTAAGCAATCACAGCACATTACCAATTTTGGAAGGAGGGGCTTCATCGAAAACTACTAGTTCGGTCCAGACTGGGGAGAGAGGAGCTGTAATATTGTAAAATAAAGTAATGTGTTTTCTGAACAATCAAGCATGAAAACATATTCTAATAAACCACAAAATTAAAAACAAGACTTCGTAAAAGGGCATAATAGGACAGAAGAAAAAGAAAAGTTCCACAGAAGTAAGAAAATCATATGAGTTTGGAATTAACTGAGGGCGAGTAAAAGATTTTTAATAAAAGATCGATTGTTGGGTGCACTATTCCTTTAAGAGTACTTTTATTATATAAAAGTATGCATACATTTCAGTGGTATTTTCTATGGAGCACCTAAAGGGTGATGAAAAAAATAATGAAATGGGAGGGAAAAAATTATATTCCAATGCTTTCGCAAAATTGTTGCCTTGCACAGACTTTGCATTTGCTCGCAAAACTTCACGTTCCCCAGACAAATTTAGCATTCCCTCGCAAAACTGTCCTGTTCCCCTGAGAAACACTGCATTCGCTCACAAAACTTTTGAGCTCAACTGCAAAACTGATGATGGAAATAATATGAGATGGATAGAATAATTATGTCAATGCTTTTACATCCATCCATCCGTTCTGACTATCTATCTATCTATCTATCTATCTATCTATCTCTCTGAATATCCATCCACCCACCCATCCATCCATCCATCCATATATATATATCCATCCATCCATCCATATATATATATATCCATCCATCCATCCATCCAAATTTTCATCCATCGGTCCATTCATTCAAATTTCTTTCCATCCATCCACCTGAATTTCTATCTATTCATCTATCCATCCATCTGAACTTACATCCATCCAAGTTTCTTTTCCATGGAGGGTGGGAGGGAGGGTGGATTTATCCATCCATCTATCCATCCATCCATCCATACATACACACATACACATACATACATCTATTCATCTATCCATCCATCCATCCATCCATCCATCATCCATCCGAATATCCATCCATCCATCTGTCCATTCATTCAAATTTCTGTCCATCCATCAACCAAACTAAATATCTTTATATAATGAATGCTTCCTTCCTTCCTTCCATCCATCCATCAATATGTAAAATATCAAAGTCACGAAAATCACTCCCACAATCCACCCAAACTGTGTGAGGAAAAAACCCTCAACAGTAAAGACCTGATTAAACCTCATAACTCAACCCATAGGATCTGAATTTTCAGACCGTGACCGATCGGATGTTTTTCGATATTTTCATTTACAGTCCGAAACACTGCTAATAGTCTGTAATATTCCCAGGACACGCTGTAATCGCGAAGACGCCACCGCATCAGCTCGTTTCGAGGAACTCGGCGAAAAAATCTCGAGGTCAATTATTGATCCGTTGCATGTTTGTCGTCTATATCTGCAAACCATCGAGCGAATGCCCCGAAGTACACCCCAAACCAATTTACAGAGAAATTGCCATCATCGACACAATCCCCTCGATCGCAACTGTCTGTATTCTCTCCAGATTTCAATCTCACGTTCCATCTGCGACCGCGGCCCTTGACGGAGTTAAGAGGTAATGATCACTCATTTGACCAGAGCTGGAGAGGCAGCCGCACCTCCGTGGCAAATCTCGCAGATTGCATGTTGACAAACACCGAGACAGGGAATAGATTTCAATCTCAATGGTTGGAACCTGAAATCCATCAAGAAAGAGATCCGCACGCCCGGGAGGAATAGCTGTCTTTGCTCTATAAGCGTGGAGGGCTCTCCAAAGGCCTGTCTGCATTTGTATTCCAGTCGCATGGCTCTCACTCCACTCTGTTGGATGCGGCTTCACGGTTGCAATTAGTTGTGTGTTTTTGATCCGAGAACTGTCTCGCTGTCTCTGTGGGTGATAGGGCAGGTTTACTCGTCTGTTATCATTACCTTAACTATTGTCGTGCAGTGACCTCCGTGACTAAAGCACTGTATAGCTCAAATGTAATTAACGCTAATACACTGCGGTCGCAGCCTCGAACACTTCACGGAGAGCCCAGGAAATAAGTACATTTGTTTTTATTTATTCAAAGTAGTATGGGTCATTTGATGAAAACATGTTTATATAAAAAACAACAACAACGTTTTATATATATATATATATATATATATATATATATATATATATATTGAAAAAGAACATATTCATATATATTATTATAAATTCTTATTTTCTTGTCTTTAATTATGTCTTTATTTTCTTAAATATATATTTTTATGTATTATATATATATAGATATATATATATATATAGTGATAAAAACTATTTGTATGTATATGTTTAATACATTATGTATAAATATAAAATATGATGTAAAAGTTGCATATATTTAACATTATATATTTATCTTATTTTTGTTTTATAGCGTTATTAATATTTAGCATAGCTTTATTTTATATATATATATATATTTTTTTTTATTACTTTGTGCTTTTGTCCTTTCATTATTATTTTGTGGATTTAGGTTTAATTTATTTTTATTTCAAGTTTTTATTTATTACCAGTTAATTCTTTTTTGTGAATCAACCTAAACATGTTCCAGTTTCATTTCTAATTTTTAATATTTAATCAAATTAATATTTATTTTTATTTTACTTCAGCTTGTTTTCAAATAACAGAAATGTTTTTAATAGTTTTAGTTAACAATCTGACGTTTACAGTATTATATGCATTCATTGTACATATGGATATATTTAATATCTTATATCTGTATTATACACCATACATACACAAAACAATATGTACATATGTATGTTTAATATAATATCTGTATAAGATACACAATACAATATTTACATATTCAAAATCTCATATCTGCATTATATACACACACAATACATACACAAAACAATATGTACATATGTATATATTTCTTATCTTATATCTGTATTATATACACAATACATACACAAAACAATATGTACATATGTGTATATATTTAATATCTTATATCTGCATTATATATACAAAACAATACATATATATTTAAAACATTATACATTTTTATAAAAACTGGAAAAAAACCCGCTATTGTTGAAAAACTATTTTACAGTATATCGAAAACATAAATATACAATTCTTTCAGACACAGATATACTGCTAAAAATAAAACATATTATTTTTTGTGGTGGGGTCAGTGACAATATTTGCAGGGCCGATAAAATATAAACTCAGCAGAAAGAAATCCTTATTGTCGAGCTCTCATTAAACAGATTGCAGTTTCTCTGCTGCATTTTAGCCTCGAAAAGCTTTAAAATAAAAAGTAAAATAGATTCTGCATATGGTAAATATGCAATTCATCTCTCTCTCGCACTCTCTCTCTCTCTCTCTCTCTCTCTGTTTTCCATTAACATCAATAAGAGCAACACCTGTGATCATTATTCGTTTAGACTCATAAAGTGCTTGATGATGCTTACATTTGAGAAGAAGCCTCACGTGTAAAATGCACAATGCCTGTGCAAACGTGATATTGTTATTCCATAATATGTGTAAATATGAAACACGCAGGCGGTGTCCATGTTGAAGGTGAGATGTTCACAGGTCCTCAGGGTCTCGGTCTTGTATTGTCAGTGTGTGATGATACAAGCTCAGACGCCACTGGAGATATTGTGCTGGACTCGGATCCAGATCCCTGGCGCTCCTTCATTCCGTGAGAGCACACATCATCCTTCTCCTCCGGCGAGACATACATCACTGTTTCAGGAGAGCGATCGGCTCTTTAAGTTGTATAAACACAGTGTCGCCGAGTCTCCCACCTACAGCTGATGAATGCTTAGTCCTGCAAGACTGAGGGAACACACTTCACTTCACACTGACTTCTGTAGAGGAGCAGGAGTCACACACACATTACACACAGTCTTTCTTTCTTTCTTTCCATCCTTCCATCTATCATCCATCCATCCGTCCGTCCATTCATTCACATTTCTATCTTTCTATCCATCTGAATATCCATCCAACTGAATATCTATCTATCATAAATCCATCCATCCATCCATCCGAATTTCTATATCTATCCATCCATCTATATGAGTATCCATCCATCCAACCATATGAATATCCATACATCCATCCATCCATCCATCCATCCATATGAATATCCATCCATCCATCTGAATATCCATCCATCCTTCCATCCATTCATATGAATATCCATCCTTCCATCCATCCGAATTTCTATATCTATCCATCCATCTATATGAATATCCATACATACATCCATCCATCCATCCATCCATATGAATATCCATCCATCCATATGAATATCCATCCTTCCATCCATCCATCCATCTGAAAATCTATCCATCCATCTGAATATCTATCTATCATTAGCAATTTCCATATATCATCAATTTCCTCAATTTCCTCAATTTCCATATATCATCAATCCATCCATCCAAATTTCCATCCACCCATCCATCCAATCCATTCACTCAAATTTCTTTCCATCCATCAATCCATCCATCCATCTGAATTTCCACACATCTGAATATCTATATATCATCCATCCATCCATCTATCCGAAATCTGAATATCTAACTATCATCGGAATATCTATCTAAAGAACCTTTACATCTGAAAACCCATCAGTCCATCCATAGTATTTAATAGGAAACAGTACAATCTTGAAACTTTTGAAACCTTTCTTCATAGGCAGGTCAGTGTGTGTGTGTGTGTATGTGTGTGTTTGCACTCCTTGGGGATGCTTACAACACACAGTTCCACAGTGACTGAAATTTCAAATTCATAAATACATAAAGGTCATAAATAGCTAAACTTTGCTGCCGCTCTCTTTCATTTACACAATATGCTTATCTGAAAAGCTGCAGTTTCCATGACAACTAACCCAGAACAAATAGGTGGAACTCTGGATGCTTTTAATAGAAAGGTGAGTCCAGTATTTCAGTTTTTCTTTTATTCCTCATTTCCATCTTTTTTATCTAAAGTCCAGATCATCATAAAATGATTTGCTTTTTGTACACACTGGAAATACAATAAAATAAACTTTTCCCCTCAGCCCTACTAAAACTGAATATACTAAACCGATCCCAAAGTAGATAAAAACAAAACTCATTTCATTCAGTTTTTTTTATTATGTTTATAAGCTCATTATAAAACATGTTGTGGTGTTTCTTTTATAAAAATAGTTTCTTTCTGACACGGAACTCAAAAAATATGTTATTCAGAATGTCCAAGCTGCACACTCTCACAGTGTGAAGCTTCAAAAAAAGTGTGAAGCACATTTAACTCTTAAAAACAGTCCATTGGCTTTGGAAGACAATACATCAGGTAGTTCGGAGTACGTTTATAGTGGCTTTTGGAGCCAATAGCCATTCAATTCCATTGTAGGGAAAAGTGCAGCACGAACATTCTTCTAAATCTCTCCTATTGCAATCGACATAGGCAAGAGTGCCATACGGGTTCCAAAGACACGAGGGCGAGCAAATGATATCAGAATTTTTAGATAAACCATCCCTTTTTCATCCCACATTTTTTTACGTAAGCCATTCGAATGTAAGCGTATTATCCCAACCCATCCGTAAAGGAAGGCCTCTTTATGAGACAGAGATGTGTGTTTGTTCCTGTTCTGTATCTCTGTCACTCCTCATAAGATTTCCTCCCACTCAGGATAGCACAGTGTGCTTCTTACACCCACTCAGCCTCCAACAAGCCCACAAAACTGACTTCACTTTCCTGCACATTTTACTCATGTTACAAATTTCTGCAAACTCCTATTGTACAGTTACGAGCTCTAATATGCCCCTTTTCTTTCAGGAAAATCCTCTTGGAAATAATGTATAAATACATTAACTCGGGATTTAGAAATGTGTTATATGTAGCGCAAGGGACCTTGTTTCTCGTGAGTCACGGGGATGAAGCATGTGAAAAGCTTCTTAAAGAAACACCGGACGCGCGCTGAGCTCTTAAAGAAATGTTCTGGGTTAATTTAAACATTTAATAATCTTCGCCTTGGTGCTTGAATTTGGCAGAGCGTGAGTTACAATATTGCATACATTTGGTATTTTGTCATTTTTCATTTTAGTCCACTTATCTGCATTGCAGACAAGAGTAGGCCTGATTGTCAGGGGTCTGTCACTTCAGTCTGGTTTATTCTTGTTTGGTGACAAACACTCCTACGGTCTTGTCATTGTTTTTGTGTGTGTTCGGATGATTGTGATTGTGTTTGCCGGTCGTGTGCTCTTGGTTTTGTCATGTTTGGTGTGAGCACGGCTTGTCATGTTTGTTTGTGCCATGTGCTCTCCTGTCTCCTGCACTTTTTGTTACCTGATTATTGGTTTATTTGCCATCCTCAGATCTGCTTTATTTGCTCTCCTATTTAAACCACATTGTTTTCTGCATCGAGTCCTCGCTCCTTCTTCAACCCCACTCCCTGACACTGTGGGCCCTATTTTAAGGATCTAAGCGCCTGGTCTAAAGCATGCGGT